>JAANYP010004713.1:270754-870754 GCA_020465985.1 Centrapalus pauciflorus
ATATATATATATATATATATATATATATATATATATATATATATATATATATATATGAAAATAAAATATAATAAAGAGAAATAAAGAATAAAAAGTATGCAAATTACACAAATGGTCCCTGAAAGTCAAAAAGACAAAAATTCCCCTGACACTAACGGCTCAACTTAACTATCGTTAGTTTTAGGGATCAAAATGTTACAACTTTTGGATTTTAGGGACTTGTGGTGTAATAAAATTATTTCAGAGACTAAAACCATAATTCTATATAACCACATGGACCATTTATGTAATTTAGTCTAAAAATTAATAGTAGAAATAGTCCCTATAGTTTGCATCAAAATAATGGTAAATTGGTCATATTAGAAAAGTTAATGAGTTAAGGGACCAAAATTGCAAACAAACAGTGAAAATAAGGACCGTTTCTGCAAAATTGAAAGTTTCGGGACCAATTCCAAATTTCAGGACAAACCACAGGGACCATTTTTGTAAAAATAAAATATTTAAAAAATATTATCTTTTATGTTTTCATCTAACTATTTCATTACGTTAATATACTTTGATTTTATTATATTTTTTTAAGAAAATATATACACTAAGGGTTTTATTCATTTTCATTTAAATATCTTTTTTTTTCAATATGTTTCAATTCTTATACAATATTTGTTTTGTCACACCCCGTTACCCCGGTTGGCAATGAAGCGTGACGTCGCGGAAGCGTAACCATAATCATAACGAACGACCACTATATGGACGTTTTCAAAAATACATTAATTAAATACAGCGTAAGTAGTTCTTAAAATACCAAGATTTAAATACACATTTTAGTTTATCAGGAAAGATGCAAGTAAATCTCCGAGTTTGAAAATGATGCGACTCCAAATTGAACGGAAGCCCTGGAATGCTTGCGATAAGTGCGCATGCTTTAATCACCTGAAAATACATGCTAAAATACGTCAACAAATTGTTGGTGAGCTCATAGGTTTTCGCGAAAAGACCAGTTGTATGGACATTATCAGATGAGTTGAATTTCTAAATCATAAATTCCGTGTATGTATTACATAAACCATCATGCAACCGAAGCTTAATTAAATGAGTTTGTCCTGTGCAGTATTCCCATACGTAATACCGTGTGTTGAATATATATGCACCCGCTGTTAGCCGAGCCAAACTAACCCGAATGGGGGACATGACTCCTGATAGATCTATCCACAATATATTCGCGCTTGCAAATAAATGCAATTAACGGTTCATGATTTGAGGGCTGATGGATCCAAACATGTAATACATATAAGAAATAAACAGCTATGATGTCCATATGAAAACAGTGCATGTATTTCCACTCCAATAGATAGTGAAAATAGGGGCTATGAAGACTCACCGGGATTGCGATGACAAAAATCTAGCGTAAAAAGCTTTTAGCGTAAATGGATGGATGATGCGTCGGGTGAGTTTAATCGAGTCCTAAATGATATTAAGGACTTAGTATCTCTAATATATGATGATATATATATTTATAGATTTTTATGTCTTAAATCACTGTAGGTCCCGAGAGGTTCCCAAAGTATATAGCTTTAAGCTGTAGAGGGGGGGTGAATACAGCTATTTACAAACTACACACTATTTTCTCAATGTTTGTATGTATTATCAACAATTTGTTAATTGCAAACAAGCTTGAATGTGGAATAGTTCAAGCTGAGATGACAGATACAACAGTATGTTCACTAGTCTAAGACAAACTCAAACTAGTATACAATGAATACACTCACTAAGAAGCACTCACTGTGTTTACAAGACTTAAGGGAACAGCTTGTGTAAAACAACTTAGACACACAGATACTGGTTTACACAGAAGGCTTACATGCATGAAAATCACACTTGCACGTTCACTCTTGGTTTCAGCACTTAGATTTCTTCACACTTCTTTCTGACTTTAGAAGCTTCCTTTTATACTCACTTAGAGGATCTAAGAGAAACATCTTCATTGGACGGAATGAAAAAGGAGAAGTCTTGTTGAAAAGACAACATAACCTTTTCTGCACTTTTCTGAAAAGCAGACTTGTCTTCACATGTGCAGAACTTTTGTCTTTTTAACTAATTTAGGAATGTCAACTTTGCGTCTTTCTTCCTTGTAAAGGCCTATTTTGATATAAGAAAAAGGTCTGTCACCCTTTTTCAAATAACCTTTTGTCTTCATGTTACAGAACAGCTTGGGCAGGCTGAGCAGTTCTGTTTTTCACTTTGTCTTCGACTTTGTAAACTGATCTTGTAGTCAAAAACAATACATGATGACTTGGAAACATACTCCATAAAGTGTTTAGCCTGTTCACAAAGAACAGGTTCTGTTCACAAAGAACAGAACACTTTAAAATTGCCCAAGCTGCTCAACAGTGTAGAGCAGCGTAGACAGTTTATGTCCAGCCTGTTCAGCAGATAGAGCAGCTTGGACAAACTGTCTTAGTTGCAACACATGCAACATATAGAACAGATTTAGACTGATATTGCAAATCATTTTCAGGTTTCAATAAGACATAACATGCCTTAAATTCAACCTTCAAATGCATCAACAGGTTTGATTATAAATCTCTCCCTCAGATGTAGAACAGGTTTGACTGAGGCCTTTTTGTGCCTAACAATCTCCCCCTATTTGCAATAACTAGTCTAAGCTGGTCTTATCAAAAATCACTATATATTTTTACAGTACATTTGCTGAAATAAAATTACAACATTACAGTAAAGTAAAAGATCAGTTTATATATACACTGATTCTTGATTACACTAGAACAACACATGTTCTTACAAGAGTACAACTAATGTACTAATGTATTTTACAACTAATGTAAAAGCAAAAATTACAACTTATGTAATAATGTACAACTAATGTACAAGATGTTTGGACTGTTTGAGTTGGGAGCAGAAAACGGTAAGCCTGTCCAACTGATGGACAGCTTCCATTCTTCACCTACCCAGACGGTAGATGGACTTCATTACAATGGAGGTGGCATCCCTTCTTTGAATCTTCTTTCAAGTTCTTCCCTTGTTTCTTCCATTTCTTCAATTTCAACTCTGAGAAACATAAAGTTAGAATCTTGAAGCTCACCTCTGTCATAAAAACCTTTCAGCTCATCCCAGATGGCTGCTCTCCATAAGCTGGACTGTCTGAAGGAGGTGGCAATTCTGAAGGCTGCAAGCTGCTTAAGACCAACTTTGTGTAGGTCTGAAGCTCTTTGAAAACATTTCTTCTGAGATAAGGGATCTACAAAAAATGCCCCTAACTCAGGCTCTTCAATCACTTTGCTATCTTCAAATTCAACTCCTTCAGGCAGGGTGTGGTCAACTCCTTTAATTTCCACAGCATAATCTCCTTGTTCAATCATAATAAGAAGTTCTTCCAGCTCTGTATCCTTCTTTGTCCTTCTGGCCTTTATTTTGGGGTATGTCACAGAGACACCCTCTCTTACTTCTTTTGGAATCAGGCCCAGCTCACTTACTCTCTCCATCAGCTTCTTGATGTATGCCCTGATAGTCTTAGCCGTTTCTGACTTAGACTGGCTCAGGGCAACTGCCAGTTCCACCCATTCCCTGTATCCCATCTGTGCAACATCAGTGTGATCGTAGGATTCCATTTCAGGGCCTGTTGCACCCATCCTGGTGATCTGAAGCTTCCACTGTGTGCCTTTTCTTGAAATGGGAACAGCTTTGACAATCGCTTCCTTGGCAAGCCTTCTATTAGCAACATCATGAAATTTCTTTCTAGCCAAGTTGTCAAAGTGGAATTTGGCTCTGGCAGAGGGTACTTGAGTCTTGGTCACAGAGACCTGAGCACCCTGTGCTTTTTCTCCCTCCTTTTCTCCTGTTGATTCCTTAGCAGCTTCCATTAATTTCTTTTGCACATCCAAGGAAGACATTTTTGCTTTTCTTGCCTCTTGAAGCGCAAAAGATTTAGCAGCTTTGGCAGATTGTTCTTCTTTTCTTAATATTTCCAGGGCTTGAAGCTGTTCTTCTCTGAACTCAAAGTATTTGTGCATTGGAAGACCCATCTCCTTTGCCCTGGCTTTGTGAAACTTAAGATCAGCTGCTTTCTGCTGTTGTTGATCAATGGCTGCTTTTTCTTTTCCTTTAGCTGCTGTAGCAACTTCAGGAATTTCCTCTTCTTCTTCTTCTAAGATCAGATGCCTTCTTCTACTGCTTGGCCTGTCCTCAGAAATGAATACCTCCCCCTTAGACTGAGCAGGGTTTGGAGATTCAACCTGAGTAGGCTGAGCAGCTTGGGAGGCACCTTCCAATGTACCTGTAGATGTCCCTGCTGGTTGACCAGTGGGAGTTGTAGGTACTGCTTTCTCCTTAGGAGAAGAGGTTTTCTCCCCCTTAGACTTAGTCTTCGAGGCAGATGACTTCTCCCCCTTTGAAGGAGATGGAACAGCACCTTCAACACCTGGTCTGCCTGAAGACACAAAGTCAGCAGGCTTACCAGCAGTTTTGGCAGCAGGTTTGGGGCCAACCAGGCTTGTCACTAAGAAAGCCAGGTTGTCCTTAACCTCTGCAAGCTGGGAAAGACAGGCTTGAAGAGAAGAGGCTTGGGAATCAGCAAGAGTGGTCAGCTTAACAACGTTTTCTCTATTAGAAGCTGTGAACAACAGGCTTTGAAGCTGTGCAAGATGGACTTCAAGAGTATCTTGCACATCAGCAAGGTCTGAGGACACAGAATTTGATAGAGAGCCAATAAGAGTGTTCAGGCTGGCCAATGTGTTAGGAAGGGTAGTGTGGCAAGAATTGAGGAGAGATGACAGCTGTTGGGAAATGGCTGCCATAGAGGACACAGAGTCCTGTTGTAAGGAGAGGATAGAGGAGAGAGAGTTGGATACAGTTTGCAGCTGTGCAGTGAGTGCAATCAGCTGTGAAGAGTTGTCGGTTTGGGGAGTGACTGGGAAGGATTCTTTGAACATATCAAAGAAGCCTTTGAGCTGCTCAGACACAGAGTCTGAGATGATGGATGGTAGGGAGTGCATGGTGTTTTCCAAAGAACCAACTTTGTTGGTCAGCAAAGAAAGCTGATCCTTCAAAGGCAGGTCTTTGGGAGATGGTGGTGTATGGGTGGATTGTTTTGAGTGGGTAGAGGGAGAGGAGGATGATGAGGCAGGTGTTTGAGGATGTGATGGAGAGGGAAGAGAGACTTGGGACAGAAGCTCCATAGCCTGAGCAAAAGTAAGATGGCCCAGCTTGGAGGGGTTAAGGGGTCCTTCAGCAGCGGCTGTAGCTGCATCATTAGGAGAAGGGGATGATGTATGGGGCCTCTCAGATGCTGCTTGTGTTGCAACACCCTCATGAAGACCAGTGGTGGTTCCCTCTGCAGTGCCTTGGTCTAAAGGCACCTCATCATGGGGAGATGGGATATGCATTTCAACATCAGCAGTGGTGAAACCTGCTGATGGAATTTGCATGAAGGGAGCAGCCTCACCAGAGGGATGGTGTGATCCCTGAGGTTCATCAGCTTGGGTTGTTGGTCCCTCAGCAGCTGTTTGGTGTAGAACAGCTGTATCATGGGGAGCAGAAGTTTGAGGCTGAGCTGCTGATTGGTCTATATCAGCAACGTGGGCACCTCGTGCAGACTCAGGGTGTGAGGAGATATGAGTGGGTGTAACAACCTAGCTTTTATCTAAGTCTTTTATTTGGTCTTGATCCAAATAATGTAAATTCAATTACATTATTAATGATGCAATTTTAAATTAAGTTGATGATTATTTAAATTAAAATTATATTTATGTTATGAATAATTAAAAATTGATTAAATTAAAAGATATGTAAAAATACAAAAGTTTAGTGGGTTAAATAACAAATGAGACCAAAATTAATATATAAAAGCTTAGAATAATGATCATTTAAGATCATTTAACACCTAAATATTCTCTCTCTACTCTCTCTCTACATTCATACGGCCATCATCAAATTTCATCAAATTGTTGCAATTAATTGATGGATTGAAGACTAAAAGAAGTTATAATCACTATCAAGGATCATCAATTGACAAATTTGAGGTAATTCTTGAGTTATATTTCAAAATTTTTAGAGGTTTGGTTCGGTTTTGATAAAAACCGAAACCAAAGATTTAAAATCATGAATTTTAGGTTGCATGTTTTAAATCTTAGTATATTATGATGAATTAATGTTAATAGATAAAACAGAAACAAAATTCGAGGATCAGATCATCCAAAATAAGCAACAAATTGGAAATTTTGGTAGTTAAGTGTTCTTGACAAAAATGATCATTTTTGAATGATCTTGTTATAATTATGATGTTTTTGATCAAAGAAATTACATAAAAACACTCAAATAATGTTAATACAACTTTATATAACATTGCATGTTGATAAAAATGAAAATCTGATAATTATTGATAAAATCCGTATGAATAAACCAAGAACATCAAGAACATTTCTGGGAATTATTTCAAGTCATGGGTCCGAATTCGGATACCCAATTCGGATCTAGCCTTGATCCCAATTTCGGATGAAGCATGTTTCGGACCCTACATTTCGGATTTAACCTTAATTCGGATGTCATCTAATTCGGTCCCAAACCCGAAATTAGATAAATGATTCGGATACTATTAGGTCCGAATTCGGGTGTATATATATTTCAGATGAGGACAATTCGGATCCCTAATTCGGAGAGGCTCGGATCCGGATGATCCGAATCCGGATCCCAATCCGGGCTGATCCGAAATTATGGTCCGAAATGTAATTTTTATATTTTAATATAAATGGCTATATAAATATATATATTGTTATATATATATATATATTTAAGAACTTTTGGAGAATTTAAAAGAATAAAGAATATGAACGAATAAAAGAGTGATGAACTGAAAATTATCAGAATCAGATAGAATTACAGATTTTAATGATGATGATAAAGATGATTACAATTGACATGATATTATCATGAATGATTTTGAACAGGTTCAGTATATTCTGAACAAAGATTTAAAGACTTAAAAGATTTAAAGCGGGTCAGAGACTTGATTTGACAGAACAGAAAGACAAAATCCTGAGATAACTCAGGTGGCAGATTCATATATCTGTTTGACCAAGACCCCAACACAGTGAGTTATAGATATTCAAATTGAACATGCAAAGATCCGTTTGAGATATATTGATGCTGTTACATTATTTGACATTCATTTATCAGCTGGATTGAGACCTGTGCACACCATGGATGGGTGTTGCCCAGTGAATCATGATAGCTATTTGCTTATCATTTCATATTGCATTTATTGGCGCTTCAGACTTTGCTTTATGATTCGTTGCTATCATGATTTCTAAGACTTAAGCTTACTTCATTGATCAGACTTGATAAGATTTATTCAGCTTGACTAGCCCTTATGGTCTATTGTTCTAGACCTGGCTATTCCACCAGTTCTCACGAACTTGGTAATGACCTCCGATGTTCGGCCATGTTGACCTACTGGTAGCTAGCCCAGTATGTGGCTGATCCCCACGATATAAGCGTGAGTGTGGTTTGAACATCATCCGATCTTAAGATACTATATCTCAATCATGATGAGGGCTGTAGCGGCAGCCAAGACATATCACGCTTAGATTTATGACTCCGCTTGACACGCATGTTAATATTGAAAATCTATAAACTCACTAAGCTTTGCTTACAGATGTTGCTTTAAAATTTTACAGGAAAAGCCAAAGGAAAATCACCTGCAGGACCTAGTGCTTAGGTCATCAAGAAATCCAAGTTTTGAAGCTTTCCTAGACCACTTCTCAACAAATTTTCTGGTACTGATTGGAAGACAGCTAATGTGGTGGTTCTGGGTAGACTTGATGTGATGATTGATGTTATGATTAGATTAGATGTTACCCTTTTATAACTTAATTCTGAAATATGTAAATTTATTCCTAATCATGTATGTACATGTAATTTTATTATTCCGCAATTTAATTACCCTATCTTAGTATGGTTGATATCGTATTGCGTGATATGGGACCTAGACTGGTGAGAACTGCCCCGTAAGGGGAGGTCTTCACAGGATGGTATCAGAGCCCATAGTTTGAGTGAATCAAGTATTACGTGAGTATACTTGGTCTCAAACTGAAGCAATACATATGTATCAATCATTTAGGTGGATTGAACTGAGATAGGATGTACAGACTGTTAGGATGGGAAAAAGGGTACATAGATCTAAGTCTATAAACTGATAGTTAATTGATTTTAATTTTCAGTAAAAGATGTCAGGATCAGGATCAGGTGATATTCCCAACAATATGACCCAACAACAAATGTTTGAAATGATGCAACAATTTCTAGCCCAACACTCAGAACAACAAAACAAAATGATGCAAGAACAGTTTCGTGCCAGAGATGAGGCCGAAGCTAAAAGACGTGAAGAAAAGAAAAATAAGAGAAAAGAAAAGCAAGTCCAGACCAATGAATCTGATTCTGATAATTCAAATCCAGAAACCCAAATAGCTCAGCCAAAAGGCTGCAAATTTAAAGATTTTAAAGCCAGCGGTGCCTTGAACTTTGAGGGTACAATGAATCCGATCCAGGCGATGGATTGGATTAGTCACACTGAAGAAATCTTCAGGATTTCTGATTGTTTAGATTCGAAGAAAGTAAGCTATGCGTCTGCATTATTTGTGGGAGCTGCCCGAGCCTGGTGGAAAACCCAGCGAAGTATCTATGGTGAGGAGGTGATTCAGACTCTAGAATGGGAACAATTTCTTGAAATGTTCAATGCAAAGTACTGCCCGGTCGACCAGCGAGATAAAATGGAAGTACAACTGATGCAGCTGACTCAGGGAACGAAGACAGTCGACGAATACGAGCACGAGTTTTCGCGATTATGCGGTTATTCTTCATACCAAGTTGCTACCGAAGAAAGAAAGATGAATAGATTCCGGGTAGGACTCAACCCTAGATACAGACATCCGATGAGCGCGATCAAATACAAGAGTTATCTAGAAATGGTAGAAGCAGCTAGACAGATTGAACGAGGATACTTAGAGTATGGTGATCAGCTTTATGCTCGTGTGCTATTTGATTCTGGCGCAAGTCGTTCTTTCATATCGACTTCTTTTGCATCAAGATTATCTAAGTCCCCATCGAACTTCCAGTTATACTAGACATTGAGACAGCCAGTAACAACTTTGTTATGGCTGATTCTGTATATCGAAACTGCACATTACTCGTAGATAATATTGTATTCAATCTCGACCTCATCCCGATTCCATTGAAAGAGTTTGACGTCATCATCGGCATGGATTGACTAATGAATAACGAGGCTACAATTATCTGCAACCGACGAATCATCAGAATCAAATCTTCAGACGGCCGAGTACTTGAGATCAAGGGCGAGAAGCGGAAAGGTGCGCATTGCTTTATATCTGTAGAAAAGGCTCACAAATACTTGTCTAAAGGTCACGACTCTTACCTTTGCTATGTTTCATCTGAATCTATCTCTGAAACTCAAAAGAAATCATTGTCTGATATCCCTATCGTCTGTGAGTTCCCAGACGTATTTCCTGACGATATTTCCGGAGTGCCACCGGAACGACAAGTCGAGTTCAGTATTGACTTGGTTCCTGGTGCGGCTCCCATTGCCAAAGCTCCCTACAGACTTGCACCTGCAGAAATGCAGGAAATGTCAAAGCAGTTGCAAGAGCTGTTAGAGAAGGGGTTTATCCGACCGAGTTCTTCTCCGTGGGGTGCACCAGTACTATTTGTTAAAAAGAAAGACGGAACTTTCCGTATGTGCATCGACTACCGCGAGTTGAACAAGGTTACAATAAAGAATAAGTATCCTCTGCCCAGAATCGATGATCTGTTTGATCAGTTACAAGGAGCCAGTTACTTTTCAAAAATAGATCTCCGTTCTGGGTATCATCAGTTAAAAGTCAGAGAAGAAGATATTCCAAAGACAGCCTTCCGTACAAGATACGGTCATTACGAATTTCTCATGATGCCGTTTGGATTAACGAATGCACCAGCGGCGTTCATGGACCTCATGAATCGCGTGTGCAGACCTATGTTGGATAAATCAGTTATCGTATTCATAGACGATATTCTGATTTACTCCAAAACGGAGGCTGATCATTCTATTCATCTGCGGCAGTTGCTAGAGTTATTAAGAAAAGAAAGACTCTATGCAAAGTTTTCTAAGTGCGAATTCTGGCTCAGACAGGTATAATTTCTATTATATAAGTCTTGAGCTGTTTCCTTAACTATTCTATGATTCACCTCAGAATTTGAATTTCTATCTTGATTCTTATAGATCCAGTTCCTTGGCCATGTTGTTTCTGGCGAAGGAATTTCCGTTGATCCTTCGAAAGTCGAGGCCGTTCAGAAATGGCAAACGCCTCGCAATGCCTCAGAGATAAGAAGTTTCCTTGGATTGGCCGGTTATTATCGGCGATTCATAAAGGACTTCTCAAAGATTGCTGTACCGCTTACAATGCTAACACGAAAGAATACTCCTTTCGTTTGGTCTGATAAACAGCAAGAGGCATTTGACATTCTGAAGCAAAAGCTTATTCAAGCGCCGATTCTAGCCTTGCCAGAAGGTAATGATGATTTCGTTGTTTACAGCGACGCTTCTGGTACTGGCTTAGGATGTGTTCTTATGCAAAGGGGAAAAGTAATTGCCTACGCTTCAAGGCAATTGAAAGACTACGAGAAAAGTGCACCAACTCATGATCTTGAGTTGGCTGCCGTTACCTTTGCTTTGAAAATATGGCGTCACTATCTATATGGGACTCGGTGTCAGCTCTACACCGATCACAAGAGTCTCAAATATCTTTTCACTCAAAAAGATCTGAACATGAAACAGCGTCGATCCTTAGAGCTTATCAAGGATTATGACTGCGAGATCTTATATCATCCCGGCAAAGCAAATGTTGTCGCGGATGCGTTGAGTAGAAAAGTATATCCTGAAAAGTGCTGTTATGCCCTAACTCCAGTTATATTCTCTTCTGATCTTATTGAAGATATTCGAGCTGCTCAAACTGAAGCGCTGAAAGAAGAGAACATAGATTCTGAAAATCTAAAAGGGCAATTACAATTTCTAACTCTGAACCATTTGGGACTTCACTGTCTCAAGGGAAACCGAATCTGGGTTCCTAAATATGGTTCTATTCGTAGCACTCTTCTGTCCGAAGCTCATCAGTCCAAGTTATCTATTCATCCTGGCAGCTCAAAGATGTATTTTGATCTGAAAGCTGATTACTGGTGGCCAGGAATGAAGAAGGACATCGGAAAATGTGTTGAAAGCTGCAGAGTATGTCAGATGGTTAAGGCAGAACATCAGAAGCCCTTCGGGGATATGCAACCACTGCCAATTCCTGAATGGAAGTGGGAGCATATAACAATGGATTTCATTACAAAGCTGCCAAAGACCAAAAGACAGCACGACTCCATCTGGGTAGTTGTTGACCGGTTAACGAAATCAGCACATTTTATTCCGATGAAAGAAACTTATTCCCTCGATAGATTGGCACAGATATACATCACAGAAATTATCTCTCGTCACGGTGTGCCAAAGTCTATCGTTTCTGATCGTGATAGTCGCTTCACATCCAGATTCTGGCAAGCATTACAAGAAGGGATGGGTACTCGGATTTCCATGAGTACAGCTTATCATCCAAATGCAGATGGCCAGAGTGAGCGTACTATTCTAACTCTTGAAGATATGCTTCGTGCCTGCATTCTTGATTTAGGTGGTAACTGGGATGACCACTTGCCGTTGGTCGAATTTTCATACAATAACAGTTATCATTCTACAATCAAGATGGCTCCTTTTGAAGCTCTATACGGAAGAAAATGCAGAACTCCTACCTGTTGGCGAGAAACAGGCGAATCGCCAATAGTAGGACCTGCCCTTCTACAGTTGACTCACGAGAAGATTCAACTTGTTAGAAGAAATATTCTTGAAGCTCAAAGCAGGCAGAAGTCATATTATGACAATCGGCATAGATCAATCAGTTTTGCAGTTAACGATTGGGTGATGCTGAAAGTATCTCCAATGAAGAATGTGGTGCGGTTCATTAAAAGAAACAAGCTAGCTCCGAGATTTATTGGTCCGTTCAAGATCGTTGAAAAGATTGGGAATCAGTCTTATCGTCTTGATCTACCAGCGGACTTAGCTGGAATACATCCTGTATTCCATGTTAGTCATTTGAGAAAGAGTTTAGCTGACGAAAGAGAAGTTAAAATACCACACGTTAACTTGCAGATTGATGAAAAGCTTCGAGTGGTTGAAGAGCCAGAACGTATTCTGGACTCGAAGACTAAGAAGCTTAGAAATAAAGAGATACAGATGGTGCTCGTCCAGTGGAAACACCACAAAGGTTCGCATCAGTCTTGGGAATCCAGAGATGTTATGAAAGCTACTTATCCCAGTCTGTTCGAACATAGCTAACTTCGGGGACGAAGTTTGTGCGTGGTGGAGCCCATTCTGTAACAACCTAGCTTTTATCTAAGTCTTTTATTTGGTCTTGATCCAAATAATGTAAATTCAATTACATTATTAATGATGCAATTTTAAATTAAGTTGATGATTATTTAAATTAAAATTATATTTATGTTATGAATAATTAAAAATTGATTAAATTAAAAGATATGTAAAAATACAAAAGTTTAGTGGGTTAAATAACAAATGAGACCAAAATTAATATATAAAAGCTTAGAATAATGATCATTTAAGATCATTTAACACCTAAATATTCTCTCTCTACTCTCTCTCTACATTCATACGGCCATCATCAAATTTCATCAAATTGTTGCAATTAATTGATGGATTGAAGACTAAAAGAAGTTATAATCACTATCAAGGATCATCAATTGACAAATTTGAGGTAATTCTTGAGTTATATTTCAAAATTTTTAGAGGTTTGGTTCGGTTTTGATAAAAACCGAAACCAAAGATTTAAAATCATGAATTTTAGGTTGCATGTTTTAAATCTTAGTATATTATGATGAATTAATGTTAATAGATAAAACAGAAACAAAATTCGAGGATCAGATCATCCAAAATAAGCAACAAATTGGAAATTTTGGTAGTTAAGTGTTCTTGACAAAAATGATCATTTTTGAATGATCTTGTTATAATTATGATGTTTTTGATCAAAGAAATTACATAAAAACACTCAAATAATGTTAATACAACTTTATATAACATTGCATGTTGATAAAAATGAAAATCTGATAATTATTGATAAAATCCGTATGAATAAACCAAGAACATCAAGAACATTTCTGGGAATTATTTCAAGTCATGGGTCCGAATTCGGATACCCAATTCGGATTCCAATTCGGATCTAGCCTTGATCCCAATTTCGGATGAAGCATGTTTCGGACCCTACATTTTGGATTTAACCTTAATTCGGATGTCATCTAATTCGGTCCCAAACCCGAAATTAGATAAATGATTCGGATACTATTAGGTCCGAATTCGGGTGTATATATATTTCAGATGAGGACAATTCGGATCCCTAATTCGGAGAGGCTCGGATCCGGATCCCAATCCGGGCTGATCCGAAATTATGGTCCGAAATGTAATTTTTATATTTTAATATAAATGGCTATATAAATATATATATTGTTATATATATATATATTTAAGAACTTTTGGAGAATTTAAAAGAATAAAGAATATGAACGAATAAAAGAGTGATGAACTGAAAATTATCAGAATCAGATAGAATTACAGATTTTAATGATGATGATAAAGATGATTACAATTGACATGATATTATCATGAATGATTTTGAACAGGTTCAGTATATTCTGAACAAAGATTTAAAGACTTAAAAGATTTAAAGCGGGTCAGAGACTTGATTTGACAGAACAGAAAGACAAAATCCTGAGATAACTCAGGTGGCAGATTCATATATCTGTTTGACCAAGACCCCAACACAGTGAGTTATAGATATTCAAATTGAACATGCAAAGATCCGTTTGAGATATATTGATGCTATAACATTATTTGACATTCATTTATCAGCTGGATTGAGACCTGTGCACACCATGGATGGGTGTTGCCCAGTGAATCATGATAGCTATTTGCTTATCATTTCATATTGCATTTATTGGCGCTTCAGACTTTGCTTTATGATTCGTTGCTATCATGATTTCTAAGACTTAAGCTTACTTCATTGATCAGACTTGATAAGATTTATTCAGCTTGACTAGCCCTTATGGTCTATTGTTCTAGACCTGGCTATTCCACCAGTTCTCACGAACTTGGTAATGACCTCCGATGTTCGGCCATGTTGACCTACTGGTAGCTAGCCCAGTATGTGGCTGATCCCCACGATATAAGCGTGAGTATGGTTTGAACATCATCCGATCCTAAGATACTATATCTCAATCATGATGAGGGCTGTAGCGGCAGCCAAGACATATCACGCTTAGATTTATGACTCCGCTTGACACGCATGTTAATATTGAAAATCTATAAACTCACTAAGCTTTGCTTACAGATGTTGCTTTAAAATTTTACAGGAAAAGCCAAAGGAAAATCACCTGCAGGACCTAGTGCTTAGGTCATCAAGAAATCCAAGTTTTGAAGCTTTCCTAGACCACTTCTCAACAAATTTTCTGGTACTGATTGGAAGACAGCTAATGTGGTGGTTCTGGGTAGACTTGATGTGATGATTGATGTTATGATTAGATTAGATGTTACCCTTTTATAACTTAATTCTGAAATATGTAAATTTATTCCTAATCATGTATGTACATGTAATTTTATTATTCCGCAATTTAATTACCCTATCTTAGTATGGTTGATATCGTATTGCGTGATATGGGACCTAGACTGGTGAGAACTGCCCCGTAAGGGGAGGTCTTCACAGTGGGGGACAGTGTGGACACAGTATGGAGTGGAGAGGACTCCTGTCTTTCAATATCCTCAGCCTGTTGGGAGACTGGGATAGTTGATGTAGGTATCTCCGTTTGTACAACTGGTTCCTGTTGGGAGGAACCAGAGGGTCTAGGCTGACTCTGGGTAGACTCAGATTGGAGTGAAGCAGGCTCCAAATGAGCTGAACCTGCTCCCAAAATAGGAGAGGCAGCTGGGGTTGCTTCTTTTTCAACTGAACCCTGTTGAGAGGGAACAGAGGAGATGGTTTTTTGGGCTGATTTCTTTTTGGAAATTGATTTTCTGTGATAGAGAATGGATGGAGTGGGAGATTGTGGAGAGGGGAGAGGATCTGTTTGGACAGGGTGTGAGACTGGGTCAGGAACAGTAGGGCTGGCCTGTTCCATAGTCTCTTGTGCCACAGAGGCACCAGCCATAAAGGCTTCAGGCTCAACAAATGAACCAGGGTGAGGAGCCTGCTCCTCCTCAGCCACAGAGGCTAAAGGAACAGACTCAGACTGAGCTGTTTTGGCCTTCTTTTTCACAGGCCCAGCTTCAGCAGTTGCCAGGGTCCTCTTTACAAGTTTGGACCTGGCTTTGAATTTTCTGGCGGGAGCAGCAGCTTCTGGATCCACCCTCACATCAGAGGGTCCTTCCACCAAACCTAACAGCCTCCTCATTGGTGTGGATAGAGGAGGCTCATTTTGCAGGACTGGAGTATAATAAACTCTATTCCCTATAACTGGGAATGCAGCAGTCTTAAGTAGAGGCTGAGAGTTATAGAGACGCTCACCACAAACATGTCTGAAAATGAGGCTCAGAAACCTGGGATATCGAACAGCAGCTGGTCTTGACTCTTGCTGCACCAGGTTCCTCAAATTCACAAAGATCCATTTGGCCATGTCCATGGTAGTTCCATCCACAAGCTGCAGAACTACAGGGATTTCATCACGGCTCAGTTGGTCAGAGGAACCAACCTTGCTGCTGAAGCACATCACCACAGAGGCGAATAAGAAGCTGTAGGTAGGAGAGAGGTCCTTCCTGAACAGTGTTGCTCCAATTTTTGGTTCTGCTACACCACAAAAGTGCAGCAGATTCTTCATCTGTTCATCTTCAGGCTGTGGTCGATCATATTGTGCAACCACAGGGAGTCGAAGAACGTCCCTGAGCAGATGAGTGTTGATCTCAATGGTCTGAGTCCCATTGAGAATGGTGCCCTTGATGACTTTGGTTTCTGGGATATAGGAACAGGTATACCAGAACTCATACACCATCTCCTGGTACAGGACACCAGGAGATGCAGTCATGGCGTAGTTCAACGGATGAACTTTCAGAAACTCCACCATTTGGTCATAGCCCTTTCCCACATAGTTTTTGGGGATTGTGAGGTTGGCAATGTAGTTGGTGGGCTTAATGGTCAGCATTGTGGTGATTGATGAGTGTTTGACAACATCCTCACCAACGAACACTGGGAGAAAGGGATTAGGTCTGTGAGCCATTTGGGAATTTTTGAGGTTTGAAGAAGCAGGAGACACTTAGTCGATTTTTAGGGTTCTTGAGGATTTCTGGAAATGATGAGGAAGACGAAGATGAAACAGTGGTTTGGTATTTATAGGATTTGAATGTGAGTGTGTATGAGAGAGAAGGTTTGGGCGGTTCGATTTGAAATGTTAGTTAACGGAAAACGGAACGGTTGTCCATGTCAGAAACATTTGTCAGACCACTTGACCTTTTTAATCACTAACACACGTAACCCACATTATCCGCAGTAATTAAGTTAAATAAAACATAAATTAAGTAACTTAAGTTTGAAGAAAGGTAATTAAAACTGTTGGTCCAAGCTGTTGGTCAAACCTGTGATAAGTTGGGTCAACACACGCTGTTCAGTCTTCAAGCTGTTCATTCCTCAAATTGTGCCTTCAGCCTGCTCTCTTTTGTAAGAGCAGGTTGTGTTCAATAGTTGAACAGGTTACAAGACAATGGCTTGTAAGACAGTGTGAAGAAGTGAACAGGGTGAAGATTGGACCATCAGAGCAGGCTGGACGAATAAACTTATTTTGTTCAGCCTGTTGTATGCTCAAGCTGTTGAAGTTTTTCAGACAAATGACTAAGTACAGAACATGTATAACATGTTCTGCCTAAGCTGTTCAGAGAAACTTGAGCAGTGTGAAACACACAAATTCTTAGACCTTTGAGAAACACTTAGTCACTCTTGTTTAACATGCCCATCTTGCTGACAAGGTAATTAAACCTTGTTTCATCCAGAGGTTTGGTGAAAATGTCTTGCAAGATGATTTTCATTTGTGGAAATAAAACTTACCTCCACATTACCTTTCTGAATGTGATCTCTGATGAAGTGATGTCTGACTTCAATACTGCTTTGTCTTGAATGAAATACTGGATTGTTGGAGATGGCTATTGGCACATTGTATTATCACACAGGAATAGGAGTTTTCCTATACACAAGCGCCATAATCTTCAAGCTGATGCTTCATCCACATTAATTTGCCCACAGGCAGCTTTCCAGCAGCAATGTACTCAGCTTCGCAGTAGAAGTGGGATACTAGTTTCTGCTTCTTGCTACTCCAAACTGGATTAAACCGTCCACCAAGAAGTTGACATCCACCGTTGGCTTTTTTCCTAATCTAACCTGCAGCCTGCAAAATCAGAATCTGAATAGCTGTTAGTTCAAAGCTAGTCTTTGGGATTACCAAAGACCTAAACCTGGTGTTACCTTCAGGTATCTGACAGATCTTTTAACAGCAGCTAGATGAGATCTCCTTTGGATCAGCTTGGAACCTAGCACACAGACAGTGGAAACATAATATTTCAGGTCTTACTAGCAGTTAAGTATAGCAACTCCCACATTGCCTCTGTAAGATGTTACTGAAACAAGCTTTGCCACTGGCATCAGCATCCAGATTACATTGATTGCCATTGGGGGTTTTAATAGAGAGAACTTTGATCAAATTTGAACTTTTTTCAATAGATCTAAAGTTGTACTTTCTTTGATTTATAAAATTCCAGTTGAGGTTTGTTTAACCTGTAATCCTAAAAAGAAAGTTAGTTCTCCATCATACTCATTTCATACTTAGATTTCATGAGTAGTGAAAAATTCTTGCATAACTGCTCATTAGTAGAACCAAATATTATGTCATCCACATAAATTTGAACAAGCATAATGTCAGATTTCACTTTCTTTATGAACAGTGTAGTATCCACTTTACCTCTGGAATACCCATTGCTCATAAGGAACTCAGTAAGAGTGTCATACCAGGCTTTAGGGGCTTGTTTGAGACCATAGAGAGCTTTGTCCAACTTATAGACAAAACCTGGATTGTTGTCATTTTCAAAACCTGCGAGGCTGCTTGACATAAACTTCTTCTTGCAGCTTCCCATTCAAAAATGCACTCTTCACATCCATTTTGAATACCTTAATGCTCTATTGAGCAGCGTTAGGACTGATACAAACGAATTGCTTCTAGCCTGGCCACAGGAGAAAATGTTTCATCATAATCAATTCCTTCCTCCTGTCTGTAGCCCTGAGCAACCAGTCTTGCCTTATTTCTAATGACATGACCTTGCTCATCCATCTTATTCCTGAAAACCCATTTAGTGCCAATTATAGTTTTACCTTTAGGAGCAGGGACCAGCTTCCATACATTGTTTCTCTCAAACTGGTTGAGCTCTTCTTGCATGGCAGTGATCCAATTGGCATCTTTTAATGCTTCATCAACCTTCTTTGGCTCCATCAGTGAAACAAAACTAGAGAACATACAAAAGTTCCCTAAGCTGTCCCACCGTGTTTGTATCCCTTTGTTGATGTCACCAATTATTTGATCATTGGGGTGACACCTGATCCACTTAGGATCATTTTTCAATGATGATTCACCTGAGTTGTTAACATCTTCAGCAAGGTCCTGTTGAACAGCTCTCAAGATTTTCAGACACACTGTTGTCTTGAGCCTGTTCACTTGTTGAACATGTCTGACCACTGTTGAACATATCAGCAGAGGAACTGGGAAAATCAGCATTGATAGGTTCTGGACATGCAGTTGTAATTAAGTCAGTACATTTATTCACACAGGGTGTATTGACATAATCATCATCATGTCCATCATGATTAACAGGTTCCACACTGGGTGTAGTGGAAGCTTTTGAGTCCTCTTCATTGTTTGAATGCATCAGATCATCAAAGTTAAGTTCTCCTGAAACTGATTCAGGAACAGCTTTGGTGGAGGCATTCTTGGACTCTTCAAAGGTGACATTGATAGATTCATCTATCACCCTTCTTTTGTTGTTGTATACCCTGTAGGCTTTGGAGATAGCAGAGTAGCCAACAAACACACCTTCATCAGCTTTAGGTTCAAATTTCGACAGCTGGTCCCTTTGATTCAGAATGAAACAGGGACATCCAAACACATGGAAATAACTGACATTTGGCTTTCTCCCTTTGAGCAGCTCATAGGGAGTCTTGTTGAACCTTTTCACCACTAAGGATCTGTTTTGGGTGAAGCAGGCAGTGTTAACAGCTTCAGCCCAAAATGATGAAGGTAAACCTGATGCACACAGCATGGTTCTGGCAGCTTCAATGAGAGTTCAGTTTCTCCTTTCAGCAACTCCATTTTGTTGAGGAGTTCTTACTGCTGAAAAGTTTTGAGTGATTCCTTTCTCTTCACAGAAGTCTTCAAGAGTACTGTTTCTGAACTCAGTACCATGATCACTTCTAAGCTGCTTTACTTGGGCAGAGTTCAGCATTTCCATCTTTTTGACAAATCCAATAATCTCTCTAGCAGCCTCTCCTTTGCTCTTTAGAAAGATCACCCATGTGTACCTGGAGAACTCATCAACCATTACAAGAGTGTATCTTCTTCCTCCTAGACTTGGGACATTAACAGGTCCAAACAAGTCCATATGGATTAAGAAGAGTGGAGTATCAATAGAGAAATTATGTTTGGATCTAAAAGATGTTTTTCTCTGCTTGCCTTTTTTTTCAAGCTAAGCTGTGCATAATCTAGTGCCTTAGCAAAAGTCATAAGAGGCAAACTGTCACCAACTCTTTCTTACAGAGTTTTGTTGATGTTCTTGAAAGTTCAGATTGGGACAAAGTCTTCTGTGCCAAATAGCCAGTTTAGATCAGCATTTGTTCTTGTGAGAAAACAGGTTTCATTTGTGGGGTCAGCAGAATGCATATCCACAACATATACACCTTTCTTTCGTTGAGCACATAGCACAACTTTGCCTTGGGAATCCAATATGTAACCCAGGTGCTCATCAAAGTTAACCTTGTAGCCAGCATCACACAGTTGACTTATGCTGACAAGGTTATGCTTTAGCCCAATCACATAGGCTACTCTTTTGAACACTGCAGGACCAGCTTTAAGAGTTCCATATCCTTCAGTGGATCCCTGTACATTGTCACCAAAGGTGACTTTTGGCCCTTTTCAGGCCTGAGTTCACTCAGCAATTCTTTACAACCTGTCATGTGCCTTGAGCAGCCACTGTCCAAGTACCAAACCTGGGAAGGTTGTTTTTCCTGCAGAGTGATAAGAGAATTATTAGTCATTTTTAGGGGAACTCATCACAGAGATGAGTTCTCCTACTTCATCAACATTTGTTGATGGACTTGAAATATCCACACTAATATTCCCTATTTGAATGGTATCAGCTTGAATACCACTTTCAGTGACTGTGACATTTCCAACACTGCTTGTAACAGCTGTGGTGGAAACAGCAGAGTCAACAGGCCTCATGTCCTCAGATTCAGGACAATCCTTGGCCAGATGTGTCTTCTTCCCACATTTGTAACATTTTCTCTTTTTAGGGTTTTTGGAAGAAGATCTTTCAGAAACACATTCTGAATTATTTTTGTTGATTCTTTCAGCAGTTTTAGCAGTTTTATTACTTTTTGTTGAATCAACAGCTTGAGTGGATAGTTCAATAGCCACAGCTTTGGCTGCCTCTTCTTTCCTCTTTTTAGGAGGACAGATGTCAAAGACAGGGAGCTTGATTGGCTTTTGAGCTTCCACAGGTTTGGGAAACTTATTCCCAATTATCTCAGTTTGAGCAATGGCTTTGCCTTTGCCCCTACTGAATTGTGATTTATGCTGCCTATCAGCATATTCACTGTGTCTGGTTTTGAAAAGCTTATTCTTATCTAAGACCAGTTTACCACTATGATTTGAAAACTTATTTGAAATCACAGCAGTTTTGTTTTCAACATGAGACTTACCCTTGTTGTAAACAGGCTGCTTACTTTTTGAAAACTTGTTTTCAAAGTGTTTAGCATCAAAAGGATTAACATGCTTTTTACCATCAGCTTTGGACTCAGAACCTATTTTGTCAACAGGTTTAGTATCCACAACTTCAGTTTGAACATGTTTTCCTTTCTTTTGCTTGTGTGAACCAGCAGAGCACTTAGCAGGCTGACTTGATGGAGAACAAATTCCAATATCAGCTTTAGAACTAAATTCACACAAGCTGTCAGTGTTTTGAGGCCTGACAAACCTATTTGTTGAGATTAGTTTACCATTCACATTTTGAATGAATGTGTTTGGAAGTTCACCAAGAGTGGATAAATCTTCTTTCAGATTATTGATCTCAACAATGGAAGCTGCTGTGTCAAGATCCCCTCCAAGATAGGCTTGGATTTGTGCAGGAATCTGTTGACTTATACAATGGCTGACTTTTTGTGCAGATTGGCACCAAGAGTCAACTATCTTTTGAAGCTTAGCATGCTTTATATCTGTTTCTCTCTTTTCTTCCAGTAAAATAGAGTTGATGTGTTTTAATTCATCAAGCTCAGTTTCCAACTTATGGAAACTGTCCAGTTTACCAGATTTAGTTTTAAGATCAGTTTTAAGCTTAGAGATTTCAGATAGTAAAGCATCATGCTTCTCAACAGCAGCTTTTAGATCAACAAGCATATATTCAAACATTTTAACTTTTTCTTCAGAACTGTAAGCCATAAAATTTTGTGCCTTATACATCATAGTAGGATTCCAGTTCTCTAAGCTGCTGAAAGCTTCAGCTTCAGCCATATCCTGTTTGAAACTGCTTGTTGATGGGACATCAGTGTTGGCCATCAGACATTGATTGTCTTCTTCATCAGACGATGAATCAGATTCCTCCCAATCACAAGTCTCTGCCATAAGTCCCTTTTGGCGGTTGGAACCCACAGAGTTTTCCAACTTCCTCAGCTTAGCCATGGCCATAAGGTACTTAACCCTATAACCATCATCCTTGTTTGTCTTGTATGGTTTGGATGACTGACCAACAGCTTTTGACACACAGTCAGCAGCTATATGACCAGTTTTGCCACATTTGAAACACTCAGCCTTGGATTTATCAAATGCCTTCTTTTTGCCAGCACCTGAATTTCCTTGCAGCATGTTTCTTCCAAACCTTTTCTTGTTGAACCTTTTGACAAGCATAGCTATCATTTGCTCATCATCTTGTTCAGCAAGATCTGCAATATCTTCTTCATCTGACACTTCCTCCTTGTCATCATCCTGTTGATCAGGTTGAGTGAACACATCACTCACCTGATTTACAGGCTGTCTCACATTAGCCACAAAGGCTGCACCTCTTTTGGACATTTCCAAGGCATTTCTCTTTTGTTGCCTTGATTGTTCATCATTCAGTAAGGATCCATACAGATTGACTAGATCCATACTTCTGATAGTACCTGAGTTCCTTAGAATTGTTGAGAAGTAGTTCCACTCTTCAGGTAGAATGTCCAGAAATTTATTCACCAGGGTGAGACTGTCCTTAGTGATCCCAACAGCTTTGAGATCATTCACTAAAGTAGTAAACCTGGTGTCGGTTTCAGTGAGAGTCTCCTTTGGTTTAGCAAAGAAAAGTTCATACTGTCTAACAAGATTGTTGATCCTGTTGTCCAGTGTGATTGTGGGTCCATCATAAACAGTACACAAAGTATCCCACATTTCTTTTGCTGTCTTCATTTTCTCAACCTGTTTGATCACATCATCAGGAAGAGAAATGACCGGATTGTTTCTGGCCTTTGCATCCAGAGCCACCAGTCTTTTATCTTCATCAGACCATTGAGCTTTAGCTTTCTCAAAGGTCCTGATTTCAGGAGCAGCTCCTTCAACCGCTGGAGTTATGGCAGTAACAGAGGTTGGCACATAGGGACCCTCCATCACTATCTCTGGCAGTTGTACATCCAGATTCTCTAAATAGAGCATCATTCTGCACTTCCAACCAGAGAAGTTTTGATGATTAAATTTTGGAGGTTTGCCCATAGAGCCATTGTCATAGTAAGAAGAATTTGTAGCACTGTTGTCCATGGAAACTTGGGAGAATGAGAGATCTAGAATGACACACACTTTAAACTGCTCTGATACCAGTTGTAGGTCCCGAGAGGTTCCCAAAGTATATAGCTTTAAGCTGTAGAGGGGGGTGAATACAGCTATTTAAAAACTACACACTATTTTCTCAATGTTTGTATGTATTATCAACAATTTGTTAATTACAAACAAGCTTGAATGCGGAATAGTTCAAGCTGAGATGACAGATACAACAGTATGTTCACTAGTCTAAGACAAACTCAAACTAGTATACAATGAATACACTCACTAAGAAGCACTCACTGTGTTTACAAGACTTAAGGGAACAGCTTATGTAAAACAGCTTAGACACACAGATGCTGATTTACACAGAAGGCTTGCATGCATGAAAGTCACACTTGCACGTTCACTCTTGGTTTCAGCACTTAGCTTTCTTCACACATCTTTCTGTCCTTAGAAGCTTCCTTTTATACTCACTTAGAGGATCTAAGAGAAACATCTTCATTGGACGGAACGAAAAAGGAGAAGTCTTGTTGAAAAGACAACATAACCTTTTCTGCACTTTTCTGAAAAGCAGACTTGTCTTCATATGTGCAGAACTTTTGTCTTTTTACTTTGTCTACTGTTGCATTGCCTTTAACTAATTTAGGAATGTCAACTTTGCGTCTTTCTTCCTTGTAAAGGCCTATTTTGATATAAGAAAAAGGTCTGTCACCCTTTTTCAAATAACCTTTTGTCTTCATGTTACAGAACAGCTTGGGCAGGCTGAGCAGTTCTGTTTTCCACTTTGTCTTCGACTTTGTAAACTGATCTAGCAGTCAAAAACAATACATGATGACTTGGAATGTATTCCATTAAGTGTTTAGCCTGTTCACAAAGAACAGGTTCTGTTCACAAAGAACAGAACACTTTAAAAGTGCCCAAGCTGCTCACCAGTGTAGAGCAGCATAGACAGTTTATGTCCAGCCTGTTCAGCAGACAGAGCAGCTTGGACAAACTGTCTTAGTTGCAACACATGCAACATATAGAACAGCTTTAGACTGATATTGCAAATCATTTTCAGGTTTCAATAAGACATATAACAGGCCTTAAATTCAACCTTCAAATGCATCAACAGGTTTGATTATAAATCTCTCCCTCAGATGTAGAACAGGTTTGACTGAGGCCTTTTTGTGCCTAACATATATAGATATAGATGATGCTACAATATTTACTTAAATGTAGCAATAATTTTATAACAAATTAAAAGCTTTCATTTCAACTCATAAAAACTCGATTATGCAAAGTTATATGTTACGACTACAACTAATTATTGTAAATATGTATATCATAAATTTCAAACACTAATTATTGTAAATACATATATCATAATTAGTGTTTAGTTAACCAAGTTATATGTTACGACTACAACTAACTATTGTAAAGATTCAAGTTCCATTGAGTGAAGTCCTAGAGTCCTACCATGTTTGGCAAAAATCTTCTATTATTTAATGACTTAAATTCAAATTATAGACATATCTTTGAATACGTAGGTGATTGGTAACAAAAAGGTAGTTTTGGTATCATGAGTTGGGATTGACAGCAATCAAATCATAATTTCCGGTTTTATCTCTTGTGATCCTCTCAATAATCTTATGATTTTAGAGTATCATCTGGTTATCTCTCAAAACAATCGAGAAGCAACGTGTGGAATCAAAATCATCATCATCATATATCAATCTTAGAGCTCCGTCTCATTACCTCTTTGTCATCCTATCCATACAACGACGACCCTGTAACATTGTTCACCGGCGATTATCAATCAAAACAACCACAACATCAAGGTCAATGTTGATTTCGTGATTTTAGGGTTTAGCTACTCAATTTGAGTTTCATTTTCAATCATTTTGAATCGTTGGTTATCATCCATACATGTTTTGGTTTTTGATTCATGTTGGTTTTATTGATTTGTGTTTTGGGGTTTTGCCAGGTTAGGGTTTTTTGTTTACGTATTTTCGTTTTTTAGTTAACTGAATCGTTGTTCATCATCCATACATGTCACTAGGTTTGTTCATCTTTCTCATTATTTTCGAGTTATGAACTTGTTCAATACATACAACATATGAGTGTTGGTAGCATATAATCTGAACTCTCTCTAAATAAGCTTCTGGTTTTTGCTTTTTAATTTAGATATATGCACATGATCGTTTCTATGATGTATGAACTTGTTCATTTCGTTATTATAACTTTTATTCACATACACTACTATGTTTATTCGATTTTTAAAGCATTGTTTGATTTGGATTTTGACAAAATTCCACCATTTCAATTCTATACGATGTTGTTCTTTTGTATCCGGATATGTTTTAAACAAGTTTTTGTGAAGTCGTTGGTGTTTTCAGTCATGCACATCATATGTTTGACAAAATATCACATTCAACCAAAGAATCATAACTTTATAAATTAATACGAAATATAAATCTTATGAATGGTTGAAAAAAAAATCATGTGAATGATGTGAATGATCATTCACTTAAATATATATGACCATTCACAAAATTTTTAAGGACGTGGACATGATTAATGTATCTAAAGATTATATATCATGTGTGTAACATTAATTTAAAATAAGTTTTTTAAGAGTGGTACCTTCGTGTGCATTCGATTTTGAGTGTTACTTTTTTGAACTAAAGTTTGTATGTATTTTCATATACATTCATCAAATTTACGTCTTTAAAAATTTAGTGAACGATCATATATATTTATGTGAATGGTCATCCTAATGAATGATCATTCACATGATTTTTTTCAACCATTTACAAGATTTATTTTTTGAATCTTAATGTAAATGTATGATTCTTTTGATAAAATATCTTATAATCTTGATTTATGCATATTCATGAAAAAAATTTGTGAATGGTCATTTACAAGCGTTCGATACTCTCGATTATTTTATGTACGCTTAGGAACCCGATTCTATATATGTGTGTATAAAATATGAAATTGTAATAACGATACATACAACCAGGTTCGCTGATAGAAAGAGCTCCAACATGCTCCCTGCTGATTAGCTTAATTTACAATATACACACAATCATACGTAACTACGATTAGCCTGAATGGGTATATAGTTGCATTAAAAAATACCATTGTTTTACTGAGTACCTTAACTTTATTGAATTTTTAAGTCTATCTAATGACTCTGTAAATGGATGAATATATATACACATTCACACGAGTATTTCATCTATTCAGATAGTCATTTGATAGATTTATAAAACTCAAAATGATATAAATTTTATATATAAGTACATACTGTTAATATATACATGAATTTATATCTATATCTATCTATAAATACTAGTATAACAGTAACTAAATTACCAAGGGCGTTTGGCCTGGTGGTAAGAGGGTGAAGTTATAAGCAAGAGGTCACGGGTAAAATCCCCGTCGGAGGCAAGTTGGAATTTAGGTGGTGTAAGTAAGTCTGGTGATAAAGGAGTAGCTTAGGAGTAGAAGTATGATAGTTTGCCGTTCAAAAAAAAACATGTTAATTAGTATTAAGATTAAATTAATAAATTTAAATCAAATTACTTTTAAGATAAGATCATGATTAGATCCTTAAATCCCACAAAATCACAACAAACAATATTTAAAAGATTTTTTTTATTAATAATTTTAATAATAAAATTAATACTAATAAAAAACTTAAACATTATTAATGATTAGTTTTTTTTAATGATTTATACATAAAATAATTATAATAAGATATATTAAATATTATTAGTATTAAAAGTTTGAATATTATTTTTTAATTTTAAGTTTATATAGATTTAAGAATTAAATTTATTAAAGTTATCTGTGTTATACACGGGTTAATAAACAAGCATAAAATATAGTAAAATCATTTAGACCGGTACCTCGAGATACATCGATATATACAAACCAATTCATGCATATTAGTTAATATAAAAACCTTTGGCAAATATTTTTCCTTCTGGGCAGGATTTCCATGCCGCACTGACAAGACGAACAAAAATAATATAAAGTTTTATTTTTCCGTCTTTTTTTCCTAATTTAATACATTAAATTGATTTTAAAATTTTTTCTTTAATTAATTAATTAATAACAAATTAGTTAATACAACAAAATAAATTAATGTGTGCCTAAAATAAGTATCTATCATTATTACTTCTAATGACCATAATTAAATTCAAATGCATAAATTTTCAAAATATATTTACTCATTCACATCACATTGATATCTTATATTTGAAGTTAATAAAAATTACTAAGAAATTGTTTTTGGCAATTATATATTATGGTTTTTAATGATATAATAATATTTTTTTTCACGTAACATCACTTTCTAGCCATTAGGTCATAAAAATTTTAATTTATACGTATTTTAATAGATCTTTATGCACAATTAACTCATCTTAATTTTAGATTCTATTAATTGATATGTATTGCAAGTGTCAAATATTTATTTCATCATGGATGACTAATTTGATATTTGAATTTACAATAGTCTACATTTGTTTGATATATTCATATATTCATATGTACTATTTGAAAAGATTTTGCTCACAATAACAATCAATGTATTTTATTAGTAGTAAATAACAATTACCTATGCATTATACTTTTAATAATATAACTTATTTAATTTACTCATTTAATTTTTAAACCCCCCCCCCCCCCCCAACCACAATCCCATTGATAAAAATCAACGGATCTATCTAAAATGATTTATTATATAATATTAAATAATTATTTAAAACATAAAAACAATATAGTTTAACATATAATTAACTCCAAATAAATAATCAGGTTAATTCTTAAAATATAATTTTTTTTTAAAATACTACTAACCGGTATTGAATAAAACAGACCTTGTAATTATGTTAAAATATATTTTGCACATATAAAATTTATTTGACTTTTTTATTAAAACCTTTTGTACCTGTACATGAACCAAGTAATTAATATATTAATATGAATAGAAAACATGAGATCTCTAATTTTATGATAAATAAAATTAGACCTTCATAAACAATTAATTATATAAAAATGACAATTGTATGCCACATTTATTAAACACGTTAAGAAATAGTAAGTAATTCTAAACATTTTAATCCTAACTATTTATTTCTCATAACTAAAATATAAAAAAACTAAGTTTATATTTTATATATAACTTTAATGATTTTTTATGTCAGTTTAATATCAATATTCATTATTTTTATGATAATATTTTAAGTTTATATACTTTTTAAAATAAATATTTCTTAAATACATCCGTGGATTGACAAGCGAGAATAGCATAAAACTAATAAAACTACAAATATTTAATCAAAAATCTTAAATGGAATATCTATATAAATGTTAATAATTAACTAAATTTGTCATATGTTTCTAATCGATGTCACTTAACATATTTCATTTGACATTGTTCAATTACAATATTACAATTTTAAATTTGAATTTTTAAGATTATAAAATTTAAATATTTGAAGATTCAAATGTAAACATAAAAATGTATATACATTTATTATAATTATTATCATTATCTTATACTAGACAAAAATATATTTATTGTTATAAGTATCTAATTTTAATCTTTTTAAATCACACCAAGTAATACCTCTATCTATTCTAATATTTATCTATTCTATTATACGAAACAATAAAATTAAAAAAATTTATTTATAAAAAATCTTCTAACTAGGGTTTTTGTTTTGAAACCCATGAATATCATTTATTATCTTTTAATCTCTATGGCCTCTTATTATCCAATCGTGTTCTCTTACTTTTAGATTTTTATCGAAGTTTTTAATCCTCAACTACTGAAGCTTAAATCTAGTTAATTAAATATCTCGTGTAGTACACGGGTAACAAACTTGTGTGTGTGTATATACACGCATATATATTACATCATCTTTGTTAATCGTATACTTCTTTATATTGATTTACTTTAATATCATTAATTGAATCAACCATTAATATTGCTTAAGTTAGTTTTAGGGGAAACGACGCGAAATATCTATATGTTTTTATGTTTGTTTCGATATAAGATTATAACTTCTGTACTTACTATACACATTTATGTTGTGTATTTTAAAAAATTGATTTGATTACCTATAAAACCGCTAGTACTAGTCATTATGGTAAAGTGTATTTTATTAATGTTTTGATTTCGATTGTATACTTTCAAAAGCCTTTTAACAGTTATAAAAAATGGTTTAGCTACCAAATCAAAACATTTTAAAGGAACACGATCTAAATCCCAATACTTTTAAAAGTGCACTTTCTAATTAATGATAATATTTTTAAAAGTATACAACCTAAATCAATATACTAACAAAGTGTATGCTAGCATAATGATCGTAGTATTATTTTCAAGGTAGATGAATATATGTCAAATCGACATACTTCTAACAATACACAACTTGAAAGTGCACAAAAAGTATATAGTCTATATCGAAATGAACTTGTTAATACAAACCTACTTCGCAACATTCTTTGTTAGTTTTATGAACGCCTAGCACATACGATACGTTGGAATAATAATGGTATATGGATATCTAGATGAATGTACGTACCTGGAGCAGTAAGTCCATGAAGATTGTAATCGCCCATTTCTTTCCATAAGTTAACATCCTAGATGCATGCATGGATCATTATAGCTAATTAAAAATCTATTTATAACTTCTAATAAAGAATTCTTATAAAAATCAAAATTATTCCATCATCGTATTTGAAAAAAATGCGAAAAATCATGAAAAGTAACTATAATATTGAAACTTTCACTTTTAGAGTATCGGGTAAAAATACTGACGATATACAAAATCTTTATTCCCAAAAAAAACAAGAAGACAAGACAAGAGTTGACTTTCACATCTCCATCTCCCATATTTTAGTCATTCCCCTGATCATATCCCATCATTTCTTATTTTTTTTTAAATCCAATTGCCATGACCTTTAAAGATGTGGATTTTGTAGAAGACTTATTTCCACTAATGTCACCTTATGTTGTTTTGGGTCGGGTAGACTATTTGATCAATAGTTGGCATGTAATGTATTAGTATATTGACTTATGTTGTATTCCGCTTGACTTGGCATTTGACTTTGAATGAATGTTTGATGACTATCGATGAAAACTTTTAAATTATCCCGTATTTTTTAGAGGTAATAACTTTACAGATCCTGTATTAGTTCTTATAAATTAGGATGTGTGTTTCAATATGGTATCAGAGAAATGGTTTGGGATAATTAACTTGTCAGTTTTTTGTGATTAAAACCCCAAACCATTTTTCGTTGCATAGAAAACCCCGACCTAACTAAAACTTCGTAAAGTAAGGTTTTATCAATGGGTAACCGGTTGAAACCGGTTTTTAAATCATATGTGGACCGTAAATAACTTATGTGAAATAAATTTTAATTGTTGAAACGGGTTGCCAAGTATTACATATCATTTAAACCCCCGTTGGTGATGTATTCCCATTTAAAAAGTACAATTAAAAATTATCAACGGGAGTTAAAATAATGTGTAATACTTGACAACCGATTTCAACAATTATAATTTATTCCATGTAGGTTATTTACTGGTCCACGTAGGATTAATAACCGGTTTCAACCGGTTACCCATTGATAAAACCTTAATTTACGATTTTTTATTTAGTTCGGGGTTTTCTATGCAACGAAAAATGGTTTGGGGTTTTAATCACAAAAAACCGACAAGTTTGGGGTTTTTTACGCAGTTATCCCAAATGGTTTAAGTGAATTAAGCAGCCTTTAGGTGCTTAGTCTTAAACCTAGACACTACATGATCACTATTAGCCTAGGCAATGATATATAAGGGATAAGACCTTAGGTAGACTTTAGGATGGGTAATGGTAAGATAAGATTTATATACATATGTTCCGTGTTAATACATCCTGTGTGACGATAACAGTCTAAGTTTTGATAGCATTTTGTGTAAGTCATGTTACTAGGTATTGAATATTAACGAGTATTTGATATATGTAATTATGTGTGTTTGATAATGATTGTTTGTACGTTTGAACTTGGTGTAATGTATTACAAGAAGTTCAAACATAAAGTTCGAAGATAAAATCAAACATAAGTTAAAACATATGTTCAAATAGAAATTTGACAGTGAAATTCGAATTTATACCTGAATTCGAATTTGTGCTTAAGGTAAATTTGAAAGTGTCTTTGAGGACAAATTCGAATGGGCCTTGGGCCTGATTCGAATTTGTCCTAAGACAAACTCGAATTGGTCAGTGTAATTAAGGATTAACTCGAATAATTATTAGACTTTTGCAGAATTTCAGAGAGTAATTAAGCAAAGGCGATCTCGAGTTTACTAGTATTCAGAGAGTGTTTTCAGAGAGAATCATCGTGTAGGTACGTTCGTAGTCGTTCGTATAACATCATGGTAGTCTCCGTGTTTCGTGCGTGTGATCTTACCGTCAAGCCGCTAACGAGGATTCCGCACTCGTTGGACGGTGTCGCGCCGAGATAGATTCGTGAGTTCAAGACCTTACAAGTGGTATCAGAGCCTTTGGGGTGTTCTTGGTGTTCTTCGTGTTCATAAGCAACATCCTAGGTTTCTTGACGTTTTGGACGGTTAATATCACTATTTTGGAAGTTTTTCGAGCTTATCAAATCAGATTTCGGAAAATACTTTGTTGTAGTTCAAGTTTTTGATCAAAATCAGTATTTTTACTCGTAAAAATATTGGTTTAATCTGAAAAACTTGAAAAACTCGAAGTATTAGCCGTTTTCCGAATTTGCGGCGCTCGAGTTTAGTAAGGGAGTATTAGGGTTTTCTCAATTTTCGAGTTTGTCCAAAATACGCTCCTTTCGAGGTTCCTTAGGGTTTGATTCGAGTTTGGCCAATTCGAATTTGCTTGGATTTCGATTTTACACTAAAATCGAATTTGGATCTTCGAATTTAATTGGGGCTTCGAATTTAGTGGACCTTCGAATTTGTCATTAATTTCGATTTTAACTGGATTTCAAACTTATATTCGAATTTAATTCCAAACATGTTTAAATTTAATTAGATTCGAATTTACCTAAATTCGAAAGAATTAATTTAAATTAATTTCGAATTAAATTAATTAAGTTTGAATTCAAATATATTTGAAACAATGACAAGTCTGCAGAGGTTCATTGAGATGGATCACGAGGTTGGAAAAGCGAATTCTCCACCGAAGTTTATGAAAATAGAGGACTATTACTGGTGGAAGGATAGGTTTGCCGACTTCGCAAGGTTTAATGATATGCGAATGTGGATCTGTATCGACGAAGGATACATTCCACCTACCGCTGAGGTTGAAGGACGACAAAAGGTTGTGCCTTATTCAAAGATGAAGGATGACGATAAAAAGCTGTATGAAGCCGAGAACCGTGCCTTCGCTATCATTAGAATGGCGTTACCTCAGGAGATCTTGCACACTTTCCGTAATCAGAAGACAATAAAAGAGCTGTGGGATGCGTTAGAGAAACAGTGTGAAGGTAACCCGAGGGTCAGAAAGAACAGAATGGAAATGCTCAAGCAGCAGTTCGCCATCTTCAAAGCATTGAAGAACGAAAAGCTGGATGAGACTATTACCCGATTTTATCATCTATTGACTGAGTTAGACAACCATGATGTGGAGTATAGTGAGACAGAGAAGATTAACAAGATTCTGGATGCTTTACCGGCCAAATGGGAGATGTATATGGCGTTGATAAAGCATGATGAAGACAAGTTCTATACTCTGACTCTAGATAATGTTATAGGAACGCTGAGGGCATATAACTTTGAGTTGCTAAAGAAGGAAAAGGATTATGACCAAGTTCAAGATCCTGCTATGTACTTTGGGAAATCAAATTCTTCAGCAGCAACTGAATTGAAGACGGCTACAGCTTTCTTTTCAGGAGAAACATCGTCACCGGCTTAAATAGAAGACTCAGTAAGTAGGGCTTTCTTAGGGTTTGCTAGACCAGAAGAAAAGCAGCATTAGGCTACTCCGGCATCTACATCTCAAGGGTATTCAAAGATGCCTATGAGCGCAAAATCTGCTGAAGACCATCTGAATCGGTTGGCTTCATTCGTGGCCGCTTACGGCAATTGCGTTCAGGGCAAAATTAACGATCCTGCACTTTGGGATGAGGATTACGATTAGGTAGATCCTGATGATCTAGAAGAGATGGATCTGCAATGGCAACTGGTCATGGTAACTCAGAGAGTTAAAAGGTTCATCAAAAGAACGGGAAGGAATCTGAACGTTAGTAACAATAAGATTGGATTTGATAAGTCCAAGGTTAAGTGTTACAACTGTCAGGGGTTAGGACACTTCGCTAGAGAGTGTCAGAGACTGAAAGTAGAGAACTACCAGGGACAGTATCAGAATCAATCGCATGGGCGATATCTACTGAGTAGTTCAACCAGTCAGGCGAATATAGCTGGTATGTTATCTAATGTCACATCAGACAAACAGCTAGATGGAACTTATGACTGGAGTACACATCCAGAATCGAATGATAGAGCCTTTATGGCTGAAGTGACTGAGACTGGAAGTGATGGAGCAGAGGATATCACAGGGGACAGCAATCAGAATGAAAGCAGTCCGATATGGGTAGAAAAGTCAGCTGATCAGACAATTCTGGAGTTTGCCGCACAGATGGCCAATGTGGAATCAGATCATGCCAAGGTAACTCTGAACTTTTCTCTTTTCCATGATTTATGTGTTTTATGTGCTACATCTAATGATAGGTTAAATTTAGTAGTGGAATCACATCAAACCATATCTGCTCAAAATGAATCGTTAAAAGCAGATAATGCTAGCCTAGTAGATATAAAGCAAGATCTTAGAGATAAGCTAAAGGCCGATGCACAAGATGTCGTAGTTCTAAAGGACAAGCTTAGTGAACAGTGTGTTAGATTAGAACTCATGTACGAATATGTTGAGGCATTGACAAAAGAGCTTAAAACCAAAGAGGTAGAGCTATCAGAATCTAAGGTGAAGGTAGCTGAGGTAAACAGTAAACTTCAAAAGTTTAAGAACTCATCTCTTAACCTAGGGAAAATCTTAGATGCACAGCGTCAGTCTAAGAAGCTTGTAGGTCTAGGATATCATGAGAGTCCTCCACCTTTCAACGATAACTATGTACCTCAACCTCAGGAGAAAACTGCTAAATCAGTTGAATCAGAGGAAATACCGGAACCAGTGTCTGAAATTGCTAACGAAAATGAGACTAAGGTGACTACTAATAATATCAAGATTAAGAAAGTTAAATTTGTGCCATCCTCTAGTGATAAACCTGTAGGACAACACAAAATTGACTTTAATGATCAGGAGGATGAACCAGTCGCTATAGTTGAAACAAAAGAGCCAGACACTAGTGAGACACCTAAGTCAAAGGGCACACACAAAAAGTCAATTGACAAAATGTCTTGCTTTAGATGTCACGAAAGGGGGCATGTTGCTTCTAGCTGTCCACATAGGAAAGTAGATGCTACACCTAAGACAGGAAAGCCAGAACAACTTAAGCCTTCTCCAAGTGTTGCAAGCACTAGTAGTTCTCACAATATCGAGAAAACTGTGCAAGCTGCACCAAAATCTGCTGTGAAACAAACACCTGTGTCAGGTCGACCAAAAGAAGTGATTAGGACTAATTCACCAAATAGAGTCATTAATCAATCTAGGTCAGGACCTCAACAGAATTATAGGAGTACCACCCCTAGCAGAGCTTACACTCCGGTTAGGTCACACACTCCTGTAAGACATCAAACACCAGGTAGAGCTCAGGGATATCAGTCGGAAATGCATTATAATCATAACTATTCGAGAGCTCCACAGCAAATGCCTACCCAAAGGCCGAGAGTGAACTTAAATCACTCTGCACCACAAAAGACTCCAATTCAAAAACCCAAGTCACCTGAACGGAGAGATGTGTATTTGAAAGAGTTTAAGTATGTGGACGAGAATGGTATTACCAAGTCAGTTATGGCTTGGGTTCCCCGTGATAACTAACCTATTTTCTTTCATGTGTAGGAGATACCTATAGGTCCAAACAACAAATGGTTCGTAGACAGTGGTTGCTCCAGGCACATGACAGGGGAAAGAAGTCTCCTTGCAGACTTCAAGGGAGGGAATCGGGGATTTGTATCATTCGCTTGCAATAAAGAAGGAAGTATCACCGGTACTGGAGTGGTCACTAATGGGACTATCAAATTGGATCAAGTTTATCACGTTGATAAACTGGTTCACAATCTCATTAGTGTATCTCAAATCTGTGATAAGAAGAACTCAGTACTATTTACTGATACTGAGCCGTTAGTACTAAAACCGGGGTTCAAAGTACCTGAAGAGTGGATATTGATGAGGGCTCCAAGGAAGAATGACCTGTACATGCTCGACATGAACAAGCCGGAATCTTCGATGGGACCAATTTGTCTGCTATCTAAAGCTTCAGAGACTGAGTCGGTTTTATGGCACAGACGCATGGCACACTTGCACCTAAGGAAAATGAACTACATTACGAAAAATAGACTGGTGCAAGCTGTTCCCATGAAGAGTTTTCAGTTCGAGGATAAGTGTCTACCATGCAAGAAAGGAAAACAACACAAGAAGGCACTCAAGTCCAAGACTCAGAACTCAATCGCTGCCACATTCGATTTGTTGCATATGGACCTCTTCGGACCAATCAACAAAAGGAGTATAGGTGGTAGTTGGTACTGTTTAGTTATTACTGACGATTACTCACATTTTTCTTGGGTTTTCTTTTTGGTACAAAGGACGAGACGGCTGCCAAGCTCATCGGGTTCTTAGACCAAGTGGAAAATTCTTACGGGACGAGGGTTAAACGAATTAGAAGTGATAACGGAACAGAATTTAAAAACACTGTTATTGGTGTATATTGCCTATCAAAGGGCATAGTGCATCAATTTAGTGCACCTTATGAGCCACAACAAAATGGGGTGGCCGAACGGAAAAACAGGATATTGATTGAGGTAGCGAGGACCATGCTATCGGATTCAAAGCTTCCTACCATGTTTTGGGGGGAGGCAGTGAATACCGCGTGCCATGTTTTAGATCGGGTCCTTACTGTCAAATCATTGAACAAAACCTCTTATGAAGTTTTGAATAAACGGCCATCAAATTTAACTGGCTTCGAATCTTTTGGGCTACCGTGTACTTTAATGAAAACAAAACATCAACCAAACTTTGGTGAAAAGGCTGACGAAGGATACTTCCTAGGTTATGTGCCTAATTCACCAAATAAAGGGTTTTTAATAAATTAAATGGTACAGTAGAGATTGTGTATAACATTGAAGTCACAAGTTATACACATGAACCCCAAACGGGGCCGAAATGGATATTTGATTATGACAAATTGTTTGAGTCATTTAACATTCCTTTGGATGGAAATGCAGGTACAATCGAACAGGACTTGTCGTCATTGAATTTGAATGACGAGGGTCAAAGTTTTCCGAGGACCACCTTTCCATCAACATCCGAGCCTACATCAACTGAAGAAAGATCTCCGGAAGAAAATGATTCTGAAGTGCTTACAAACGAAAATCAGACAACAAATTCTAACTCTGAAGACAGTGTCCATGAGGAAGGAAATGTGGAGTCTGAAGTCGTTCCCCCGTTAGGAGAGATAGGATCAAATTTGGGAGATAATCTGAGGGTTGACGAGATAGAGACATCTAGGATCAACAAGAATCATCCTATTGAAAGTATCATAGGAAGTCCTAATGCTGGTGTGAGGACTAGGAGTAGTTTAAATAACAACACAGTGTTGTTGTCGATGATAAATGACTCCGAGGCCTTTCATACCTACCTCTACTCATGTTTCATCTCGTAAATAGAGCCGAAAAATGTGCAAATGGCACTAAAGACAACTCTTGGGTTGAAGCGATGCAGGATGAACTGTCACAGTTTAGGAAACTAGAAGTGTGGGAGTTAGTTCCGTTACCTCGAGGAGAAATAGCAATAGGAACCAAATGGGTTTTTAAGTGCAAAAGAGATGATCGGGGTATAGTCACTCGCAACAAAGCAAGAGTTGTGGTAAAGGGTTTCAACCAAGAGGAAGGAATCGATTACAATGAAGTGTTCGCGCCAGTGGCAAGGCTTGAAGCAATTCGTTTGTTTCTAGCTTTTGCTTCCTTCAAAGGTTTTAAAGTTTATCAGCTAGATGTTAAGAGTGCTTTCCTTTATGGGAAAGTGAAGGAACTGGTATATGTGGAACAGCCGCCTGGGTTTACAGATCCGAAATATCCAGACAGAGTATATCGGTTAGATAAGGCTTTGTATGGATTGCATCAAGCACCGAGGGCGTGGTACGAGACTCTATCCAACCATCTTTTGGAAAACGACTTTGAAAGAGGGAGAATAGATAGTACACTGTTCGTGAAGCGAAAAAGAGAACACTTCATCTTGGTACAAGTGTACGTCGATGATATCATTTTTGGATCATCAGACGAGCAGATGTGCATAGATTTTGAAAAGATGATGAAGTCAAAGTTTGAGATGAGTGCGATGGGTGAGTTAAACTTCTTTCTGGGTTTGCAAGTCGAACAGAGGAAGGATGGCATGTTTATTCATCAGACGAAGTATGTCTACGACATCTTAGAGCGCTTCGGGATGGAAGGAACCAAGCTGATAGCTCACTTCAACACACCGATTCAAGTGAATTACAATCTCGGACCGGGTACAGAAAGTGATACCGATGTGGATCCGACGTTATATCGGGCCATGATTGGGTCACTCATGTATTTAACTGCTTCTAGACCTGATATAATGTTTGCTATTTGTATTTGTGCTAGGTTTCAAGCTAATCCGAAAGAGATGCACATGAAAGCCCTGTGAAGCGGATTCTACGATACCTCAAGTCGAAACCAAAGCTGGGACTTTGGTATCACGCGGAGGGCGATCTGGAATTGGAAGCGTTCACGGATTCAGACTACGGAGGATCAGCTTGACGCGCAAGTCGACAACTGGAGGGTGTCAGTTCCTAGGAGGGAGACTCGTTTCCTGGCAATGCAAGAAACAGACTTCGGTAGCCGTGTCAACGTGCGAGGCCGAATATGTTGCTGCTGGTAGTTGCTATTCACAGGTTCTGTGGATACAACAACAATTGCAGGATTACGGTTTGACTTACACTCATACTCCTATTAGGATAGATAACCAGTCAACAATTGCAATAACTAATAATCCAGTTAAACACAATAAAACCAAGCACATAGACATAAGACACCATTTTATACGTGATTGTGCTGAAAAGAATTTAATTAAGCTGGTAAAAGTGGCAACGGATGATAATAATGCGGATTTATTTACCAAAGCTTTTGATAAGTCACGTTTTGAGTATTTAATTCAACTAAACGGAATGCGTAATGCAGAGTAAGTTGACCTTAGTAGAGTTTTATTTCCTTTTATAGCAGTAGCATTTCTTTCTTTTTATAGTAAGTTTAGTAACTTAGGATATTTTCCTTTTATAGTAAGTTAGTAGGTTATTTTATTTTCTTACTCCTATTTATGAAAAACAAAAGAAAAAAGAGAGAAAACCATAAAAAGTTCAAAAAAAAAAAAGAAAAGAAAATAGAATATCAGAAAATGAGTTAAGTCTTAGATGCATAGGTTCAAAGTGACGAAAATTAGCACTAGTTGATACAATCTCTAAGTGTTTAGCTTTCACACATAATGCACCTAAAATTATAATGTTATACATTATCCAGTTTGATATGTTGGTAGGCATAATACATATTGGGAATCTCAAGGCTAATAAAATATTCAAGAAAAAGTCAGACGTGTCACTAACTTAGATGTATGACCAACTGGTCTAAATTTTTATGTTAGAGACATACAAACATTGATTCTAAATGAGGTATGCAAACTTTCTGGGGATGTATAGCAACATCAGATACATCTTAAAGAAATAAAAAGAATAGAAAAATCATACTGAGTTAAGAGTCAAAACAAGTAACTCTGTTGTACGTAAGTACAGACCTGTTGCCTCTGGTTTGACTCGAGTTAGCAAAATAAGTCGCTTTGTTGTACGTCGGTACAGACCTGTCACCGCTGTCTTGCTAGCTTTAAAAATTAAACTTTAAGACAATCTAAGAAACTTTGTTGTATGTAAATACAGACCTATGTCCGACGTTTGCCTTTTAAAGAAAGTTTGCATTACCAAAAAGTTATAATCAATGTGTGTATGCCTTGATCATAAAAGTATGTCTAAGTATGAGTCATGTAAGGTAATTTCTTGATAAATAAAAAGGCCAAGGGATATTCCGAAGTGTAACATGTTTAATGGGAAAATAATACCAACAATCGGCTAGAAATGTATGTCACAACAAACAATCAAAGGGATAAAAAATTCCTAAGTGTGAAAGTTTGAATACTGAAAGTGCGTATTTGACACCGCTATCTGATTGAACCTTTCTTTGACTATACTCGTCAAAAATATTCTGTTAAGTGTTAAGTATAGGTTGTAAATTTTAAAATTAATGTAGATTAGTCTAAGTTTAAATTTTTTGTTCAAAATTTTAATTTTCCTTTATTTTATTAATTTATTTTATTTTATTTTATTTTATTTTATTTTATTTTCACTTCATTTTTATTTTTATTTTTATTTTTATTTTTAATTTTTTAATTTTATTTAGGAAAAAGGTCAAAATTACTGAGGATGCATTCTTAGTTGAATAAAATAAACACTGCGTGAAAATCTTGTGCTTACTGTAAATAATTTTGCATAGTTTGTTCCGTTACACGAAAAAGTTGAAAAGGTTGAATTTAATTCAAAGATTTTCAAAATTTTCAAGATTTTCAAGTTAAATTCGAGTTTAAGCCAAAATCGAATGCTACATTCGAATTTGGCAGTAAATTCGAACTTGGATACAAAGTCGAAGGTGGTTAGTATAAATAGGTCAACAGTGACATTCATTATTCACCTACCTTTGACTTTAGTGCTTCGAATTTATCCAGAGAGATTTCGACTTTAAGCCTTCGACTTTGTCGTTTCGAGTTTTTCACTGTTAATCGAGTTTTTGTCCATTTGTGTTCGAGAATACTACCAAATCTAGGTATAATCAACATCATTGTACAAGATTTAGGATGTTTTAGACTCAATTTGAGCCAAAATCGACTGATTTTGAGGTTTTAATGGTGTGAACTTTGTAAATCAAAATAACAAAGTTTGAACCGGTGAAACTTCAAATAAGTGACAAATATCTTCAATTAGAACCAATTAGGACTAATGGATGTAATTTTTTAAGTCTAAAATGGTTTAAATCTTAGAGTTTTGTTTTTAACATACCGACATTTCGAGTTTGTTCATGGCTTCGAGTTTGTCACTAAACTCGAAGAAACCAATAAACTCGAATGAGGGTTGTTTCGAATATAAACTCGAAGAAACCAATAAACTCGAAATGAGGGTTGTTTCGAATATGTCATTCTAATTTACCATTAAAATCGAAATATTTGACTAATTTTTAAACCAAACTTGTAGAAATTCATATGTGCTGGATTTTGAACTCACATAAGTTCAAAATAAAACAAATTTGAATTTAAAGTTTATTTTGATTTTGATCATTCTAATATATTATATACTTATTGTGCAGATATGGCGGATAGAGTGTTTGTTCAAAAGCACAATATGGTCATTTCTCCAGACCGTGAGCTGCCTGAAGCTCAGGCATTCCGCCAAATGGTGGATTTTTTGGCCGCTTCAAGGGTTTCTTATGCCCTTTCGCACAACGTTCAGATAGTACTGCCGTATGTTCGGGAATTTTGGGACCATCTGCAGGTCGATTGTACTGTTACTCCGACAGTATTGAGGACCAGGATCGCTAGACAACCTCTCGTGTTTTCAGCAGATGTATTACGCCGGGTTTTGCAGTTGGGTTCTGCCGAGCAAGAAGCTGGGCCGATAGACTTTCCATTGGAAGTTAGGCAAGCTGCGTTCATATGAATCGGGTATACCCTTGATGTTGCCAAGGCATCATATATGAAGAGTGGGCTGATTGGGAAATGGAGGTATTTAGCACATGTCTTCATGGTGTGCTTCGCTCCGAAGAAAGCAGGTTTTGATTATATTGTGTCGAAGATTCAGTCGACAATGATCGCGTTGGTCTACAACCAGAGGTTCATTTACTCTGAAATGTTCTTTGCGGAGTTTGTTCACCAGATAACAGCTCCAGCAAGAGAAAGATTTTTGATGTATCCTAGGTTTGTAATGATGCTGATCCGACATTTCTTGCCAAATCTGCCGCAATTACCAGAGATTCAAAGCGTAGCAGTGATCGACAAAAGGATTTTTGCTGATTGTCAAGCCCACAAGGGTGCATTGGCTAGACCAGTGGAGGCACCACTTTTTGGTGCTGTGGTGAATCCGAATTTTCAAGCCCCTGAAGGTGCCAACTGGGCTGGGAAAGTTCAAGTTCCGCAACAGCAACAGCAACAGCAGAGGCCTCTGCAACAACAAAGGAGGAGGCAGAGACCATCAGTTAGACAGACTCAGGCTACTAGGCCTTCATCAAGCAGCGTGCAGGAGCCAGGAGAAGCAGGTCCTTCAAGTGTAGCCCCCGTAACTGATCCACGGGTGGAAACATTGGAAGAAATATGGGCACAAGGGCCGCTTGCAAATGAAGAGATTACTTCTGAGCTCGTTGGAGATATTGTGGAACCACCAGCTGGTGAAGATGATATTTTCCGCCAGATAGAGGATTATGTGCCAGAGGAAGAAGGTCAACCTGAGTCGACATCTGAATCTGAATCAGAAGAAGTAGAAGAGATTGAGATTGAGGTTTAGGAAGAGACAGTAGATCCGTCTATCCGCATAAGCACATATGGATCCCGAATAATGGTGATAAATCAAGAGGCAGAGAAAAGAAGAGTGTCTAGGGATTCGGATGAGGATGATTCCGATTTCGAGATTGAGGATACTACTCCTTTGGTGCCTAGGCATAGGGCCAAAAGGCATCGTTTTATGCAGGGAGCTTCATCGGCCTCTGCTTCTGAGCCTGAAATTCTAACCGCTCAGCAATCAGCTCAAACATCCATTCCACCACCACCACCACCTCCACCACCTGTTCAAACATCCATTCCACCACCAATCATTCCGACACCCATCCAATCCATTCCATCCACCTCATCCACCTTCACTGACAATCAACGGTTTTCTGAGCTCAGAAGCAAGGTTGATTTCCAACAAGTCCAAATATTTCAGCTCACTAAAGCCATCGGAGAGATACAAGCGCATAATGCAAATATTGACAAAGAGAATGTAGAGTTGAAGACATTTGTTGGAAAGATTGAACAAGAGAATCTTGAGTTGAAGACGTTCGTTGCAGATCAGGCTGCAGAAATCCGCACGATGAGGTCCCTTATTGAGCAATTAATGAAAAATCTAAAGGCTCAGGGGGAGACAAGTTGTAGGGATTCTGAGGAGCTGACAAGGGGAGATGATGATCAAGGCAATGATCCCGATGCACCGAAAGATAGTGAGCCAGTAGATTTTTCTGCTGCTCAACATGCTGAACTTCAGGGGGAGCCAAGTCAGACTGGTGTTGAAGGAGGGGAAGGAGGTGAAGCTGGTCCCTCAAAGACTTATGAAAGCGAAATGATAGACGCTTTGAGAGATATTGAGAAAGAAGTGATGGAATTTGATTTTGAAGAAGAGATAGAGGAGTTGGAGGAAGGAGAATTCGTACCGGAGGAAATAGTTGATTGGAGATCTGATGACGAAGTGATAGAGGATGAGGACGATAATGTAAATGAAGTGATTGTCAATTCACAGCCTATCACGGAGTTATATGTGCGAGATAATCAGAATGTGACTGATATAGATGAGATCAAAATAGCCTCGGTCGAAGACTCTGAACTTGAAGAAGCAGAAAAGGAGCCATCTAGGGCTGATTTGATGAATCTGTCGTTCAAGAAAGAAGAAAAGAAGACAGAGCCAAAGACGAAGAAAAGAATGAGATTTCCAGGCTCAGGAAATCTCTCAGGAGGAATTATAAGCTGGTTCTTTGACCGAGAACTGCAGCTATTTATATTGAAAAGGAGAGATGGTCTTCAATACCTAAGGCGAACGCTTAGAGTTTTTAATACATTGCCGAAGGTTGAAGTGAAAGAGTTGGCATGGAAAGAACTGATTAATATTGGTGACAACCTATATGCTGAAGTGATTGCAAAGATTATCAGGAAAGAGGGTCGGTCAGGCAAATTTGAAAGGCTCCAGCCAAGAACTGGGAAGAGAGTCGAGGACGAATCAAGAATAGATCCTCATACAGGTAGGCCATGGGCCAATATGGTATACAAACCTGTGAGATGTATGAAGAAGGTGCCAATGAAATCGATGCCACAAGATGTTCTAGGTAACATGATATGGTGGTATGTCGATAATGAAACGGCTGAAGCTATAATGGAGGATACACAGGACAAAGTTATTTTGAGAGTGTATGATCCACTGCACTTAATAAACCTATAGAAGGATGACCTGAAGAAGCTACATGATCAACCTATCTTCTTTCATGAAGGATGGAGATCTGACGCCAGGAAGTACCAGAAGGTAGTAAGAGTATGTATAGATGCAGGACGATATGCAGGTAGCAGTCTATATGGTTCAAGTACCTAGTCAAAATGTTAATAGTTAGAAGCTATCGTCAAGGGGGAGTCTGTTAGTACATCCTGTGTGACGATAGCGTCTAAGTTTTATTAGCATTTTGTGTAAGTCATGTTACTAGGTATTGAATATTAACGAGTATTTGATATATGTAATTATGTGTGTTTGATAATGATTGTTTGTATGTTTGAACTTGATGTAATGTATTACAAGAAGTTCAAACATAAAGTTCAAAGATAAAATCAAACATAAGTTAAAACATATGTTCAAATAGAAATTTGACAGTGAAATTCGAATTTATACCTAAATTCGAATTTGTGCTTAAGGTAAATTCGAAAGTGTCTTTGAGGACAAATTCGAATGGGCCTTGGGCCTGATTCGAATTTGTCCTAAGACAAACTCGAATTGGTCAGTATAATTAAGGATTAACTCGAATAATTATTAGACTTTTGCAGAATTTCAGAGAGTAATTAAGCAAAGGCGATCTCGAGTTTACTAGTATTCAGAGAGTATTTTCGGAGAGAATCATCGTGTAGGTACGTTCGTAGTCGTTCGTATAACATCGTGGTAGTCTCCGTGTTTCGTGCGTGTGATCTTACCGTCAAGTCGCTAACAAGGATTCCACACTCGTTGGACGGTGTCGCGTCGAGATAGATCCGTGAGTTCAAGACCTTACATTCCGCAATCTCCAATATTATGTTAACTATTTATCCATTAATGAATCGTCCTTTCCTTCCGTAATCTTAAACCCCTAAAATTCCGAATCATGGCTGAAGAAGATAGTTAGAGTGGCGTCAGCAATAATGCAGACAACAATGATCAAGTGATAGTGGAATCCGAGGACATCAAGAATACCGACTCAGCCCGCGAGACTGAATCTGAGGATGAGGCTAACCCGACAACAGCTCAGGAAAGCCAAATCATGAAGCGTGTGACCCGATATGTCCGACACGCGATGGCTGAGACTAGTATGGAGATGCAGCGAGGTTTTCAGAAGATCAGAGATTTGATTGTTGCTTCCGGGTCTGGTGCCGGAGATAATGAATTTTAGAATCGCATTGGTGGCGAACGAGTTGTGATGGAGCGTCGAGCTAGACGTATGGAGCATGCTACATTCAAATACCTTAAGGGATGTGGAGCTATAGAGTTTGAAGGCGACCCGGAGCCAGTCAAGGCTCTTGAGTGGATCGAGCGGGTCGAGAGAGCTTTTCGGCTGAGCCACACAGCTGAAGTCGACCAGGTTGAGTATGCCACTTGATTGCTAGTAGGACAAGCAGGCATGTGGTGGAAGAATGTAGAGAGTGCAGCTGGCACTGACTTGATCAGGATGATGACTTGGGTCAGTTCCCCAAAAGGTTTCAGGAGCAAAACTGTTCGGTAGATTTGGTTAAACAGATTGAGCGAGAATTCCTATTTCTGGAGCAAGGAGAGATGAATGTCTCCCAATTCGAGGCTTTGTTCAGAGAAAAGTTAAAGTTCGCTAAGAAGTACATCACTAAGGAGACACAAAGAGTAGATCGGTTTGTGGACGGACTCCGAAAGGAGATCCGTGAGTTTGTGATTCTACATAAGTTTTTCACTTTGGAGGAAGAATCACTGTGCGCTCGGACTAGAGAGAGAGTCACTAAGACCAACATCAGCTTTGATGCTAGCGCCATCAGCCAAGAAGGCACACAATGAGGGACAGCCACAACATTACCCTTCCCGATCATTTGTGTTTTTAGGGTCACAGTCAGGGTTTTCAGCTTCTAAGAAGTCATTCCAACAAAGTACCTGTTCTTTTCAGGGTCCGACTAGGAATTCTGGGTCTTCATTTTCTCATCCTAGATCTCAACAGCAACAACAAAGATCATTTTCTCAAGGACCCAAGGATTGTAGAGGTGCGGGAAAAGGCACCATGGACAGTGTTTGAGCTCTCAGATTCCATGCCAGTATCGTGGGATTGTTAGACATGATAAGTCTGATTATTTGAAGAAGTCAGGAGCATGTTTTGAGTGCGGAGCCCTAGGGCACAAAGCTATGGATTGCCCGCCTGACACAGAGTATGGGTGGAAGCAGTGCTACCGTTTAGAGGCCATCCACCACTACACCTGCACCAAAGAAAAATGAGCCCCAGAGGGCTAAGGCCAGAGCATTCCAGATCTCTGCAGATGAGGCACATGAGACGCCTGATGTTGTTACTGGTATCTTTCTCCTTAACTCTTTACCACCTCGCATATTATTTGACTCTGGTGCGAATCGTTCATTTGTATCGTATGTGTTTGCTCGACATCTAAATGTTACACCTAGTACTTTATCTATGCCTGTATCTGTGGAGACCGCTAATGGTTCCATTGTTCTTGTGAGCGAAGTCTATAAGAATTGTGTTTTAAATCTCAAAGAACTTGATTTTCCTATTGATTTGATTCCGACGGTCATCGGTGGATTCGATGTTATCGTAGGCATGGATTGGCTGGCCTCCAATAATTCCAATATTCTTTGTTCGAAGCGTATGATACGAAATCCTGTTGATCACGAAATTATATTTATATTTACGGTGAGCGTCGTAGTGGAGACACGGGTCTAGTTTTCATGATCAAAGTCCGTAGACATATCTCTAGAGGATGTGAGTCTTTCTTGCGTATGCTGTCGATACTTCCAAAATAAATAAGTATGTTTCCGATATCCCTATTGTTCAGGAATTTCCTGATGTTTTTCCCGATGAGTTGCCAAGCTTGCAACCCAATAGGCAAGTTGAGTTCCATATTGACTTGGTGTCAGGAGCAGCCTCGATCGCCCGTGCACCATACCGGTTGGCACCTGCAGAGATGAAGGAGATGATGTCTCAGCTATAAGGAACTTCTTGACTGAGGATTCATTCAACCGAGCACATCGCCGTGGATGCTCCGGTTTTATTCGTCAAAAAGAAAGATGGTACCTTTCGGATGTGTATTGATTATCGAGAGTTAAATAAGGTTACCATATAGAATAAATACCCGTCACCGCGTATCGATGATCTTTTTGATCAGTTGCAAGGTGCTTCATACTTCTCAAAGATCGACCTGAGGTCTGGCTATCATCAGTTGAAGATTCATGAAGTTGATATCCCAAAGACCGCTTTTCGTACTAGGTATGGACAATATGAGTTCCTGATTATGCCATTTGGCTTAACAAATGCTCCAGCAGCATTTATGGATCTAACGAATCGAGTTTGTCGTCTGATGCTTGATAAGTCGGTGATAGTCTTTATCGATGGTATCCTTGTGTACTCAAAATCTGAATCTGACAATGCCATGCACTTGAAACAGTTGCTAGAGTTGCTGCGAAAGGAGCAATTATATACCAAGTTTTCAAAATGCGAATTTTGGCTTAGTGAGGTACAGTTCCTTGGCCACACAACTAGTGGCAAGGGAAATTCTTTTGATCAATCTAAAGTCGAGGCCATCCGAAACTGGAGGCAACCCCGTAATGCCTCTGAGGTCCGCAGTTTTCTTTGTCTTGCTGGTTATTATCGCTGATTCATCCGTATGGCACCCGATGTCAATTATTTACTGACCACAAGAGTCTCAAGTATATCTTTCTTTGATCAGAAAGACTTGAACATGCGTCAACAACGGGCCATGGAATTGATCAAAGATTATGACTGTGAGATACTATACCACCCGGGTAAAGCTAACATGGTGGCCGATGCTCTAAGTCGCAAGTCCTACTCTGGCATTCTATGTTGTGCAACAGCCCGAGTTCTCGCTAAGACCGTTATGATCGTCGAACTTATTCGATTTCAGACTGAAGCTTTGACCGATAAGCACATTAAGTCTGAGCGCATAGTTGGCTATGTCGAGCGCCTTCATCCCGATAGTCGAGGTGTTATGTTATTTAATACTCGTATTTGGGTACCTAAACGAGGGGGTATTCGTGATATTGTTTGTCTGAGGCCCAAAATTCTCGACTTTCTGTTCATCTGGGTAGTAAAAAGATGCATCGGGACTTATGTGAGGATTTTTGGTGGCCGGGACTGAAGAGGGACGTCAGCGATTATGTTCAGAATTGCATAGTTTGTCTTCAAGTTAAACCAGAGCATCAGAAACCATATGGTAGTATGCAGCGGTTGTGACAAAACTACTCAAGACTCTACGACAGCATGACTCTATCTGGGTTGTAGTTGATCGACTCACAAAGAGCGCACATTTCATTCCCGTTAGAGAAAACTATTCATGGATCGGTGGGCACAAATTTTCATCGATGAGATTATTGTTAAACATGGAGTTCCTAAAAAGATTGTATCCGACCGAGACTCTCGCTTCACCTCTCGATTCTGGCAAAGTTTTCAAAAACAATTGGGTACGCGTGTCACCCTTAGTACCGCGTTTCACCCTCAGAATGATGGCCAGAGTGAGCGGACGATTCAGATGCTCGAAGATATGTTGCGCGCATGTATTATTGAGTTTGGTGGTAACTGGGATACACACTTGCCGTTGATTGAGTTTTCCTATAACAACTCATATCACTCCTGTATCAGCATGGCACCATTTGAAGCCTTATATGGTCGCCGGTGTCGTACTCCTACTTGTTTGCGCGAGGTTGGTGAACGACCTATTGGTGGTCCGGAGCTACTACATATTACTCATGATAAGATCCAGATCATTAGAGAGATTATGAAGGCGAGATAGACAAAAGAAATATGCAGACAAGAAGCACCGACCTGTTGAGCTTGAGGTGGGCAGTATGGTTATGCTTAAAGTGTCGCCTTGGAAAGGCATAATGCGGTTTGGGAAGCGAGGAAAGCTTAGTTCTCGATTTATTGGACCTTACAAGATTACAGAGTGTATCGGTGCGCAAGTGATATTCACGCGAATTTGGTTATTAACATCAAAAGAATGAAGAAAGCCTAAGTTATACCAAATACCACTGGGAGTGTACCAGTCGTAGATAGTACAGGTTGAAGCTGACCTCAGGGATTATCGAACTCAGGAAACAGCAAAAAGGATCGAGATACCGATACTAAGATTACCACTAATATCTAGCCACTTAAAAGGGTAAAATGATGGATTACCTACAAACTAAACTAAACTAAACTACGAAATGCATGAATGCACCTAAGATAAACTAAGATACTTAAACTAAAATGAGAGATAAAGATAGACAATGATGATCTAAATTATTAGAAGCAAATAAGCAAGATAACGATCAAATAATAAAAGCAATACCCACTTGGAATTGTTCTTTAGGATTTATGAAAATGAACTAAGTGAATGAACACTTAGGATGTTTTATTTGAAAACAGAAAAGAAGTTAGAACTAAATCCAACCGTTTTAACATTTAAAGCACAAATGTATGTCAATCAAATGCATACAAGACAATTAAAGAACACATCCCACTAATTTTAGGAATCAAGTATGGAGTTCTCCAATGTTCCCCAACCCCATAAAACTAGCGAAAACATGCATATTACGAAAGAATCAACCAACTAAAACTAGCTTTTAAAACCAAAACTTTCTACACGTCAAGCGCTCGGAATCGGTTTCAAACATTCATTTTAATCGAACATACACTTATCAAATTCATGGAACTTAAAGATCAAATTAACCCTATGATCACAACAATGCTAAGGATCAATTTCATGCAATAACTTCACAATTTATCAACTAGTTACCATATCATAATCACAATAATGATAGAAATGGCAACAAACTAACAAATCACACAAATTTGATAAAGCTTGTAAAAATCAGCATTTAAATTCAATTCTCATGATCACAATAATGCTAGAAAATCAAATTTAACACCGATTTTGTTAATTCCAACGCATCAATTAAATCATACACAATTGAGACATACACTTTTTCAACTAAAACATCAAAATCTTTTCATATATCCATCAAGAAACAAAATTCAAGTGTGTGTTAACAAAACTACTCACTAATCATGCTAATAACAATAAAATAAACGAAATCTAAACTAAACAAAACCATTTCAGAAAGTTTAAGGAAAGATTGTACCAAAACCGTAGCTAATGATGATGAACTAGGTGAAGAAATCGTAACCGAATGCTTGAATCACCAAGGAAAACCGAATGCTTGAGCTAATCTAACCCTAACTATGCTTGAAAAATGAAAACCCTACCTACACCTACTAATCGCACCTTAAAGTGTGTGAAAATTGCAGCTATATGAAGATAAAAATGAAGATTGCCCTAAATTGGTCGCTGCTCTCTTTTTATATATCTGACGTGTCGTGGTCACGACAAGATGTCGTGATCACGATCTTGGGTCGTGGTCATGATCCTTGGTCATGGTCATGACGTGTCAGATTTCAGCAAAATGCAATGTGGCTTCAGAGGAGATCGGCTAAGCCCGTAGATTCATCGTTTTCACTTCATTTTCCATCCTTTTGGAAACATGGCGGCTTCAAACCTACGAAATATAAAATATGAAGCAAATCAGTACCATTTCTACATAAATCGAAGCAAAAACCGCCAGAATGTAAGGCAAAATGATACGAAAAATATATACAAAAGATGTCATATCAAATAACCCCACACTTGAGCATTGCTTGTCCTCAAGCAAACCTGCTCAAAAAGATCCTAAGCTAAATCTCATCTCAAATAACTCTCTCAATCATAACGCGTAAATAGACTCGAAAGCAATAAAGATCCGTAAAAGAATGCATTTGAAACTAACAATCACAAGAAAGAGTTATCTAAACCAAGAGACGCAAAAACTATGAAATAACATGTCAGATACTTTCGAACCTAGTAGCATGAACTAACACCTCACAAGGATTTCACTCAACACTGATACGCGTATATGCTAATGTGTATATATGCACAAAAAATCCACTCGGTGCCAAAAATGTCAACAATATAAGCATAGGCTTGAAAAAAATCACATCTCCATCACATATAATGAAAACTCAGCACATAAAGGACTTATGGGATTTACGGTAGCTAAGGCTAAGGGTGTGGATAATATGGGAAACAGTGGGCAAAAACAAAATAAACGGAACCGATCTGACAGATGAGAAGGCAGCCGAACACAACTAGGAATAACAAAACTATGTACAAAAAGAACCATGAATAACAAAAATAAAACTACATCTAACTATATAGAAAGCCAAGGCATCCCTCAATTATACAACTGCTAAGAACCAATGTAAAGCTGAGGAATTTATTATTTCCTTTTCTTTTCTTTTCTTTCTCTTTTTCTCTTTATATATATATACATATATGTATATATATATATATATATATATATATATATATATATATATATATATATATATATATATATATATATATATATATATATATATATATATGTATATGTATATATATATTTCTGCTTTTTTTTATATACATCTCTTTTCTTTCTTTTTCTCAATAAAATATCTTTGGATCCATTGATCATAACAGCTATCATGACTGACACTCAAAAACCACAGCTAATACTAAACTAGAATCGGTGATCAGTCGATCGAGAAAGTGAACCGCTGAATGAAAATGCATCAGGGGTACCCATCAAGCTAAGATGAAATCAAACCCATCAGATATATGCATCAAGGCTCAATAGAATGAAAAACAGCTAAAAGAACTATAAAAATAGAATACCTAATCGCTGCACTTCAAATCAGATCCCAAATAAAGGTAAAAGAAAGCAAAAAGGGCTATAAATAGCTCAATGTGTGGTTGTCACCGAAATGAAAGGAATGGCTCAAAAGGTCTACTGCCATATTTTCAAAAATTGTGATTTTGACATGTATTTAAATTCAAGTTCTACTTCTATTAGTCAACACATGCATAAACACACATCAAACGAAAATGAGCACAAAAATGATGCTATACGGCTCAAATTCTCACGAATGAATGATAAGGGTAATATTTGTGTTAATATCATGCTGTTTCGGTTCAAAAATTCACAACATGCAATCAAAACGTCTCTCATTGTTCAAATAGCATCAAACTCACAATGTTAATCTCGCATGCAATCTAAACAGAACAATATTACAAAAGAGTCTAACGCGTTTAAAAACGACAGAAAAATTTGAAAATTGGCTAAAATTAGGATACACATGCATAAAATGCACTAAAGCAGGCTATAACTTCGGACAAACAAGTCAAAATGCCAATTTTATCATCCCAAACCACACTTAATATAGACAGTGTCCTCACTGTCTAAAACAGTATGCATAAGTATGGGAATGAACAATAAACAAGAATAGAAAAACTCCCTTGAATAGATGAACGCTGCTAGGTGGATCTAGACGATGAAGCTGAACTGACTGCCAGCGAACATCTCTGCCATGGTCCGACCTTGCAAAACCAATCAATCACAACACAATCAAATCAGGATATAAGCAGCAATAAACAATAAAATAATTAATATGTACCGACCAAAATAACAAAAATTAAGTGCTGAAGTGTAAATGTTTAAGTACATAACCAAAATATAAGAAAAGAAAATGTCCAAGAGTCTAGAGATTCAGCCGAGGAGGACGTGTGCGGTGGCGATGACGCTGGTAAGTCGTGGTGAATCTGCCACGAGATAGCTCTGAAGAAGCAAATGAAACAGACTCTGAATTAGTGGGCTCACTTGGGATAGGCTCAAAAATGGGAAGCTGGATTGGGGCCGTGGTGAGTGGGCGGAGAGGTCGAGTGGGGGAAACATGAGGCATGGGCTGACGAAGAGAAGAGGCTGTCTCTGGGATGTCAGAGGCATGAGCAACACTAGTGCTAGCGGTGGGCGGTAAGGGGTTAGCAGCTACGTAAGGAGGGCTCATGGTGACATCGGGGGCATGCTGCTCGTAATAATTCTCTAATGATTTTGTGAGTGAGAGGATCTGTAGTGTAAGAGCACACATAACCCTAGGCTGAGCAGAAGTGGTGGCATCATCAACGAAAACAGGCCTCATCGGGGCAGTTGAGGTGGATGGTGGCTGTAGCTTATGTGGATGCCCCGTGAGAGCCAGGAACTGAGTGATGGGGTGTCGGTACTGTGTCAGCAGGCACCATCTCGTGCTCCCGCTCGACATCATCCTCAGCATTTGGATCTCCTATCAATCTACCAGTCGGAGTCAGCATGTGCATCGATTTCAACGTATCTATGTCAATGACTGTGCGTGTGCCATCGGGATCAACTGTCAATCCTGCTACAACAGTCGCGTCTGCAAAGATGCCTAACCCTCGCGCAAGTCTAGTGATGTACATCCCACCAAGTAAAGGACTACTCTTTTTGAAACTCTTACCTTGTTGGAAAAATGCAAGCCAATATGAAACCTGAATCATGCATGTGGGATCTAGCAAACGGTGCATAATCATTAAATCTCGTGTGGATACTCCTCCAACATGCCATCGACCCGCAATGCTAGATGAGATAATACGATGAAGAATACGATGTGCTGGGTCTCGAAAGGCTGTAGCTTTCGTCTTATGGGAGTCAAAACGACCCTCTGCTACCGTCTCCCAAAATGGCAATGCCTCAGTACCACTCACGCCATTCTTAAATGCACTATCAAATGATTGGTCTCTCACCTCATCCTCAAATAATATACCCATAGCAAGCGCAAACTGGTGCAATGATAACCTCCTGTGCACACCCCCTAACCTAAATTGAAGCATCTCAACATTAGAGTAACTCGAACATTTCTCCTTAAATATCACGGTGCTTAGAAATTCAAGTGTGAGCTCCCGATAAACGGGCTCATCAATCTCTAAAAGGTTCAGTAAAGCGGGAGGGTGTGCTAAGAACTCTCGAAGGCAAGCAGAGATACCAAAAGAGTCCATGGCTATCCAGCTAACAGTGCTAGAGGGGTGTACATGTCTATGGAAAAGACACTGAAGCTTCTTGCGATGGATGGGATCCTAAAACTGCAACCATCGGTGGAGGTTGTTTTGAGGTAGTGGTGGAGCAGGTTGAGCACGAGGTGGTGAGGATGGCTCAGGGGAAGGCGGTGGTGTAGCTATGCGAGCTCGTGTTCTTCTGTGTGCCATACCTGCAAGATAAACACATATAAGGACATAACTAGGAAAGCATAGTACACGAACAACTCACATGACATACAGTGGATAATGACATCGGCTACTCAAGACTATTGGACTAAAATTAAAAGTTACTAAAAAGAAAGAAAGCAAAAACTAAAAGAAAAGTAAAAGAAAATGTGAAACGATAAGTGACTTAGCAAAAGAAATAACTAACTAAATAAGACTAGACATTTAGCTAAAATTAAAACTAACAAAAATATATACAAGAGGAAACAAGAAGAAAAGGAAACAAAAATATAACACTACCTAAAATCCTACGATTAAAGAAGTAAAAAATTTGACTCAAAATGTGTACAATAGGCGTAAAATTGATGCAAAAAATAGGCTTAATACATAAGAAAATGTAAAAACTATCAAGGACCTTAGAAAAAGAAATGGCAAAAAGATACACAAAACCATTCCATTGCTATAGACTATAGAAATTATCTCGACCTGAACAAATAAAAATTAGAAACATGGGCTCAAAATAAATGCATAAAACTATAAACTAAGCTAAGATAAATAATAATAATAATAATAAGAAAAAATAATAATAAAATAAATAGGAACCGAGGTGATAAAAAAAATGAAATAAGAAGTAACTAAAATGCAAAATTAACCTGCTATCAATAAACCACCCAAGAAACAAAAACCAGAAGCAAAATATGCACAAAAAGCAAGAAATTGATGCAAAAACTGTGGTTAATTTTGATTTGAAAAACTAGATCTCACACCCACGACAATCATCAATTTCCAGCTTAAATCATGCCAATATATCACAGAAAAACGAGTGCCTAGACAAATGAATAAGCAACCAAAATCACTAATTTGAATGATCAGAACCCCTCTCTCAACACACATCAGTTTAAATGAGCACCAGAAATCAGGTTTGTGCAAGCATGTACTGGAAAATTAAACGCAAACAAACCTAGCTCTAACAAATCAGGCACCTCAACAACACTTTATTAATTACACTAATAGCTACTTGCATCAAGGCTCCATTCATCAAGGATATAATCAGATCAGTCAGTGAAATTTGTTAATCCGTGGTATTAAAATCGATTAAGAGTTGTCCCAAAGCAAAATAAAGATCTTAACATCAAAAATTCCTTACTTAGGACCAGATATGTACTCTGCAAGCTATGCAGTAAGTCAACATTCAATTAAGCACAACGAACCCTAAGCATAAAGATCTGTTCATTTAAGCCAAAAAGAACAAAACAGCAGCAGCCAAAGCATGAACCAGTGTTCAATCAGAGTACTTCAACATTGCAAAAAAAAAATGAGCTGATAGGTTAAATCATGAATTTAGAGCTCAATTCATCAAGGGTTTAGTTTAAACAATCAATCAATTCACAAACCCTGGTATGTAAAATTAGTTTAGATACAAACCCTTTTCATAATGCAAACAATAAATTACTTTGCAAAATAAAGCATGAAGAAGGGTTTTGCCCTAGTTGTTAAATAAAAAGAACAGATGAAGAAAACCAATAAGCTGCCCAAATAGATGCATGAATTAGGGCTCAATCAACGCACATTGTACCCTAATACAACCTAAGCATGTAAAATCGACTAAATCAACTAACCAGTAGCAAAACTTACCTCAATCGCTGCTCAAACTTATTAAAATCATATTGGGAATAGGAATCGTGGGTATTAAAGTCTGGTGCTCGTGGAGGGTCTGGTGCGTGGATGTGTAGGCAGAGGAGAGATCGTAGGGAGAGAGAAGTCTGCGGAAAACCCTAGCAACTAGCAATGTGTGAATCCTGTGCTTGTAGAAGGAGGAAGAATCGCAGGAAAAGAAGAGGGGTATTGCGGGGGGGGGGGGGGGGGTTAGGTGGGAACAGGACTGAGGATCATGGGTTTTGTGGAGTGTCCAGCAGGTGGGTTGGAAATAAAAAACTAATGGTTTAAGAAGGGATTAAATGGGGTTTCATGGGCAGGGTAGTGACCACTATGTACAACACGACCCTGATCACTACGAAGGATCTGTTGAAATTGAAAAGGGGCCAGGTCGTGGGGAGTTTAGTGACCACGACTATGACCACTACAGAGGCTCTGATGAAATAGAAAAGGAGTTGGTCCTGGGAAATGTAGTGACCACTATATAGACCACGACACAGTCACAACATAAATCACTTCAATTCATTTGAAACTCGTTGAACTTTGATCACACAAACTCCATCTCAGACACATAGATAAATCAGTGAAGCTCCAAAAACGAAACATAAACCTAAATTTAGCGTTGAAACCACACCAATACAAACCCGTACTTATTTAAAATTAAAATGAAAATATGAAAGAAAATTCCTAACTAAACATGCTATGGATGGAAACTTAAACATCTCAATGAACACTTCAATGACACTCAACATGATGTAAAAACATTTATCACATGATCAGACCAAGAAACTCAAATTGACATATTCAAGAGAACTAAAACTTAAAACCTCAACAGTTTGACTTTCTGAAAGTCAAACTGGAGCTACATGATTATTAAGCTACGCTATTAAAAACCATAAATATTGAGAGGAGAAGTAATGTGACTCAACAATGATATAAAGGCGAATTATTTAAGCTAAACATTAAGACCAATTAACTAATTAAAAGAAAGTAATTAGACGGCAAACTACACTCACTTTGACTCAAAAAGTCAAAGCCAGGAATTAGAATTTAAAACAAGCAAACAAGCTTCTAGATCAAAGCCACTAGTCATCAAATCTGAATAGATTGACTTTTTAAAAGTCAAACTGGAGCCAATTAATTATTAAGCTAAGCTATTAAAAATCATAAATATCAAAACAGAAAGTCATGTGACTTAAGAACGATATTAAGGTGAATTATTCACACTAAACATGAAGGCAAATTAACCAACGAAATGCATGCAATTTAAAACTAAAGTAGATTCACTTTGACTGAAAAAGTCAAACAACAGAAACTAGAATTAAAACAAGCAAACATGCTTCTAAATCAAGGCCACTAACATCAAATAGGAAGTCCTAAGACACATATCCAATGCAAAGGCTACTTATTTAAGCATGTAATTATCAAAACTGAATCACCACTAAACTAACAACTCAACATATCAAACTCAAAAAAAATTAAACATAAACTAAAAGATAAACATAGAATTGATAGTGTTTACAGGTTGCCTCCCGAGAGCGCTTGTTTTGACGAGTCTCTAGCTTGACTCGTCCACATGGCCTTTGAAATGATAAAACATACCTGGGAAGTGTGCTCGGTAACCCTCCACACCCACAAAATCAATGAACTCACCAACCGGATCCTCATGATCAAAATCAAGCTTCGGAAATTGACTAGTTGGCCTCTCCGTGATCTTCTCTACTTTCTTCTTCCTTTGCCTCGGTTTCTTCAAATTCCTTTTCTTCTTCACTGGGCTCTGTCAAGATCAAATTCACCACCTAAGATTAACTGGTTTGAATTAATCAGAGTATAAACCAATAACCTTGTATTGAATCAAAGTCCAATTAAGAAGATTGTGGAATAACACTTAACTGTTTTAAGAAAAGCTTTCAAAACAAATAACACACAAACATAATCAATAATCAAAAGATCACTTGTATTGCCAAACTCAATGATTACAATCACCTCTAATCTGTTTGATTAGACGAAGAACAGAGATTGTTCTTAGGGTTTTACAACCTTAGAGGCTTATGAAAACTTAATCAGAAAAGCAATTACAACTGAATAAACATGTACGTGCAGACATACAATAGAAAAACCTATTCTATGTATATATACTGCTTTGTGATTTGTTTCCTTGATAAACTATGATTTCTCTGATAGTAGGTATGCTTGAATCTTCGAATATATCTTTTCCTGAATATTAGCACTTTCTGTTTATTGAGCTGTTGAGCAGCTTGAAGTCAATCTGTTGAGCAGCTTGAGTTTGAACACTGGCAGCTTGTACTTTTGAACTAGCAGCTCGAACTTCTTCAACTAACAGCTTGAACTTTGTACTTACACAGAAAATCTACTAACAGTTTGAGAAATCTATGTAACAGCTTGACATACTTAGAATATTTCCCAACAATCTACCCCTAACTTAAATTCTTTACACAAGACTTTAAGTTTCTATACAAATAAGGAAATAAAACAAAGTAAAACTGTTATCTACAAACTAAGGCATCCAAAAACTTACAATTGTGAAAGTTTCTGATTAATTACCTTCAAAATTCTCTTTTCAATTCTTCTCTATCACAGTATATCTTCACTGAGCTCATTTGTACCAACCATGCCCTTGGAAGATCAAAAAATTCAAAACTGAAGAACATGCTGGATCCATTTGCAAATCTGAGTCTGTATGTCTTTGATTTCACGTACAGCTCAACATTGGCAATCTTCATCTCCTTGGCATCTTCTATATCTTTCCTGATGGACTCTGGATCAAAAATACTCTTTAAATCCTTTATAGCCTGCTTGACCTGGGGAAGTGAATACCTAACTTGACTCACGGATCCAATATGCTGCATTCTGGTAAGCTCATCCCTGGTCATCCCTTGAACTATGTGCATTGTACTCTTATATTCTTCCTCAGGACCAGCTTCTCTTCTGACTACAAAATGATATTTTAAGTCAATGTCATCCATTGACTTAGCATACTAGTATGTAATAGGAGTTTTGAGAAGTCATGCTGGTCGAGGGTCTTTTCAATCTCCATCACCTTCTGAAGCTGATGCTCAAATAACACCTTTTTCACCTGATCAAGCTTTGCCTGTGAGATTGCTTCTGATTGAGAATTAGTGGCAGCAGCTTGAACAGAAGGAGCAGGATCACTAACACCAGCTTGATTATCACTTACACCAGCTTGAACTGGTTCTTGTTGGCTTTGGACTTGATGGGAGACTTTGGCTATTTTTCGTTTTTCCATTTCTTTGTCATGAAGTTCTTGCAGCCTTTCTGTACTCCATGACTGAGACAACTTCTTTGAGATCCCAACTGAATAGGCAAAATTGATCAAAAACCTTCTATGCTCTGCCTTTGAATGCCATGTTGGCATTTTCCTTTTCTTCTCATTCTGTTTAACCACAAACCCTCTTAGGTAATCACCTAAGCTTTCATCATCTTGCATTGGGGCATGGGTTTGTTGGTCCAGAAGTTCATCCTGTTCTTCTGCTATCTGTTTGGCAAATTCAGCATCATGAGCAACCTGGGCCTCTCTAGATGAAAATTTGTGCTTTGGAGATTCTATGAGAATGCCCTTGCCCTTATCCTTGGTTGCAGAAGTTGTAGCTTGGACTGTACTGACAGGAGCTTGATTGCTTTCTCGGATAACAACTCCAGTTGTTCTTATGGGAGCAGCTTAAGTTTCTAGGCTAACAGCTTGAGTAGCTGTTGGGACTGTTAGCCTAGAATCTTGGACTGTTGGAGTAGGAGTTGGAGCTGCTTGGACTGAACTAGGGATCTCCTGATTCTCCCCCTTTTTGGATGCATTGGTTTGGTCAGAAGGACCTACAACCTTTTCCATTAGGGTTCGAATCATCTTCTCAAGGTGAATGATCTTATTTCCACAGAGGGTGAACCCCTTATGAAAATAATCCATTCTCTGATTTTGAGTTGCTACTATCTGTTGAAGTGCTCTGATTTGTGCCCCCTGTGCAGCAATAATGGATTGATAATATTCCAATACTGCCACAACAGGTTTCAGCTGAGGATCCGTTAATAACATAAGTTGCAGACTAGCCTCAGGATCAGCAAAAGTGTGTGGAGTTTGTGATCTATCACTGGCAGGAATTCCAGAAGTAGAAACCTCTGGGCCCCTCTGTTCTGGGTTCTGGGGACTTCCAGAAGGTGCTTGCACACCCTATGTTGCCATGGGTGTGGTCTTATTGATGTTGACACTGTCCTGTGCCTCTTGTGCAGAAACAGCAGTAGTGTCAGCCATAGAACCCATATGGACATCCTCTGTTGGGATGTCCACCTCCAAATTCAGGATGGGAGTGTCCTCAGTGGGTGCCCTTTGGATATTCTGTGCAGAAGTGTCCTCCTGCACAGGGATATTTGGCTCTTGTATTTGGGCTGAGGAGGAAGGAGCTCCTGAAACCCTTTTTCTTTTGTATAGTAGTAGTGGGGATGTGGGTTTGATAGAAGGATCAGATGTATTATTTGTATCATGAGGAGTGGGTTGGGGTCCTGGGGGTGAAGCAGTGATGTTGGGCTGAGCCTGCTCAGGACCCTCTCCTCTGTTTAGTGGATTGATGCCAACATTGCAGAGGGCAATGGGACATCTACACTCAAAAAATTGGCACTTGTTTTTAGAAGACGTTTTATTGTTGGTAAAGAGTGCCTATGGAAAACATGAATCCTTTTACATTGAAATTACTGCAAGTTCTTGCAATAATTTCAGCCAAAAAGCTAGGATACATCAAAAATTTCCCATGCTTTAGGGCATGATGCCTTAACATACCCTGAAAAATCATATTAGCAAAATTGAACTGTTGGCCCTGTAAATAAACACACTAAGGCAGTGGCTATGTTTGAAGAAAATTTTGACCAACCAGTTCTTTTAGGGCTTATGCATTGTTGTATAATATGTACAAGATATTTCCACTTAGGGGCAAAATGAGTTTTAAAGAAAGTATACGAATCAGTAGGGCCCCTATACCCTATAGCAAAAAGACCTTCATGTAAGGCAGCAAGAGATAGATCGGTTATACCTGTGGCATCTTGAAGATGCAAGTGTTGGCGTATGAGATCCTCAGTGATGGTGACAGTGGTTCCATAGATCTTGGATGTCAAAGAAGTGACTCCATTAGTGGTTTGGACAGAGGCATGTTTCCAAAGTTGCTCTATATGAGATATGTAGATTGTGGGGTTTATGGTGAGAGCATGATGAATGTGGGAACTTCGAAGGATGTCCATCATATCGTGGAATGGTTGAAGGTCAGAGTGTTTGAGAGAATAGGGAAGACAGTTATGTTCTTTGACAAACTCCATTGACGATCAGTCGGTGATTTAGGGTTTCAGAAAAGTGTGTGTGAATCGCTCAGAGAGAAAAGAAAGGTCGTGGAAGATATTTTGCAACTGGTAGTTGCAATTGAACGAAACTGGGACCTTTAAAGGTTTGGGGGTTTCGAAAATATCTAATCCCGCCCACACACTTAAGAAATTACCAAATTACCCTGCACACTTTGACAGATCAAGTGAACAACTAGCAGTCTGAGAAAATGAACTAGCAGCTTGAGAAAAGACTCAAGCTGTTAGTTGAAAAGTAAGCATATTCGATTGAAACATAGTCTCCCCCTTAAACAAGCATATGAAATAGACATATTTTTCATAAAATAAGAGAGAATAATGAGAAACAAATTAATCCATATTAACCATGCCAATATTTGATACTTAGAAGGTGAATCTTCCTACATCAAATGGTTTTGTAAATAGATCAGCTAACTGATCATCAGTATGAATTTTGGTAACTTGGATTAGTTTCTTCTCATTACAATCCCTTATAAAATGAAATCTGATGTCTATATGCTTGGTTTTGGGAAATTTCACTGGATTTTGTACAATGCTAATTGCACTTGAGTTGTCAATGTAAATAGGAGTGGATAGGAAATTCATACCATAGTCTCTCAGTTGATTCTGAATCCACATCACTTGGGAACAGCAGCTTGCAGCTGCTACATATTCTGCTTCTGTGGATGAGGTAGAGGCAGTTGTTTGCTTTTTGCACTGCCAAGAGACCAATCTTGCTCCTAGATACTGACATCCACCAGTTGTGGACTTTCTGTCAATGTTGCATCCTCCATAATCACTGTCAGAATAGGCTGTTAGTTCAAGAGGAGAGTCATTAGGATACCAGAGGCCCAAATGTGGTTGGCCTCTGAGATATCTAAAGATTCTCTTAACAGCAAACAGGTGTGAGTCCTTTGGAGCACATTGAAACCTGGCACAAACACAAATAGCAAACATTATATCAGGTCTAGAAGATGTTAGGTACATAAGTGAACCTATCAAGGATCTGTATAGATGAATGTCCACATCTACTCCATCTTTGTCTGCATCAAGCTGCTTGTGAGTGTCCACTGGAGTACTAGCAACTTTGGTATCTTTGTAACCAAACTTTTCCAGTATGTCTTTAACATACTTTGATTGACTTATAAAAAGTCCAGTAGGTTTCTGCTTGACCTGCAATCCTAGAAAGAAGGTGAGTTCCCCCATTGAACTTATTTGAAACTTTTTGTGCATCAATGCCTCAAACTCTTTGCACAGACTGTCATTTGTAGACCCAAAGATAATATCATCAACATAAATCTGAACAAGTAGAATCTCAGATTTGATGGACTTTGTGAACAATGTTTTGTCCAGAGTACCTCTCTTGAATCCATTCTGTAGAAGGTATGATGACAGAGTGTGATACCATGCTCTAGGGGCTTGGTGGAGTCCATAGAGGGGTTTGTCTAATTTGTAGACTCTGTCTGGATACTTGTAGTCCTCAAATCCAGGAGGTTGACACACATAGACCTCTTCTTCAATTGTGCCATACAGGAAAGCAGACTTCACATCCATTTGAAACACTTTAAACCCTTTGAAGCTTGCATAGGCTAGGAACAGTCTGATGGCTTCAATTCTTGCCACTGGAGCAAAGACATCATCATAATCTATTCCTTCTTCTTGAGTGTATCCCTGTGCTACCAATCTTGCTTTGTTCTTGATGACTATCCCTCTCTCATCCTTCTTGTTTCTGAACACCCATCTTGTACCAATTGCTCTCTTTCCTTTAGGAAGATCAACTAGAGTCCATACATTCTGAATCTTGAATTGTAGTAGTTCTTCCTGCATTGCTTCAATCCAAGATGGATCTTTCAAAGCCTCTGATGCCTTTTTAGGTTCTAACTGTGACATGAAACAGGCATGTTTAAAGGCAGCTAGACTAAATTCTGGAACTGCTGATTTAGCATCAGTAGATTCTTTGTGAACCATTGTCCTTGTCTGCACAGGAGTGCGTGGATCACCCATTATCTGATTGAGAGGATGATACTTGTTAACTCTGAGTGTTGGCTCTCTGTCTGTTTGAAAAGAAGTTCCTAGATTTGTATCATCTCCATCAGGACCACTTGATGGTTCAGCTTCAGGAACAGCTTGACTGTAATTTAGGACTGTTTCCCTTTGTGATGGAGTTGCTCCCTCAGGACTTGGGATTGGCACTTCATAGTTTGGATTTGAATCATGTTGAGCATCCAGTACCCTTGGTGGGTCACAAGATGGAAGTGGTATAACAGTATACTCATCCCATTGACCAGAATCTTCAACAGTCTGAAACTTTGTACCAACAGCTTGAACATTTGTGCTACCAGCATGAGAATTTGTGTTGGCAGCTTGTAACATCCTGATTTTGAGATAGGTACGTGGAATTATTTCATTGGATTAATTATTTAAATTGGGACCCGGGGATATAAGTTTGTATTTTGGGGTATCGGGATCGGATTTTGGGTATCGGACCGAGTTAAACCCAAAACGTATATATATTATGGCTTCCTTGTTCTAAACCATTTTCCAAATCAGAGCTAAAGTGTGAGTGTGCGTTTTGTGAGTTCAGCAACCATAATCAGAAATTTAAAGACTGGATTGGGGCTTCAAGCTATTGGATTCAACCTCATCTTCTTCCTTTGGAATTTGAAACCATATTCAGGGTAAATTCGAGCTTTAATTAGCGGATTAAGTGTTGTTGATTGTAAATAAGTAATTGAATTGAGTTTAGTTGTGTCCCTGAATAAATTCGAGCTGTTAATTGCGATTAAAATCAAGCCGAATATGAATTTGGGGAGAAATCCCCTGGCTGTGAAAAACAGAGCATGAACTGCTACTGTTCGTCCGTGAGCGCGACCGCGATCCCTTGATCGCGGGCCGCGATGTTCTTGAGGTGATCGCAGGCGGTTGGCGTCCGAGCTCGGGCCGCGATGTGAGCGCGGCCGAGAATGAGACCATCGCGACCGCGACCGCGATAGGGTCAGTGCGGCCGCGATTGGCTGAGTGCGGCTAGGGTTGCGGGTCAGGTTTTCGGGTTATGTGAGTCGTGTATTCGGGTCTTTGGGGTATCGTGAGTTGTTGAGAATTGTGTATAGAGTTGTTGGGTTGGGTTTGTGATATTGAGATTGTGTTATTATGTTTTCAGGGTCTCGTGTTGACAGGGTAGGGAAAGGGCAGGGAACCGAGACTTAGTTTATCTAGCTGAGCAGGTGAGTTTGCATGTTTTTGTTGAGATACTTGTACGATTATTTTACTAATACTTGCATGATCTTTTGTTGAGCTTTTTACGAGATATCATGAGTTTTCTTACGAATTTTTATTGAGATATTATCATGCACGTATTATTGTGTTATATTGAAAACTGTGTTTTAAATATGAGATTTGGGACACTTGAGCTGTTGAGATACTAAACCGTATGGCTGGGCAGGGGTTGGGTCGCTCCCAATTCCCTTTTGAGTTCCTGATGACTGCTTTGTGCGGTCTAGGGATTTGGGTACGTGGACCTATCCACGCGAGTTGAGTACCTATTGAGCTATCTTGTGGGATCTCATATACTTGTTCAGTAGAGAACGCTGAACGTTTTATTGTTGAGTTATTTATTATTGAGCTTTATAATCGTACACTAACCCTTGCATTCTCACCAGCTTTAGCTGACCTGTGTATGTTGTTGTGTGTATCCCAGGTGACCGGACTGCTAGTAGGCCTGCTGGACCGAAGTAGGTTTACGTTTTCTGTGTTCGAGGAGTTAGCTACCTTTCATAGAGGTAGTTATATTTTGAGGATTGTTTTATATTCTTCGGATAGGTTGTGTATTATTCTGGGACTTCGGTGACTGTTTCTTATGTAAAATAATGTTTTAAATTATCGGGTTTTTACGCTTATGCTTTGGGAATAGAGTAGCGAATATTATATTATGTCACGAATGATGTGTTATTTACGTGGCATTGTGGTTTAGTTTGAGGGTGTTACACAGCTTCAACCCTGTTTTCATCAGTTTCTGCAGTATACTCACCAAGCTCAGAGAATTAGATAGTGAGTCTAAATCAAACAACCAATTTGGACCAGTGCCTTTGATATTTGCAGTGTTTTCATTAAATTCAACATTGGCACTTTCTTCAATGGTTTTAGACACACTGTTATATACCCTATAGGCTTTGCTTTGAGTGGAGTATCCTACAAAGAAACCTTCTTCAGCCTTACTTTCAAACTTTCCTAAGTGAGTCTTAGTGTGAAGAATGGTGCATGAACAGCCAAAAGACTTTAGAAAGGCTATTAAGGGGACTCTATTATGGAATAACTCATATGGAGTTTTCCCTTGGGATTGAACAACATGTACCCTATTTAGAACATAACAAGTTGTATTGACTGCTTCTGCCCAAAAGGTCATTGGCAGTTTGGAATCAGTTAGCATGGTTCTAGCAGCCTCAATTAAAGTTCTGTTCTTTCTTTCAGCTACACCATTTTGTTGTGGTGTTCTTGGTGCACTATATTGCCTAGCAATACCTTTAGACTCACAGAAACTATTTAGGATATGGTTTTTAAATTCAGTTCCATTGTCTGACCTTATCACCTTAACTTTTTAGTTGGATTGGTTTTCTATCTTAAGAATAAATGATTTAACTAGCTCAGCAGTTTCATCTTTAGTCCTAAGAAAGTATACCCATGTGAATCTGGTGAAATCATCAACAATGACTAAACTGTAAGCTCTTTTATTCAAACTCAAAACAGATGTTGGACCAAAGAGATCCATATGAATAAGATGAAGAGCAGATAAGATTGAATTTACTTCTTTGGCCTTGTGAGAAGATTTGTGTTGCTTGCCTTTAAGACATGCTACACAATGATCATCACAGATGAACTCCTTTTGTGGTAAACCTCTTACCAAATTCTTTTTGACTAGAACATTCATAGATGATGCTTTAGATATCAAACAACTTAAAGCACTTGATTTGGATAAAAGATCTGTGTCCAAACAGTAGACATTGTCCTTTCTTGGTGTTCTAAGTAAAACAAGATTTTCAGGAATTTTAAAATCTTTTGAAAGAACAATGCACTCAGAATCTGTGAAGACAACAATGTTTTGTTTATCACAGATTTGAGACACACTTAAATTGTACTTCAGCTGTTCAACATACAAAACATCATTGAAAAGCATATTGCCTGCTTTGACAGTACCTTTACTTGTGACCTTACCTCCCTTGGAATTTCCTCCAAATGCAACAAAACCTCCTTCAAAGCCTTTGAAATTTGACAAGCATTCAGAATTGCCTGTCATGTGCCTAGAGCATCCACTATCCAAATGCCATCTTGTTTTATGTTGTGATAGTGGTTGCCCTGCACAAATAAAAGCTTAGTTAGTAGTGGAGTAAACCCAAACCAAGTTGGTTTTGGGTTGTCCTTGTGCATTGACATAACTAAACACTGTTTGTGACTTTTTAGACTTAGTGAGATCCACTGGTGGATTCTGTGAAGAATATTTAGTTATGACATGAGGAATCCAGGTGTTCTTTCCAACCTTTGCTTTAACAGTCTCTATTGATCCACTACCAGTCCCAGTTTTAAGCCTAGCAGTTTGAACTGAGTGTTTAGTGCTAACAGCTTCAGAATTAGCACTACCAGTTCCAACTTTAGGCCTAGCAGTTTCAACATTTGTATCAACAGTTTGATCTGGTTTTTTGCCTTTAACACACCATATCTGTTTAAAAACGGATTTGGGTTTTGCCAAAACTTATTTTTAGTGTGTGGACTGTTTTTTATTGACTTTTAAGAATCTGTGATCAACTGTTTTCTTCGGAACTGGTGCAACAGGTGGTTTGACCTTAAGATTTTTTGTGTTTTTAACAAATGCCTGTTTCTGAACCACAATCTGTTTTGCAACAGATGGTTTGTACGAGCAATGTCTGGCCAAATGGTTTTTCCTTCCACAATGGAAACATCTTTTGACTGTTTGGATTGGAGAACCAGTTTTATTGGACCATAACTGGTTCTTGTTCCTTTGATTTCCCCTTACCTGCTGTTGCTTAGGAAACTTTTGGACACCATGCTTTTGGCATGTGCAGATTGGAACAGTCTTACCCCTTTTATTACCCTTTGAGGAAGATGCAGTGTTGCAGTTAGAAGGTACAGAAACATGTGGAGCAGCATGGTATACACTCATCTTCTCTTTTCCTTTCTTACTGGGGTTTGGGGCTGCTATAGGTGCACTCATTGTTTTGTGTTCTCTCTCAACTGCTTTGCACTCACAGTCTTCATTTAGAATCTGTTCTCCTTTTGATTCAGGACTAATTTCAAGGATAGGATCTACAGATGTCATGGACTCATCTAATGGTTCATTAACAAGTCTGTCAGCAACTTCACTCATTGGATGAATGTATTTGTTGTTGTATGGAGGTGGAGTGGCTCTGTATCTTATACCTTCTTTGGGATTGAACTGAGATTTTACCCTATCTTTAAATTGAACTTCCATTAGGTGTTCCAGCTTTTGATTTGCCAATTTGAAGTTTCCTAGATCTATATTGACATATTCTAGTTTCTTATTAGCTTCTAACACCTTCTGTTCAGCCTCATCTAATTTCTTATTTAGGGACTCTATTTTCTTATTCAACTCCTTTCTCTCCCACTCATGATATGTTCTATCATGTCCCATTTGAATCTCATTATCCTTATAGTCATTGATCTGTTTTTCAAGATCTTCTATGGCCCGCATATACTCATCTCTCCTTTCTTCCATCTTAGCTAGAGTTTTGCACATGCTCTCATTATGATCTCTGTACTTTTTAACCATATTTTTGCATGTTTGAGAGCAGAGTTTAGCATTTACCTCATATGGTAGTTCAGTGGAGGTGACAGTAGATGTTTCTGCCATAAGAGCTTGATTTTGAAACTCTTCCTCTGTCTGATCACTCCAGTCAAACACATTGTCTTCTTGAGAGACAAGTGCTTGTGATGATGAAGCTTGAGTTGGTTGTTGGGTCTTGGTGGCTGTTGACCTTGGGATCTGCATTCTCTGGCAAAGTGGCCAAGCTTGTGACATTTAAAGCATTCAACTTTGGATTTATCAAATGCTGGTTTCCCTTCTGGTCTGGCTTGAAAGTTGGATCTGCCAGTTCTTTTCAGAAACCTTTTAGCCCTCATAGTCAACATTGCATGCTGCCATTTCAAGTTCATTTCTTCTAGATCATCTGGATGGATCTGTTTTAAATCTTCAGCATTTAGAGCAAACAGTCCATCATTAGCAACAAAAGCTTCATAATGAGCTTCAGTAGAGTTACTATCAGCACCTGAAAAGGAATCACAACAGTTAGATTTATTGGATAATGCTGATGACAGTAGAGCAGTGTTATGATTATAAGAAAAGGATTTCTTTTTAGTTTCAATCTCAGTTTCAAACACTCTCACACTGTTGTAAATATCATCCAACTCTATTTCATCAAGAGTGTCTTTGGTTCTCCATTGGGCAGCATAGACTGTCCACTCTTCACCAAGAGATCTAAGAAATTTTCTGTTTACTTCATCTTGATCCAAGCAGACATTGGCACTCTCCAATTCACCTATCAGTTTTTAAACCTGTCAAAGATTTGAGAAAGGTTTTCATTCTTGCCACCAGAAAAGTTCTCATACTGCTGCTTCAAAAGATCCTTTTGATTTCTCTTGGTGCTAGCATTGCCAGCAAATCTTTTCTCTAAAGCAGTCCAAAGAGAATGAGCAGTGTAAAATTTTTTAAACTGGTGTTGATAAGCATTAGGAATGGCAATCTGTAAAAGTGTAAGAGCTTTCACTTCATTCATTCTTGTCTTTCTTTCAAGTTCAGTTTTTGGAGGAGTTTTTATGGGTTTGCCCTCAGCATCAAGTTCAGGATCAACTACAGGAGGAAATTCAACAGCTTCCCATATGGCATAATCAATAAATTGAGTGTGCTGTTGAATCCTGAGTTTCCACATCTCAAACTCAGTGGGTTTGAGCATAGGCACTTTGAGTCCTTGCCCAGATCCACTACTGCTATCATCAAATTCCATTGCAGAAAAAAAAAATTTAAAAGAAAGCTTCTGACTTTGAAAACAAAGAAAAACCTGTGGCTCTGATACTACTTGTCAAGATCAAAATCACCACCTAAGATTAACTGGTTTGAATTAATCAGAGTATAAACCAATAACCTTGTATTGAATCAAAGTCCAATTAAGAAGTTTGCGGAATAACACTTAACTGTTTTAGGAAAAGCTTTCAAAACAAATAATACACAAACATAATCAATAATCAAAAAGATCACTTGTATTACCAAACTCAATGATGACAATCACCTCTAATCTGTTTGATTAGACGAAGAACACAGATTGTTCTTAGGTTTTACAAACTTAGAGGCTTATGAAAACTTAATCAGAAAAGCAATTAAAACTGAATAAACTTGTACGTGCAGACATACAATAGAAAAACCTATTCTATGTATATATACTGCTTTCTGATTTGTTTCATTGATAAACTCTGATTTCTCTGATAGTAGATATGCTTGAATCTTCGAATATATCTTTTCCTGAACTTCAAAACTTTCTGTTTATTGAGCTGTTGAGCAGCTTGAAGTCTATCTGTTGAGCAGCTTGAGTTTGAACACTGGCAGCTTGAACTTTTGAACTAGCAGCTCGAACTTCTTCAACTAACTGCTTGAACTTTGTACTTACACAGAAAATCTACTAACAGTTTGAGAAATCTAACTAACAGCTTGACATACTTAGAATATTTCCCAACAGGCTTGCAAATACCTGCTCATCAAATACAACAACAACAGAATCAGATTTAATAACATCAGGCTTAACAAAATCAAAATCAGAAGGATTAGATGGCGATGGTGCTTCAAACAAAGCAAAAATATCCACATCGGTTGGGATATCCTTTTCATCTATGTGCATCTGCCAATCTACTCCAAGCAAGCAAGCAAGCGATTTCCCGTACATCTCGATCAACATCAGACTCCTTCGTGGCATGAACAACCTGCATAGGATCTGACTCAACACATGATATATAAGTTGATATGGAGAAAAGGGACTCATGCAGGAATGGATATAACGGATCAGCTTTTGCCATACGGAACGTAATCTCCTCATCCCTCACTTGAATGTTCAACTCCATAGACATGACATCTATCAATGCTCTGGCGGATGTAAGAAATGGTCTACCCAAAATGAGGGGACTGCCTCTCGAGCTATCCATGTCTAACACTACTAGATCTACCACGAACTCGAATCTGTCAACCTTTAACCTCACTCCCTCACAAACCCCTACAGGTTCTCTTAAGGAACTATCAGCTAGCTGCACGGCCACCAAGGAAGGCTTCAGAGGACCCAAATCAAGTTGTTGGAAGATATCATGAGCAATAACATTAATGCTAGAGCCCAGATTAGCTAAAGCATTGCTGAATACAGCCCCCTTAATAGAACATGGGATAGTGAAACTACCGGGGTCGGCCTTACATTAATGCTAGAGCCCAGATCATCTAAAGCATTTCTGAAGCGTTCAGATGCATCTCGTCCATTAAAGCCTCCAGTTCCTTCTTCAATGGGGGAGCAAAGGAAGAAGAAGAAGAAAGAACATCCTCGGCATGCTCATCATCATGCATAGTGATGACATTGACTTGAGCAGGACCCTTGTCTTTTATATTACCTCTTGGGTTCAGCTCAGTGTTGCTAGGAAGCTCACCAGCATTCCTAACATTCCTTGATTGAGCTAGCTGACCCACTTGCATTTCAAGGGCCTGAATGGTAGCTTGCTGATTTATACACAAGGCCTCTTGATTAACCATAAATTTCATCATCATCTCCTCAAGATTTGACTTTGCAGGCTACACGGGCTGAGATTGATGATTCTGGTTTGGGAAGTGAGCGTTATGAAACTGATTTGGATTAGAATTATACTAAGAGGAAGAAGAAGATTGTCTTTGATGATATCCCTGATTATACCCTTGGTGAGGGTTAAACTAGGGTCTCTGCATAACATGAGGACGAAGATGAGCAAAACCAGGAGGTGGTTGGTTTTGAGCTCGAGCATAGTTTGGAGTAGCTTGGGCATATCGAGCTATGCCTCCACCATAATCTCCCGAAGAATAATATACCTCCTTCTGATTTGGATAAGATAATGTCAGGATCTAAACTTAACTACCTAAGATTAACTGATTTGAATTGATCAGAGTGTAAACCAATAATCTTATATCAAATCAAAGTCTAATTAAGAAGTTTGCGGAATAACCCTTAATTATTTTGATAAAAGCTTTCAGAATCAATAACAAATAAACACAAGTAATAATCAAAACTGCTTGTATTGCTGAATCAGAATGATTACAATCACCTCTAATCTGTTTGATTAGACGAAGAACACAAATTGTTCTTAGGGTTTTACAACCTTAGAGACTTATGAAAACTTAAACAAAAAGCAATTACAAACTTGAGTATGAAGAAACTTCTAATACAATAGAAAAACCTATTCTATGTATTTATAATGCTTTCTAATTTGTTTCCTTGAAGGACTCCGACTTCTCTGATAGTAGATATGCTGAAATCTTCGTGTAGATATCTTTTCCTGAATATCAGCACTTTCTGTTTATGAAACCGTTGAGCAGCTTGAATCTCTTAGCAGTTTGAACAGGGCAGCTTGAGTGAAATTACTCTGGCAACATGAACTTTTACACTAGCAGCTTGAGATTCTTCAACTAACAGCATGAACTTTGTACTAACATAGAAATTCTACTAACGGTCTGAGAAGTCTAACTAACAGCTTGAACTACTTAGAATGTTTCCCAACAATCTCCCCCTAACTTAAATTCTTTACACAAGACTTTAAGTTCTATACAAATAAGGAAATAAAATAAGTAAACTGTTATTTACAAACCAAGGCTTTCAAAAACTTACAACTGTGCAAGTTTCTGATTGACAGCCTTCAAAAATTCTCTCTTCAAATCTTCTCTATCACAGTATATTCTTACTGACCTCATTTGAAGTAGCATAGCCTTTGGAAGATCAAAGAATTCAAAATTGAAGAATATGCAGGATCCATTTGCAAACCTGATTCTGTAAGTCTTTGATTTGACAAACAGATCAACTTGTACAACTTTCATCTCCTTGGCATCTTCTATATCCTTCCTTACTGACTCCGGATCAAAAATGCTCTGTAGATCTTTAATTGCTTGCTTTACTTGTGGGAGGGAAGATCTGACTTGAGTAGCAGTCCCAACTTGATACATCCTTGTAAGCTCATCTCTTCTCATCCCTTGAGCCATATGCATTATGCTTTTATACTCTTCCTCAGGACCAGTTTCTCTACTTACTACAACATGATATCTTACGTCAATGTTATCCATTGGCTTAGCATACCAGTAAGTAATAAGAGGTTTGGAGAAATCATGCTGGTCGAGGGACTTCTCTATCTCCATTACTTGTTGTAGCAGATGCTCAAACAGCACCTTTTTGACCTGATCAAGCTTTGCTTGTGAGATTGGCTCTGGTAGAGGAATAGGAGCAACAGCTTGAACAGCAGGAGCAGGATCACTGGCAGCAGCTTGAACTGAAACTTTTGATCTTTGGACTTCTTGGGAGACTTTGGCCACCTTACGTTTTTCCATTTCCTTGTCATGGATATCTTGCAGCCTTTCTGTGCTCATGGATTGAGCCATCTTCTTTGGGATACCAGCAGCAAAGGCAAAATTTATCAGGAATCTTCTATGCTCAGCCTTAGAGTGCCCTGTTGGCATCTTTCTTTTCCTTTCACCTTGCTTGACCACAAACCCTCTTAGATAATCTCTTATGGTCTCATCATCCTGCATTGGGGCATGGGTTTGCTTGTCTAAAGCTTTATCTTGTTCTTCTGCTAACTTTCTGGCAATCTTAGCATCAAAGGCAATCTGGGCTTCTTTGGTAGAAAATTTGTGCTTTGGAGACTCTATAAGAATGCCCTTGCCCTTATCATTTGTAGCAGAAGTTGTAGCTTGGACTGAACTGATGGGAGCTTGCATACCTTCTCTTATAACAACTCCAGTTGCTTTTGAAGAAGCAGCTTGAGTTTCTAGGCTAACAGCTTGAGAAACTGTTGGGACTGTTAGCCTAGATTCTTGAACGGTTGGAGCTGCTTAGACTGATTCTGTTGGAGCTGCTTGGACTGCTTTAGGGATCTCGTGATTCTCCCCCTTTTTGAAAGCATTGGTTTGGTCAGGAGGACCTACAACCTTTGCCACTTGGGTCTGAATCATACGTTCTAATTGAATGATCTTATTCCCACAGAGGGTAAACCCTTTGTGGAGATAATCCATTCTTTGATTTTGAGCTGCCTCTGCCTGTCTGAGTGCAATTATTTGTGCCCCCTGTGCAGCAATGATGGACTGATGATATTCCAACATTGCTACAACAGGTTGCAGCTTAAGATCCGTTAATAGCATTAGTTGCAGACTAGCCTCAAGATCAGCAAACGAATGTGGAGCTTGTGATCTATCATTGGCATGAATACCAGAAGTAGAAACCTCTGGGCCCCTCTGTTCTTGGTACTGGGGACTTCCAACTGGTGCTTGCACACCTGCTGTTGCCATGGGTGTGGTCTTAGAGATGTTGGCACTGTCCTGTGCCTCTTGTGCAGAAGCAACAGTAGTTCCAGCCACAGAACCCATATGGACTATCTCTGGTGAGATGTCCACCTCCTGATTGAGGTTGGGAGTGTCCTCAATGGGTGCCCTTTGGATATTCTGTGCAGAAGTGTCATCCTGCACAGGGTTATTTGGCTCTTGTCTGAGGGCTGAGGAGGAAGGAGCTCCTGGACCTCTTTTCCTTTTATATAATTGTAGTGGGGATGAGGGCTGAACAACAGGAACTGAAGGCATTTGTGTATCATAAGGAGTGGGTTGGGGTCCTGGGGGTGAAGCAGTAGTGTTAGGCTGAGACTGCTCAGGACCCTCTCCTCTGTTTCTTGGAATGATGTTCATCATTGAAGAAGGCAATGGAACATCTACACTAAAAAATTTGGCACTTGGCTTTAAAAGCCTTTTAATAGAAGATAGTGAGTGCCTATGGGAAATATGTATCCTCTTATGTATATTAAAATTTGTGCAAGTTTTTGCAATTATTTCTGCTAAAAATCTTGGATACATCAAAAATTTCCCATTCTTTAGGGAATGATGCCTTAACATCCCCTGGAAAATCATATTTGAAAAATTGAAATGTTGGCATGTTGAAAAGCACACCAAGGCAGTGGCAATGTTTGTTGAAAATTCGGACCAACCAGTTCTTTTAGGGCTAATACACTGCTGAATAATGTGCACAAGATATTTCCATTTAGGAGAAAAATGTGCTTTAAAGAAAGTAAAGGAATCAGCAGGACCCCTATATCCAATATTATAAAGACCAGAATGTAACTCATTAAGGGATAGGTCTGTTATACCTGAGGCATCTTGAAGATGCAGATGTTGTTGAATGGATTCCTCAGTTACTGTGATGGTAGTGCCATCGATTTTGGATGTCAGAGAATAGACTCCATTGATGGTTTTTACAGAAGCACGGTTCCAGAATTGCTCAATATGTGAGATGTATATTGTGGGATTGATATTGAGGGCATGATTGAGATGGGAACTTCGAAGAAATTCCATTATGTCATGGAACGGTTCAAGATCAGCGTGTTTGAGAGAGTAGGGTAGACAGTTATGTTCTTTGACAAACTCCATTGATGTCATGAATCGGAGATTTTAGGGTTTCAGTGATGTGCGTGGGAATTGTTTCAGAGAATCAAGAAGGGTTCAAGAAGATATTTTGCAACTGGTAGTTACAATAGAACGAAACTGGAACCTTTAAAGGTTTTGAAAATATCTAAACCCGCGAACACAATTATGGAAATGACCATATTACCCTGCACACTTTGACAGATCAAGTGAAACAACTAACAGTCCGAGAAAATGAACTAGCAGCTTGAGAAAATACTCAAGCTGTTAGTTGAAAATTAGGCGACTGATAATGAAACAGTGACTCCCCCTTAATCAAGCATATGTAAACAGAAAAGCAAATTAATCCATGTTAACCATACCAATATTTGATACTAGGAAGGCGAATCTTCCTACATCAAATGGTTTTGTAAATAGATCAGCTAACTGATCATCAATGTGAATTTTGGTAACTTGAATTAATTTCTTCTCATTGCAATCCCTTATAAAATGAAATCTAATTTCTATATGCTTGGTTTTGGGAAACTTCACTGGATTTTGTACAATGCTAATTGCACTTGAATTGTCAATATAAATGGGAGTGGATAGGAAATTCATACCATAGTCTCTCAGTTGATTTTGAATCCACATAACTTGGGAGCAGCAACTTGCAGCTGCTACATATTCTGCTTCAGTAGAGGATGTGGAGATAGTTGTTTGCTTTTTGCACTGCCAAGAGACCAATCTTGTTCCCAAGTATTGACATCCACCAGTTGTGGATTTTCTTTCAATATTGCATCCTCCATAATCACTGTCAGAATAGGCTGTTAGTTCAAGAGGAGAGTCTTTAGGATACCAGAGGCCTAAATGTGGTTGGCCTTTGAGATATCTAAAGATTCTCTTAACAGCAACCAAATGAGAATCCTTTGGAGAGCATTGAAACCTAGCACACACACAGACAGCAAACATTATATCAGGTCTAGAAGATGTTAGATACATGAGAGATCCTATAAGGGATCTGTATAGATGAATGTCCACATCTATGCCATCTTTGTCTGTATGGAGCTGTTTATGAGAATCCATTGGAGTGCTTGCAACCTTTGTGTCTTGATAGCCAAACTTTTCCAGTATGTCTTTGACATACTTTGATTGACTTATGAATAGACCAGTAGGCTTCTGTTTAACCTGCAGCCCTAGAAAGAATGTGAGTTCTCCCATTGAACTCATTTGAAACTTTTTGTGCATTAGGGTCTCAAATTCTTTGCACAAACAATCATTTGTTGAGCCAAAGATGATGTCATCAACATATATTTGGACAAGTAGAATCTCATATGGTAGTTCAGTGGAGGTGACAGCAAACATAATATCAGGTCTAGAAGATGTTAGATACATAAGAGATCCTATAAGAGATCTGTATAAATGAATGTCCACATCTATTCCATCTTTGTCTGTATGGAGCTGCTTGTGAGGATCCATTGGACTACTTGCAACTTTGGTGTCTTGATACCCAAACTTTTCCAGTATGTCTTTAACATACTTTGATTGACTGATGAAGAGACCAGTGGGCTTCTGCTTGACTTCCAATCCTAGAAAGAAAGTGAGTTCTCCCATTGAACTCATTTGAAACTTTTTGTGCATTAATGCCTCAAACTCTTTGCATAGACAATCATTTGTTGAGCCAAAGATGATGTCATCAACATAGATTTGTACAAGCAGAATCTCAGCTTTGATGGACTTTGTGAAAAGTGTTTTGTCCAGAGTGCCTCTCTTGAACCGATTCTGTAGAAGGTATGATGACAGAGTGTCATACCAAGCTCTGGGGGCTTGATGGAGTCCATAGAGAGCCTTGTCTAGCTTGTAGACTCTGTCTGGATACTTGTAGTCCTCAAAACCAGGAGGCTGACAGACATAGACCTCCTCTTCAATTGTGCCATATAAAAAAGCAGACTTCACATCCATTTGATACACTTTAAAACCTTTGAAGCTTGCATAGGCCAAAAATAGTCTGATGGCTTCAATTCTTGCCACTGGGGCAAAGACATCCTCATAATCTATGCCTTCTTCTTGAGTGTACCCTTGTGCTACTAGTCTTGCTTTGTTCTTGATGACTATCCCTCTCTCAACCTTTTTGTTTCTGAACACCCATCTTGTACCAATGGCTCGCTTTCCTTTAGGAAGATCAACAAGTGTCCATACATTCTGGATCTTGAATTGTAGCAGCTCTTCCTGCATTGCCTCAATCCAGGATGAAACTTTCAAAGCTTCTGATGCCTTTTTAGGTTCTAGTTGAGACATGAAGCAGGCATGTTCAAAAGCAGCTAGACTGAATTCAGGAACTGCTTGTTCAGCAGCAGCAGTTTCATTGTGAACCATTTTCCTTGTTTGTACAGGTGTACGTGGATCACACAGTATTTGATTGAGAGGATGATACTTGTGAACCCTGAGTGTAGGCTCTCTTTCTGTCTGAGAAGAAGATCCAAGGTTTGTACCATCTCCATCAGGACCAGTGGATGGTTCAGCTTCTGGAACAGCTTTACTTGAGTCTGGGACTGTTTCCCTTTGTGTTGGAGCTGTTCTCTCAGGACTTGGGAATTGCACTTCAGTGTCTGGATTTGAATCATGTGGAGCATTCAGAACCCCTGGAGGGTCACAAGACAGAAGTGGTATAATTGTATACTCATCCCAACTGTTTGATTCTGCAGCAGTTTGAAACTTTGTGCCAACAGCTTGAGAATTTGCATTGACAGCATGAGAATTTGTGTTGACAGCTTCAATTCTGTTTGCATCAGCTTCTGCAGTATACTCAACAAAGCTCAGAGAATTTGTTAGTGAATCTAAATCAAACAACCAATCAGGACCAGTGCCTTTGACATTTGTAGTATTTTCATTAAATTCAACATTGGCACTTTCTTCAATGGTTTTAGACACACTGTTATATACTCTATAGGCTTTGCTTTGATATGAGTATCCTACAAAGAAACCTTCTTCAGCCTTACTTTCAAACTTCCCTAAGTGACTCTTAGTGTGAAGAATGGTGCATAGACAGCCAAATGACTTGAAAAAGGCTATTAAGGGTATTCTATTATGGAATAACTCATATGGAGTTTTCCCTTGTGATTGAACAATCTGAACCCTATTTTAAAAACATAACAGGTTGTGTTGACTGCTTCTGCCCAAAAGGTCATTGGCAGTTTTGAATCAGCTAACATGGTTCTAGCAGCCTCAATTAATGTTCTGTTCTTTCTTTCAGCTACACCATTTTGCTGTGGTGTTCTTGGTGCACTATATTGCCTAGCAATACCTTTGGACTCACAAAAACTGTTTAGAGTATGATTTTTAAACTCAGTTCCATTGTCTGATCTTATCACCTTTACTTTTGAGTTGGATTGGTTTTCTATCTTAAGAATAAATGACTTAACTAGCTCAGCAGTTTCATCTTTAGACCTAAGAAAGTAAACCCAAGTAAATCTGGTGAAATCATCAACAATAACTAAACAGTAGGCCCTTTTATTTAAACTCAAAACAGAAGTTGGACCAAATAGATCCATATGAATCAGCTGAAGAGCAGATAAGATTGAATTTACTTCTTTGGCCTTATGAGAAGTTTTGTGTGGCTTGCCTTTAAGACATGCTACATAATGATCATCACATATGAACTCCTTTTGTGGTAAACCTCTTACCAGATTCTTTTTGACTAAAACATTCATGGACTTGAAGTTCATGTGACACATTCTTCTATGCCAAAGAGCAGACTCATTAGATGATGCTTTGGATATCAAACAGCTTAAGGTATTTAATTTGGATAAAAGTTCTGTGTCTAGACAGTATACATTGTCCTTTCTTGGTGTTCTTAGTAAAACAAGATTTTCAGGAATTTTAAAGTCTTTTGAAAGGACAATGCACTCAGAATCTGTAAACAAAACAATATTTTGTTTGTCACAGATTTGAGAGACACTCATTAAATTATACTTAAGCTGTTCAACGTACAAAACATCATTGAAAATCATGTTGCCTGCATTAACAGTACCTTTACCTGTAACCTTACCTCCTTTGGAGTTGCCTCCAAATGCAACAAATCCTCCATCAAAGCCTTGGAAATTTGACAAGCACTCAGAATTGCTTGTCATGTGCCTAGAGCATCCACTGTCCAAATGTCATATGGTTCTATGTGATGACCTGTGGTTGCCCTGCACAAATAACAGCTTAGTTAGTAGTGGAGTAAACCCAAACCAAGTTGGTTTTGGGTTGTCCTTGTGCATTAACATAACTAAATATTGTCTTGGATTTCTTATACTTAGTAAGATCCACTGATGGAGTTTGTGGAGAGTACTTAGTTAGCACATGAGGTATCCAGGTATTTTGTCCATCCTTTTTAGTAACAGTCTCAGATGATCCACTACCAGTCCCAATTTTGAGCCTACCAGTCTGAATTGAGTCTGTAGTGCTAACAGCTTGAGAATTTGCACTAGCGGTCTCAACTTTAGACTTGGCAGTTTCAACATTTTTATCAACAGGTTCACCTGAGTTTGTACCTTTGACACACCATATTTGTTTAAAATTTACTTTTGGTTTAGTTAAAACTTGTTTTTGGTGTGTGGACTGTTTTTTATTAACTTTTGTGAACCTGTGATCTACTATTTTCTTTGGAACTGATGCAGTAGGAGGTTTGGCCTTTGGATTTTTTGAATTTTGAGAGTTTTTCTTTGGATGTTTCACAGTCTGTTTTGCAACAGATGGTTTATAAAAACAATCTCTGGCCAAGTGATTCTTTCTGCCACAATGAAAACATTTTTTGACTGTTTGAATTGAAGAACCAGTTTTATGTGACAATTTCTGGTTCTTGTTCCTCTGATTTCCCCTTACCTGCTGTTGTTTGGGAAACTTTTGGACACCATGCTAATGGCATGTGCAGACTGGAACATTTTTACCCTTTCTATTACTCTTTGAAGAAGATGCAGTGTTACAGTTAGAAGGTACAGAAACCTGTGGAGCAGCATTGCACATACTCATCTTCTCCTTTCCTTTCATACTGGGGGCTTGGAGTTCTATAGGTGCACTCATTGTTTTGTGTTCTTTTTCAACTGCTGTGCACTCACAGTCTCTATTTTGAATCTGATCTTCATTAGATTCAGGACTGTTATCAAGGATAAGATCTACAGTAGTCATAGATTCATCTAATGGTTCATTGACAAGTCTATCAGCAACCTCACTCATTGGATGAATGTATTTGTTGTTGTATGGAGGTGGAGTAGCTCTGTAGCCTATGCCTTCTTTGGGATTAATCTGAGATTTTACCCTATCTTTAAATTGGACTTCCATTAGGTGTTCCAACTTTTGATTAGCCAATCTTTTGAAGTTACCTAGATCTATATTGACAGATTCTAGTTTCTTATTAGCCTCTAACACCTTTTGTTCAGTCTCTTCTACCTTTTTATTTAGGGATTCTATTTTCTTATTTAGCTCCTTTTTCTCCCACTCATAATATGTTCTATCATGTCCCATTTGAATCTCATTATCCTTATAGTCATTGATCTGTTTTTCAAGATCTTCTATGGCTTGCATGTATTCATATCTCCTCTCTTCCATCTTAGCTAGAGTTTTACACATGCTCTCATTATGATCTCTGTACTTTTTAACCATATTTTTGCATGTTTGAGAGTAGAGTTTAGAATTTACCTCAGATGGTAGTTCAGTGGAGGAGACATTTGATGTTTCTGCCATTAGAGCTTGATTTTGAAACTCTTCCTCTGTCTGATCACTCCAGTCAAACACATTGTCTTCTTGAGAGACAAGTGCTTGTGATGATGAAGGCTGATTAGTCTGCTGAGGCCTTGATGATTGTTGACTTTGAGATCTGCATTCTCTGGCAAAGTGGCCAAGCTTATGACATTTATAACACTCAACTTTTGACTTATCAAAAGCTGGTTTGCCTTCTGTTCTGGCTTGAAAGTTGGTCCTGCCAGTTCTTTTAAGAAACCTTTTGGCCCTCATGGTCAGCATTGCATGTTGCCACTTCAAATCCATCTCTTCAAGATCATCTGGATGAATCTGTTCTAGATGTTCAGCATTTAGAGAAAACAGTTCATCATTGGCAATAAAGGCCTCATAGTGAGCTTCAGTAGAGTTGCTATCACCACCTGAAAAGGAATCACTGCCATTAGATTTTTCAGATGACAGAAGAGCAGTATTGTGATTATAAGAAAGAGATTTCTTTTTAGTATCTATTTCAGTCTCAAACACTCGCAGACTGTTATACAGATCATACAGTTCTATTTCATCAAGAGTGTCTTTTGTTCTCCATTGGGCAGCATAAACTGTCCATTCTTCTCCAAGAGATCTGAGAAACTTTCTATTGACCTCATCTTGATCCAGGCTAACTTTTGCACTTTCCACTTCACTTATCAGTTTGTTGAACCTGTCAAAGATTTGAGTAAGGTTTTTATTCTTGCCACCAGAAAAGTTCTCATACTGCTGTTTCAAAAGATCCTTTTGATTTCTCTTGGTACTGGCATTACCAGCAAATCTTTTCTCTAAAGCATTCCAAAGAGAATGAGCAGTATAAAACTTTTTGAACTGATGTTGATAAGCATTAGGAATGGCTATTTGTAAAAGTGTAAGAGCTTTCACTTCATTCATTCTAGCCTTTCTTTCAAGCTCAGTTTTTGGAGGAGTTTTGACTGGTTTTCCCTCATCATCAAGTTCTGGATCAACTACAGGAGGAAATTCAACAGCTTCCCATATGGCATAATCAATGAATTGAATATGATGTTGAATCCTGAGTTTCCACATCTCAAATTCAGTGGGCTTGAGCATAGGCACTTTGAGTCCTTGCCCAGATCCACTGCTGCTATTATCAAATTCCATTGCAAAAGATTAAAAGTTTAAAAGAAAGCTTTCGACTTTGAAAAACAAAGAACAACCTGTGGCTCTGATACCACTTGTCAGGATCTAAACTTAACTACCTAAGATTAACTGATTTGAATTGATCAGAGTGTAAACAGATAATCTTATATTAAATCAAAGTCTAATTAAGAAGTTTGCGGAATAACACTTAATTATTTTGATAAAAGCTTTCAGAATCAATAACAAATAAACACAAGTAATAATCAAAATTGCTTGTATTGCTGAATCAGAATGATTACAATCACCTCTAATCTGTTTGATTAGACAAAGAACACAAATTGTTCTTAGGGTTTTACAACCTTAGAGGCTTATGAATACTTAAACAAAAAGCAATTACAAACTTAAGTATGCAGAAACTTCTAATACAATAGAAAAACCTATGCTATGTATTTATAATGCTTTCTGATTTGTTTCCTTGAAGGACTCTGACTTCTCTGATAGTAGATATGCTGAAATCTTCGTGTAGATATCTTTTCCTGAATATCAGCACTTTCTGTTTACTAAACCGTTGAGCAGCTTGAATATCTTAGCAGTTTGAACAGGGCAGCTTGAGTGAAATTACTCTGGCAGCATGAACTTTTACACTAGCAGCTTGAGGTTCTTCAACTAACAGCATGAACTTTGTACTAACATAGAAATTCTAATAACAGTCTGAGGAGTCTAACTAACAGCTTGAACTACTTAGAATATTTCCCAACAGATAAGCTGGCTTGGCACTCATAGCCGGATTGGGGTCCACCACAGTGCTCACATCCTTGTTGTACTGCGTGTACAGCAATTGGGGATGACTGTGGCTGACTACTCTGCGTGAGGAGATCATTCTTAGCTGTGAGTGTAGCTATGGCAGCAGCTTGCTTCGAATCAGAAGCCCCCCATCCAAAATACTCGTTTGGCGTTTGATTTTGGCTCATCACCAAGTCATCCAAGATTTCAACAGCCTCCTCAGGTGTCTTTCTGTATACAGATACACTACAAGCGGAATCGATCAGAGAATGATACATCGGGTGCACACCTTCATAGAAGACTTTGACTCGATGATTGAGCGTTAGATTATGATTTGGAAACTTCATTATAGATTCTTTGTACCGCTCCCACGCATCACTCGTAAGCTGAGTTGTACATGAGGGCGGACAGAACTTTGATAAGAACTGTGTCTCCATTTCATCCCAGGTATGAATTGAATTGGACGGAAGGGCATCATACCATGTGAGAGCACGTCCAGTGAGCGAGTATGGAAATAGCATCAATCGGATGATCTCTTCTGGGACTTGATTCACCTTATACGAACCACACGCTTTCCTAAATTTCTTCAGGTGTGCATAAGGATCCTCAGATGCTATCCCACAGTAGTGAGCATTATTTTGAACTAAAGTGATGAGACTAGACTTTAGCTCAAAATTGATTGCATCAAACCCGGGAATGACAATGGCACCTTCCGAGTCGTCGGTGACCGGTCGGTTCAGCTCAAGCATGGAGCGACGGTCGCCCATGTTTGGCTCAGAAGAATTATCAGATGAGGATGAAGAAGAAGAAGAATCGGTTGAAGGGGAAGAAGGCGAAAAAGGAGAGATTGGAGGTAACTCAAAAACTAAATCAATATGACCTCTATCAGCCAGCGGAGGGACAGGTCGGTCAGTAGATACAGATGAGCTAGATAAAATCTCAATGATAGGATGAGAAGGATGGTGAAGACGGTTGTGAAAGGTTCTTTCAGTTTCGTTATATGGACTTACAACATGCGGATTGGAATTCCGAGTCATAAACCATACACAAACACATGCGGATTGGTGAACGTCCTATTGGTGGTCTGGAGCTACTACAGATTACTCATGATAAGATCCAGATCATTAAAGAGAATATGAAGGCGAGATAGACAAAAGAAATATGCAGACAAGAAGCACCAACCTGTTGAGCTTGAGGTGGGCAGTATGGTTATGCTTAAAGTCTCGCCTTGGAAAGGCATAATGCGGTTTGGGAAGCGAGGAAAGCTTAGTCCTCGATTTATTAGACCTTACAAGATTACAGAGTGTATCGGTGCGCAAGTGATCTTCACGCGGATTTGGCTATTAAAATCAAAAGAATGAAGAAAGCCTAAGTTATACCAAATACCACTGGCAGTGTACCAGTCGTAGATAGTACGGCTTGAAGCTGACCTCAGGGATTATCGAACTCAGGAAACGGCAAAAAGGATCGAGATACCGATACTAGGATTATCACTAATATCTAGCCACTTAAAAGGGTAAAATGATGGATTACCTACAAACTAAACTAAACTAAACTAAACTACGAAATGCATGAATGCACCTAAGATAAACTAAGATACTTAAACTAAAATGAGAGATAAAGATAGACAATGATGATCTAAATTATCAGAAGCAAATAAGCAAGATAAAGATCAAATAATAAAAGCAACACCCACTTGGAATTATTCTTTAGGATTTATGAAAATGAACTAAGTGAATGAACACTTAGGATGTTTTAGTTGAAAACAGATAACAAGTTAGAACTAAATCCAATCGTTTTAACATTTAAAGCACAAATGTATGTCAATCAAATGCGTACAAGACAATTAAAGAACACATCCTACTAATTTAGGAATCAAATATGGAGTTCTCCAGTGTTCCCCAACCCCATAAAACTAGTAAAAAAACATGCATTTTACGAAAGAATCAACCAACTAAAACTAGCTTTTAAAACCAAAACTTTCTACACGTCAAGCGCTCGGAATCGGTTTCAAACATTCATTTTAATCGAACATACACATATCATATTCATGGAACTTAAAGAGCAAATTAACCCTATGATCACAACAATTCTAAGGATCAATTTCATGCAATAACTTCACAATTTATCAACTAGTTACCATTACATAATCACAATAATGCTAGAAATGGCAACAAACTAACAAATCACACAAATTTGATAAAGTTTGTAAAAATCAGCATTTAAATTCAATTCTCATGATCACAATAATGCTAGATTAAACTTAACACCGATTTTGTTAATTCTAACGCATCAATTAAATCATACACAATTGAGACATACACTTTTCCAACTAAAACATCAAAATCTTTTCATATATCCATCAAGAAACAAAATCCAAGTGAGTGTTAACAAAACTACTCACTAATCATGCTAATAACAATAAAATAAACGAAATCTAAACTAAACAAAACCATTTCAGAAAGTTTAAGGAAAGATTGTACCAAAACCGTAGCTAAAGATGATGAACTAGGTGAAGAAATCGTAACCGAATGCTTGAATCACCAAGAAAAACTGAATGCTTGAGCTAAACTAACCCTAACTATGCTTGAAAAACGAAAACCCTACCTACACCTACTAATCGCACCTTAAAGTGTGTGAAAATTGCGGCTATATGAAGATAAAAATGAAGATTGCCCTAAATTGGTCGATACTGTCTTTTTATATATCTGACGTGTCGTGGTCACGACAAGATGTCGTAATCACGATCTTGGGTCGTGGTCATGATCCCAGGTCGTGGTCATGACGTGTCAGATTTCAGCAAAATGCAATGTGGCTTCAGAGGAGATGGGCTAAGCCCGTAGATTCATCGTTTTCACTTCATTTTCCATCCTTTTGACAACATGGCGGCTTCAAACCTACGAAATATAAAATATGAAGCAAATTAGTACCATTTCTACATAAATCGAAGCAAAAACCGCCAGAATGTAAGGCAAAATGATACGAAAAATATGCACAAAAGATGTAATATCAGCAAGCCTATCGACTTGACTTGCCACCTGAGTTAGCCGGAGTGCACGATGTATTCCACATAAGCTATATGCGCAAATGCCTAAAGCACGGAGATGATATGGTGCCTACTTCGGATGGGCAGATAAATGAATAGCTTCGCTATGTGGAGGAACCTAAGAAGATCTTAGACTCAAAGGTCAATAAGTTACACAACAAAGAAATTGAAATGATTTTGATTAAGTGGAGACATCACCCTGGACAGAATCATACTTGGGAGTCTAAAGCTGAGATGCAATCCAAATTCCCTCACCTATTCGAAGCATGATGATCTCGAGGACGAGATCAAGCCAACGGGGTAGAGATTGTAACGCCCGTAAATTCTGGAAAATTCTTTTCAGCTATTTTATATTCAATCCAATAATAAAGAATTCTTATAAAAATCAAAATTATGCAATTCCATAATCGTATTTGGAAAAAAACACGAAAAATCATGAAAAGTAACTATGATATCGAAAATTCACTTTTAGAGTATCGGGTAAAAATACTGACAATATACAAAATCTTTATTGCCAAAAAAAAAAAATAGAAGACAAGACAAGAGTTGACTTTCACCTCTTCATCTCCCATATTTTAGTCATTCCCCTCAACTCATCATTTCTTATTTTTTTAATCCAATTGCCATGACCTTTGTTTTAATGTGCAACAAACAATTATGGTTTCTTCTCCTATATATACATCCACATTCTTTCAATCAAATATCAAAGAAACTTTTATTTTCATCTTTAAGAAATAAAGATTGTGGTGGTAGAAATTCGTATATTACCAAGTTAGCTTCATCGTAGGAGGTTTCATAGTGAGGTAATTTCTTTTAAAATTCATCATATTTTTGGGGCTATGTTATAATCCAAAATTTTGAAGATAGGTGCTTACAATCAATAATTATGTTTATTTTAGTGGTTAAAACTTTATATTCTCCAAAGAACTCAAAACACCTTTAGTGGAGTTGTGATGGATTTTATGGGTTTTACCAATAATCAAAGTTTTGATTACATAATAAAAATAGAAGATAAATAAATAAATATATTAGTATGTTAATATTATATATATATATATATATATATATATATATATATATATGTGTGTGTGTGTGTGTGTGTGTGTGTGTGTGGGTGTGTGTGTGTGTGTATGTAGTGCACATGTGTGTGTATATGATGTGCACATATACATATTTTACATATATGTTGTATGCAATCTATATATATAATGTTTTTGTATAAATACATATAATGTGTGATTTTAATATTGAACAAGATTCTAGAAAATTTATTTAATCAAATTATAACATATGTATCGAAGTAATCTATGGATTTATCCGAACCGGATCTTTAATGTCTAAGTGAATAAGTAAAATTATAGGTGGTAAAGATAAATCTTTTACCAATAAAATAGGAGAATGCCATTTGAATAACGAAGTTTGATATCAGGAATATAGTTGGCTATCGTGGTGATTGTCATAGTGAACGAGTTGGTGTTAGCCACCTTGGAACTTCTGAATTGTACAAGCACTGTGAGTAACAATGTTGGGAATTCATAATTGTGTGTATCCTTATTATTTGTCATCATTAGAATCCCTTGATAATCTCATGCTCATATTATAAGTTTACAAGCAATCTTATATGATTCATATGATTCGTTTCCGTGTTTATTCGTGGGTGTCGTCCCTTTCCACATACATGCATGATATGATATATAATAACTGTGATGTTACTTCGTGTGACTTATTAGATATTATAGGAAGTGTCGTCTCCTTGAAATACTGTCTAGGAATGTTGTACTCCTAAGAATACATACAAGTTGGGGTGCCGCCCCCTACTTAATACTTGTGGGAGTGCCGCCTTCCATTCTTTTATTTATAGTTTCATTTTCCATATATATGCACTTTATGTTTTCACCTTGTTACTCGTTAGGTCGTAGGCTTACCCCGTTGGGGAATTACTTTTCAGGTGGAAGCAAAGGTAAGGGCCCGATGGCCTATTGATTATGATTAGCTGGAGGATACCTAGAGATGTGGATTTTGTAGAAGACTTATTTCCACTAGTGTCACCTTATGTTGTTTTGGATCGGGTAGACTATTTGATCAATAGTTGGCATGTAATGTATTAGTATATTGACTTAGGTTGTATTCCGCTTGACTTGGCATTTGACTTTGAATGAATGTTTAATGACTATCGATGAAAAGTTTTAAATTATCCTGAATTTTTTGGAGGTAATAACTTCACAGATGCTGTATTAGTTCTTATAAATTTGGATGGATGTTTTATTAAGGGACCACCACTGCAACTTTAAAAGTTGAGGGACCATTTTGGTAATTTGGGACAAACCACAGAGACCATTATTGTAATTTACTCAAAATAAAGTTAAATATAAACTAAAAACTAAAGTTTTTAAAAAGGAACCTTAAATGAATTTAATTTGTAAAACTACAATACTAAAACAGTAATTAGTAAAGGACAAAACTATCATTTTAAAAAGTTTAGAAAACTCAAATGTTAAAGAACCAAATCTGTAACAAAACTCCAAAACATGGACGTACTTACAGTGTAATAAATAAAGTTAGTGACCAAATACATAATTTTCACCAAACCAAAGGGATGAAATTTGTAATTTACCCTTTTTTTCATAATCAACCATGTCTTTTTCCACAGAAAAACTAACATATTTTTACTTGACTAAATTACATAAATGGTCCATGTGGTTTATATGGAATTACAGTTTTAGTCCCTGAAAGAATTTTATTACACAACAAGTCCCTAAAATTGAAAAGTTGTAACATTTTGGTCCCTGAAACTAACGGCAATTAATTTGAGCCGTTAGTCTCAGGGGCATTTTTGTCCTTTCGACTTCCAGGGACCATTTGTGTAACATTCAAAATTATCCTAATGTAACATTTAAAATTTTATTGTTTTAATTATTAATTATTATTTGTATGTTTATTGTTATTATTAATGTTAACTCTTTTTGTATATTACTATAATTATGTATATAAGATTATTATATGATATACCTGGTTCTTTTTTTTTTCAATGTTAACTCTTTTCCTATCCTTTTTTCATTTATGAAAAATAGAAATAAAACTCAGTTGTAGTTTTTTCGTTCAGAAAATCTAAAACTGAAATAATATATTTTTGTTCTCCATTCAAAAAATACAAAAAAAGACCAACCATTCTAATTTTAATTTTCAATCTGAAAATGACGAACCATACAGATTTTAGTTTTTTCGATAAAAAAAGATAAACCACATGGATTTTTTATTTTTAAAAAAAAAAAAAAAATAAGCCATTCCGATTTTAATTAAACAACAATAAAAAATTACAAATCACTCCGATATTGTTTTTTGGATAAAATAAACGATGAACCATTTCGATTTTAATTTTTTTGATCAAAAAATAATGAACCATTATTTTTTTTTTTTGATTTTTTCAAACAACGATAATCATCCGGTAATTTGTTTTTTCAAAAAAATGACAAACGATTTTGATTTTAATTTTTTTGATCAAAAACTGATGTACCACTATGATTTTTGATTTTTTTAAATAGAAAAACCATTCTGATTTTTAGTTAAACGTAGATAAAAAATCAATACAATTTTAATTTTTTTCAATAAAAAACAACAAACGAAAAGGACAAATTACAGAAATAAAATATAAAGAATGAAAAGTATGCAAATTACAGAAATGGTACATGTAAGTCAAAAGGACAAAAATGCCCCTGAGACTAACGACTCAAATTAACTGGTGTTAGTTTCAGGGAACAAAATATTACAACCTTTTGATTTTAGGGACTTGCGGTGTAATAAAAGGGACTAAAACCGTAATTCTATATAAACCACAGGGACCATTTATGTAATTTAGTCTTTTAACTTTTTTCCTCCAAAAAATCTTCAAACTTGAAGATTTTTTTGGGAGAAAGAAAATTCCAAAAATCACAAAAATAAATAACTTGAGGATTTTATTGGTAAAAATTAACACTGAGCGACTAAACCGTAAAAACATAAAAAAACATGTTGGTTTTATTTTCATATTAAACCCTATAAAATACATAATAAAGGGGTAATATAACCGAATATCATTATATTTTCATAACGTACATTATCAATTTCTTCAATAAGATTATTAATTTTTTCCATTTTTGTTATCATGTTATTTTTTTATGTCGAAATATTGAAATTCATAATTGGTTCACTACAAGAAAAATGACATTTAGTGACAGACAAATATAGTGACAGATAACTTATGTGTCACTTAATTATATTTCTAGTGTCACATATTAAGATGAGTAGGTATAACTATACCTTTTATCTACACTTCTTCAAATAAGTTGGTAAATGTGAATGGGTGACTAGCAATAACTTGTGTTTTGTGCTTTTACGCAAACTTATTTTTTAATATATATGTAGGTAAAGATTTTAATATTTATTTATATTTTATATTGAAAATAAGGGTGCTACGTTGAGGTCTGAGAATTGTCTAAAGCCCTAGTTCCCAAAATGGTCTTTGCTATTGAATCTCCCCCGACTCTTCTCTGCTATTGAAGCTCCTATTCTTCCCAAAACTGAAATAGCCGGCGGTTAAATACTATTGATCTGATTTCCGGTGATTAAAGAGACCTCGAGATTTCCGGCATCCCTATCGTTGCTCATCACCGAGCTGAGTTGGTCTCTTCTTCGCTGCTGGTTAGTTTGATTTCCTATACTTTTCTATGGTTGCTCTGTTCTAATTTGGTTAATTAGATCTCTTACACATCGATGGCTGGTTTCTTCTAAGGATACAATAGCTCGAGTTCATTTGCTGCCTCCTCTTCTCATCAGGCCTTTTCATCTACTTATCACAGCTATCAGTTTATTGAGGTGTTTAAATAGTATAAAAACTTCAATAGTACTTGTCCAATGTTGTTAGCCAATCGTCACTCGTTGCTTCGCATTTGGTTTTTGAGTTTGATTCTAGTTATAATGTATCAATATACTGTTAGGTTTCGCAATAACCCTAGCAATATGATTTTAGTTGCTCAATCACTATCTTTATCATTTATAACATAATATGAATTAAAATACTTGATTTCATCATCTGATTGTATCAGTTTAATGATAATGGTTATTTCTAGGTCACGTTTATTTCCTGCAGTTCATATGAAAGTTAGAAAAACCAGTGACAAAGTCTAGACATATAGAGTAGTTTCAGGCCTGATGAGGGTTAAATGTAGATTCGTGTTAATTGCTTAAGATAATAGTTGTAATTTTTTGCAAAATGAGGGTTCTTATTAAAAGTTACTTAATCTGATATGAATTGGGAATTAATCAAAGTCGAGACCCCACAAGTATTATTGATGAGCTGCATTATTGTTGATTAAAACATGTTCGTGTTGGTCCTATCTAACCCTTTCAAAGCCAAAAACATTGTCGAATATCATGCTGACTTAAGTTTAATGCACCAAACACCCATGACCTACTCCAGTTTTCATGGTCTTGCTTCAAAGTATCAATACAATGCCAAATACATCGGGTCTGTGTGATATATGTTTTTCAAAATGCTTTAGCGCTTGTAGTCTTAGGTGATTTATAACTAACTGAACCTATATTGCTATACATACTAAAGCAGTTGGATCATGGGTTTACCGAAGTTGTAAATCCTACTTATTTTCAAATGCATATTGCATGGTCTTGAATCAGATGGTCTACTACTTGTGTCGAATCCACCCCCACCCCTTTCCTGTTAAAGGCGTGCTGACTTGCAAAGGTATCAAGTTGTTGCATATGCTTCTCAAGAAAAACCTAACCTCAACCTCCAGTTACCCAAAATTCATTCACCCTTATTTTATTCTTCTAAACTATTATCTCATTTCCTTGACAAATGATTTCAGGAGGCCCCTCCTCTACGTATTCCCATTCATCATATTCATTTAAAACTTCTGGACGCACCACAAGTTACATATTGGGATGCCTAGAGCATTTTTACGCTCAAAGACTTTGAATTATTCTCATAGTTTATGCATACACACACACATACACACAGATATATATATATATATATATCGCTGATGTTGATTTTTTTCTTTCTGTTTTGCTGTCACAAACACTCACACACACTACTCCATTTGGTTTTAATTATATAATCTAGTTGTACCCTTTTCATCACTGGTTCTTATTAATGTTTTAAAACTAATGTTCTTCTATACATATCACTACCCTATTTTTTATATGTTGTTGCTGCTGCTGTTTGATCTTTATTGAACCACCTATAAATAGTTGCACACACATAGTTTATATATTTCGCTGCTGTTGATCTTTTCTTTCTGTTTTACTGTCACAAACACTCACACACAATATTAAGTTAATTGATGCATAGAACTCTTTCCACAATATATCTCCTACATCAATAAGTTAAACTTTTATTTTTAATTGTTAGTTGGAAGTTCCATGGATAAGTCTTGGATGTATGTTGAACAAAGAGCGTGTGCCCAATATGTAAATGGGGTGGAGTTCTTTCTAAACTTTTCTTTTGATAAATATCATCATGGAACGATTTTATGCCCATGTAAAAATTGTTTGTGCTTGTCTTATCGTCGAAGAAAAGAAGTGTATAATCACCTTATAACTTCGGGATTCCAGAAAGGATACACAAATTGGATATATCATGGAGAAGTTCGTGAGGTATCATCATCAAGTACAAGGCCAAATGAGGAAGATGTTTTCCAACATGAGATGCATGGGCTGCTGCACGACCTTTTCCCTGCTGATGGAAATGAAGATATTGGTGGAAGTCAAGCGCCATCAGATGAGGATAATTTTAATAATGAGCCCACATTTGGAAGCAACAAAAAAAGATTTGATGATCTGCTTAAGGATGTTGAACCGTTAGTGTACCCGGATGCGAAGTATAACAAGTTGTCGTGTTTGGTACATCTGTATCATATAAAGTGCCTTAATGGTTGGTCTAACAAATCATTTTCCATGTTGCTTGAGTTCCTACATGACTTGTTACCTAAAGAGAATTTGTTGCCGAAAACAATTGAACAAGTTAAAAGATCTTATCAAATTTAGGACTTGGGTATGAAAAAATCCATACATGTCCTAATGGTTGCATGTTATTTTGGGAGGGTAACGAGAAGGAACAAGTATGTTCTACATGTGGTGCTTCTAGATGGAAATCGGCTACACATAATGCAGATGAGTATGTGGATCCACAAAGGAAGAAGGCATCAAACATTTTACGATGGTTTCCTTTGAAACCTAGACTTCAAAGATTGTTCATGTCTTCAAAGACAGCTAGCCTCATGACTTGGCATCATTTAGAACGAAAGAAAGATGGCAAACTACGACATCCAGCTCCCAGTCGTGCCGCTAACCTCCTGTAGGTCCTGCTGTGACGAAGTGGTGGTCTGCACCCTTGACCTACGATTTTCATGGCTGTCCAGGAGGTTTCAACCCCTCCTAACTCGCGGCTGAGGCCTTAGCATGGAAGGACTTTAATAAGAAGTATCCTGAATTTGCAATTGATGCTCGAAATGTTCGCTTGGCTCTAGCAAGTGATGGCTTCAATCCATTCAGGACAATGAACGTGAGCTATAGTATTTGGCCCGTTTTTATCATTCCATATAACTTGCCTCCATGGTATGTTATGAAGCAATCTAACTTCATTCTTTCATTAGTTATTCCGGGTCCTAAGGGTCCTAGGAATAAGATTGATGTGTACATGTAACCTCTCATAAAAGAATTGAAGTAGTTATGGGATGTTGGTATTGAAACTTTTGATGCTGTAACATATAAAAACTTTCGATTGAAGGCTGCAATTCTTTCTACTATATCTGACTTTCCTGGATATGCCAACCTTTCTGGATGGAGCACCAAGGGAGAATATGCATGTCCTCTATGTGGGTTTGATAAATCATCAAAATGGCTGGATAACGGAAGAAAATGGTGTTATATGGGTCATCGAAGATGGCTTCATTTTGATCATTGTTGGCGTAAAGACACTGAATCTTTTGATGGAGAGGAAGATTTAAGAGATGCGCCTATACCACTTCTGGAGATGTTGTGCTAAATCAATTACAATATATTGATTTCCTTATTGATAATGTTGACAGCGGTCCTTGGGAAAAAGAAAAGCATTTTCTTCAAGTTACCATATTGGAAGAATTTGTTGTTACGTCAATCTCGATGTGATGCGCATTGAAAAAAATGTGCGTGACAACATTGTTGGAACTTTGTTAGGGCAAGAGGGGAAGTCAAAAGACAATATGAAAGCCCGATTAGACTTGCAAAAAATGGGTATACGAAAGGAATTGCATCCGAAAAAACATCCACGAAGCAATAATTTATACAAACTAAAAGCATGTTATGAAATGACCCGAGCTGAAAAAGATGATTTTTTGCAAGCACTCAAGTCTATTAAGCCTCCCGATGAATATTCATCAAACATATCACGTTGTGTGAAGTTGAATGAAAGGAAATTGATTGAGATGAAAAGTTATGATTGTCACATGTTGATGCAAGAATATTTGCCTATCGCATTACGTGGAATTTTGCCCGACCATGTTAGCACAGTTGTAATTGAGCTATGCGATTTCTTTAGGCGAATTTGTCTCAAAGATTTAACTGAAGATGATCTTCAGTTTCTTGAATCTCGAGTTGCCGTTAGTATATGCAAACTTGAGAAAATATATCCCCCTTCATTCTTTACTATCATGGTTTATCTAGTGATTCATCTTGTAAGAGAGGTACGACTTGGAGGCCCTGTGACTTTTCGGTGGATGTATCCTGTTGAATGGTAAAAATTTTGAATTTCGAGAAAATTATAAATAAGTTCTAAATACCCAACAATAATTACAGGGACCTATTAACACTCAAGTCATATGTCAACAATAGAGCACAACCGGAAGGTTCAATAGCCGAGGGTTACTTGGCTCGTGAAAGCTTGACTTTTTGCTCCCGTTATCATTCTGGAGTAGAAACCTTATTCACGAGACCAATAAGGAATGATGATAATGATGATCAAAATGATATTGAGGCAATTAACTTTCTTTGCCCGGGACGACCACTAAGGCAACACGTTGGTTCTCATTTCTCATCTCATAAAAGAAAGAGAGTTTCCCAATATGAGATTGATGAATAATCACTCAAACAAGCACATCGTTATGTGTTGTTTAATGTTGAATCAATCAACTCATTCCGAGAGTAAGATAATATTGGTTTTAATCATTTATGTCATATCTGATTAAGGAACTATCTTACATCAAATCATTTCATATTTGAAGGGAACATAAAAGTCTCATCAAGGGTCAAAGTCGTTCACGTCGCCTATCTAAGTTTGAGCTTGAAAAGATTCACTGCGAGAAATTTAGTGAATGGTTTAAAAAACATGTAAGTTCAACTTTTATATATGCTCCACCACATAAATCTAGCTTTGCTTTAGACCTAAGATTCTTTTCTATAGGTTGAACGTTTAGAGGAGAAAACGGATCCAAGAGTGACACAAGAAATTAAGTGGTTTGCTCGTTGTCCAAATAATTTTGTGAGACAATATTCTGGTTACCTTGTTAAAGCACAAAAAATCTTGAAAGTTTGTTGAAGACCCAAAATAGCGGAGTTGTGGTAAATGTGATGGACTCAAGTTTTGATCAAGGATTGGTGAACTACTATGGATCATTGAAAAACATTATTGAATTAAACTATTCTGGCAAAATACGAGTAGTTTTATTCAAATGTAATTGGGTTGACATCAATCGAGGCTATAAGCGAGACGAATTTGGCCTTACACTTGTGAATTGGTCGTGTATGACACATACCAGTGCTAATTTACTTGATGACCCTTTTGTTTTCGCATCACAAGTTGACAAGGTTTTCTATGCTCAAGATCCGAACTCCGAAGGGTGATTTGTCGTAAGGCATGTAAAAGTTAGGGATGCTTTTAACATGGGATGCAATGACGATCAAAATAGTTTGTATTCAATTCCACACGCATTTGATGTACCAAACCTAGATAGGAATGGGGTCGAGAGTGATGATGAAACATGTGTTACACCGGCTAGAGAAGTGGAAGAAGTGGAAGACGATGAAGATTCATGTTAATCCACATGTTTTCTTTTGTGTCTATTATTAGTGAAGACTCATCTTATACTTATGAAATTCATGCTTATTCAAATGTTCTATTATTCAAATGAGGATGCCACAACATATTAGGATTAATTACTTGGAATGGGGGAAGGTTCCTCAAGATAAAAAAGATGATCTATGGAGCATCGTAAAGGTAAATTGTGTTAGACTTATAAATTGGGAGTATGTGTAATGTTTATATTATTAATTCTTTTGTAGGAAAAATTTCATTTTATCCAAGCTGAAAGGGAAGAGGTAAAGAAATGGGTAATGTGTGACATGGCAAGTAAGTGGAAAGCTTGGAAGTATGAACTTAAAAATAGTTCATATGATCCAAGTTTGACCATCGATAAAATTGTCGCATCACAAACGGATGATAGAATGAATAAAGATCAATTCAAAGCACTTGTGACTAGTTGGTTCACTCAAAGAAAGCAGGTTTGTCATATTGCTACTTGTGACTAGTTAATTGTTCACTCAAAGAAAATGTTGTTAGTTAATGATATAGTTCTGCTTTATACCAAGTTTATAGATGTAAAATTGATAGTTAATTTGGAGCAAAATTGATAGTTAATTTGGATGGCCTTAAGAGTTTTCCAGCAGGCATGTCAGTTGCAGTCAGTATCAGTTCAGTTATATAAAGTGGCCTCCTTAAACATATAGTTGGTGAATAGTTCTATTAGGTGTCATTTGCTTAAAGATAAGATTACAATAGAATTACTTTGCTTAGGGATAAAATGCTCAAAACTATGATTACATCACATACAAATTTTATGTTAACGAACCATTAAACAAATCCTATTGAAGAAATATGACCTTTTCCCATTAGAAACTTCACCAGAACCATATAGTATCTTACTTAAAAGTAATTATTTTTTAAATTGTAGGAGGAAACGGGAAAAAAGAAGCGATATCGTCTATGCTCAAAAAACCCTCATGTTATAGGGATCAAGTCATTTGCTCGTTTGACCAACGAAGAGGTCATATGTAAGTTTTGTATAAGAACCTTTTTTAAAGAAAAATATAATGTGTATTATATATCAAGAATTTATTAAGTGTCATTCTTATAGCAGACAGAGAAGAATAACGGTGTACGACCATCAAGGGGAGCTATATATTGTTTAAGTCGTACGCGTAAAGACGGGAGCATCATAAACGCAGAAGCCGTTGAAGTTGTGGTATGAGATTAGTTGTAGTTGGTTTAACTTCTTATTGTATTGGTTTTACATGTATAATGGTTGATAAACATTCTTACATTGCATGTAGGATAAATTAAAGAGTGTTATGGATTCTTCTAGTAGCAGTACACCTGGGGATTGGACAAATGATGATTTGTCAAAAGTTAAAGGACCTGAAATCAAAGGCAGAATTCGTTGCGTAGGGAGAAAAATTTGTATTACAAAGGACAAACGATCATAATGTTTGCAGGAAGCTAGAATAGATGAACTTCAAGAAGGTCTGTTAAGCCTTGGCGCAATTATTAAAGAATGAATGCCTGATGTTACTTTGCCTGCTGTCATTGCTGGTCTTAGCATGCAGGTGATTGCAGATTTTCTTGTCATGTAATTTTTAATTGCTAGATTTATGTTATAGTAAAACTAAAATGTTTTAAGTTATATTAGGCTGATGATGCATCTAGTGTTCGTAATCGTGCTTCTCATGGAATTCCAAGATCTACTGGGGCAAGTCGCTGTCCATGATCCAGGTAGTTGTATTTTTTTTCTTTTTAAATTTAATTTTTCTTTTTTGAAAATAGGTTACTTAAATGTTATAAATTTTCTTATAGGAAATACTTGATGCATTTTGTAATGAAGAATTGAAGGTAGATCTGAGAATGAAGAATTGAAGATAGAGTCTAATATTCAGATCAAGATAGAGTGACATATTAAAGTTTCAGATTGTTTACATTGATATATTAAAGTTTCAGATTTTCATTTTAATGGCATAATCTATTGTTACCGTTGGATGCCATACATTGAATGCATATTGTGAACCTTTTAACATCTATTGAAATATTTTTTTGTTTGAAATAGTAGTGTTATCTTTTACTTTAATTATGTGAATTTAATTGTCATATACTAAAAAAGAAAATATATAGATATAAAATACAAAAATATATTACAAAAATATATTACAAAAATATGAATTATAAAAATATTTATTTTTAGTGACAGAAATATGTGTCCCTAATAGTAACTAGAAACCCATCAAGCCTCTAAATCAGTAGATTGAGGTTAATAGTGACAGAAATCATAAGTGTCACAAATCATTTATATAGTTACACATATTTAGCTGTCACAAAAGCATCTGGTCTATACCTACACTTATTTTTAGTGGGTATAGGGCTATACCCACTCCACTTTTACCCACACTTTTTTTATGTGTAGGTGAAAGTGGTGGACCTCTATAGTGACACTTATTTAAGTTTTTGTGACAGTTTTAGTTTGTCACTAAATGTCATTTTTCTTGTAGTGGTTGTTCACGTTAAAAATTTATATGAATCTTTTATTTAAGTTTATTATATGTTGAAAAATATAGTATTTTCACAATTGGTCACTAGAGGCTTTATTCCGATTGAAGACACAAATTTTTAAAAATTAATTACTAAAACCCGATTTAGAAAGATTCTATAGTGAGTTTAGTACGGAGAAAAAAAGTCTTAGGAACCATATTAATAAAAGGGAAAATTTCACAAAAAACATCAAACTACAAGTTTTTTTCCAATTAAGTCCCTCAATAAATTTTTTTGTCTAATAAGTCCCTTAACTAAATAAAAATCACGAATTTGGTATTTTTTCGAGAAAAATTACCGGTAACCTGTTAAGCGGGTTGCAATTGCTGACGTGGATTTTATAAATCTATGATTTTTTTCGATTAAGTCCCCCAACTAAATATTTTTTGTCTTATAAATCCATTAACTAAATTATTTTGTCTTATAAATCCCTCAACTAATTTTTTTGCCACATAAATCTCTTATCTTGATGAAACTCAAGTTATTTGTTGTTTTATCAATTTAAGTGATTGTTCAATTGACACTCACGTAACACATATGTGGATGCAAAAAAAATAAAACAAAATGATGAATCAAAACGATCATTTTTATTGTTTAAAGTTTAGTCGGGATGAACTAGCTAAATATATTTAAAAATTGTGGTCTAGACAAACATAGGATCGAAATAATCATCATTTATGTTATTATATCAAACAAACTTATATTATCCGGAATAATGGACTTTTAACAAAAATTATTATTTTCAAACACCCATCGTGTTTTGAAAAAATATTGTTTTCAACCCAACTTATTTTGGTCTAGACAAACATGACATGCTCTGTCATCGTAATAAACATCGTCGCCTTAAATTTTAAAAAAATTCGTTTTATTTTATCGAAAAGTTGAAAGGTTTAATTAGTTCGGGGACTTATAAGGGAAAAAAATAAAATGGGGACTTAATCGAAAATTTTTTATACTTTGATGGTTTTTGCAAAAATAGGTTTAAGCATGTTAACATGTTATAACAGATCAACGGACCAATTTAAAATGTTTAAGCAGTTTGGGGACTTATCAGAAATAAAAAATGAAATGGGGACTTAATCGAAAAAATTTTGTACTTTGATGGTTTTTTGCATAATTTTCCCTTAATAAAATGATTAAAACATGATGAACTTTTAACATAGAGTCAATTTTAATCTAAAAGGCGGTAACCGATAGCAATTTATGTATATAAAATAAAGAAATAATATTTAGACCAAAATAACAAAAAGATAAGGTTGAGGAACAAACCAACAAACATGTTGTACGTAATTACATGGTTAGAATACGTAAGGAAATCAGGGCCGGTCCTAAGGTTTTTAATGCCCTGGGCGACCAATAAAAAAATGTCCCATGTGAACACCTAAACAAAAACACACAGAAATTTTATAGTAAATCTACATTTCAACCGAACAATCTGTGATATCAAAAATGAAATTTACATAAGAAGACTTCAAATAGATCTTTTTGTCCATCAACAACATCTAATCCTAATGACCCTTTAACCTCTTTCTTTTCCTCACCTTTTCCCATTTCAAATTTGATTCATTCTTAATCAAACACAACAGATGGTTTGGTCTTTCTGGATAGCCCCTTTTTCTGAAATGGGATCAGCAATTTCACAAAAGTGCTTATTTGATATGTGGCAGAAGAATCTGAAGGAAAAAAAAACATATACCAAACAAACACAATACGAAAACCCAATATTGACACTGATGCAAACTTTAAACAAAAGCCACATGACCAAATCCAGCAATAGACAAACCTTTCTTAAAATCCATCGACTTAGAAGCAACAGAAAAAATATTATAATCAATCAATTAATCTAATAAAAAAGCAAAAGAACAAAAAAGTGGTGGGTATGAAGGTTTAGGTGGAGCGAAGTGATGTACAGATCAAGAAGAATAAACAAGTAGTTATTAAGTCAATTACCCATTGAATCCTAGAAAAATATGGACAGCAATTTAAATGGTTGCTCAAATAGAAAAATATGAATAACAAATTAAATCATACAATAGAAAAAGAAATATAAGTTTTAATAAACACAATACTGTCCTCATGACCTCGGTTCACTTTGCCTTTTGGATGGTTGGAGACGAGCATAGAGGAGTCTAGCAGACGAGCACAGTACCCGATTGATGGATTCTCGAGTTGAGGGCAGATGAGCACAATAGGCGATTGATGGAGACAAGCACAGAGGAGTTGAGCAGACAAGCACAAGGCGATTGAGACGAGCACACAGGATTCATGACCGATTGATCAATTCTAGCTTGAGCGATTGATAGGTTCTCAAGTAGCTAGTAGGCGGCGATTGATGGATTCGTGAGTAGGCGCTCCATCTTCTTTGACGCTTCAAATTCTAGATGAAATACGTATCACTGCTTTAAGTTTTTGGAACCGGTACAACAAACGAGTCTAGTAACGGTAATATGGGCCAAAAAAGTGATGCCCTAAGATTTTATATAACTTTTTATGCCCTAGGCCGAAGCCCAGTTCGCCCCCCCTATTGGGCCGGCCCTATTGCACCGTTGTTACTTGAATAATTTAATTAGTAATTAATGACTTTCCTAATTATGCACCCGGATGTTTAATCAAGTGGTCTTAACTAGGGGTGGCAATTTTGACCCAACGGGCCGAACGGGCCGAACATTTAAATGGACCCATTGTAAAAAACTAAGATTGAACATATTTTTTTTTAAAAATGAAAATTTATAAAACGTTGTATTAAAAAAATTATTTTTTGAAAAAAATTTCAATATTATGTAAAATTTATAACTTTTGGTTGTCAACCCGTTTGTTTGAACGGGCTGAAATTGTCACCCTTAGTCGTAACTCTTAACTAGTCTAAAACTATGAATCAATGAAATGAACGGGCCACATAAGTGATATTTATTTACAACAAAGATGATGTTATTTTATTGCTAATGTAAATATATGGGTTTATTATGAAAAAAACCAACATGTTTTCACGTTTTTTGCGTTTTCGTCCCTCTATGTTATTTTTTTCCATAAAAAACCTCAAGTTATTTTTTTCTTATTGGTTTAGTGAAATTTGGACATTAGACCCCGGTTATAATTTGTGAACCGGGTTTATGAACAGTGACACAACTATTTAATAGGATCGAATTATGCAGCCCATATTAGAATAAATTATAAAAGTAGTCCTTATAGTTTGCATAAATTTATGAAATGGTCCTTCAATTTTTAGAATTACATAAATGTAACCTGATTTATTAGTTACAAGTTGATCATTAATCTAATTAAGTAGGTGGGATTGTGTAATCTACTATACTATTTAAATGTACATTTGCTAGCTAATTAATTATATTGCATTGAATGCGCCTCCAATCTATTAAAATAAATTTTTTTGAACGACAAACTAACCTACTCATACTCCTAAGGACCTAAACTATTCATTTTGCCCTAAATAAGGGACTTAAGAACTTACTTCTACCATCTAAATCTCAACTTACCTACTACGGGAATCGAACCCGTGACCTCACACTTACATGTCACCCCTCGTACCAAATAGGTTAAACCCCATTGGTATTTATTAAAATAAATAACATCACAATTTTAATTTCTATCTTTATATTATCAAAATTGTAGAAACTCTTGCTTATGGCCTCTATGGGAGTATGGGACTATGATTATTGAAAATCTTGCCATTCAGATGTTGTTTCTTACAAGATAGAATAAAATCTATATATTTTTTTGAACTTAGTATTGTTAATCATGAAAAACTCTAATAAACATCAAACTCATCGATACAATCAGACATTAATAAGAGTTTTTGAAAAGTTAAAACATTTGTTTTTCTTTTTGAAAAACTTGTTGACAGAAATTTTGTTTTTATTTTTCAAAAGGCATTTACAAAAAATAAGGTAGTACTAGGAAATAGCATGAGCTTTAAAAATAGAAACATGTAACAATAATAATAAATTTAGTTGAACTCCTAATCAATATATTATCTATTTATGTTATTTTATATACTTTTATGATGCTACAATATTTACTTAATTATAGCAATAATTTTATAAAAATTAAAAGCTTTATTTCAACTCATAAAAACTCTATTATATAAAGTTATATGAGTAGAGGTGAGTAAAAACCGAACAGTAATACTAAAAAAACTGGAAAACCGGGAAACCGAAAAACCAAAAAAACCGAAACCGAAAAAACCGGAGTAAATGGTTTGGTTTCGGACTCCCTCTCAACGAACCGAAAAACCAAAATCGAACCGGTTTTTAAATTAATTTAATTTTTATAAATATTTTATATATTTATGGTTGGATGATGAATGAGAATAAGAGGAACTGGAATTTTGGGTGGGGCTTGGGAGGCCATTTGTTTCCTGTAAAAACAACAAACATGTTAGAAATGTCAGGTAAACAAATTTAATCCTACAGATAGAAAAATAAAACATCTAACAAGAAATTAGAAATTTATGTGTTTTATTGTTTAAAGCATCAAGATTCCAGACAATAATAATATAATATTATTGTTAGGACTCCAAAGTCAATCGTTAAGAGACCAATGTTAATAAAACACAGATTTTAAAATTTCCTCAAAAAATGTGAAATTTCTCTGAAAAATTAAAAATTTCCTCAAAAAATGTGAAATTTCTCTGAAAAATTAAAAATTTCCACACTTAGAAAAATTTTGAAAATTTTGGCTCCAAACTCGAATCAAGAAGGAATAAACTCGAATAAGTCATGACCAAACTCGGATGACATATGATTCAACTCGAATGACTCTTGATATGTCTTGAAAGAAGTTTCATCAAACTCGAATAGAACTTGAGTTTTCTCGAATGACAATTGAACAAACTCGATAGAAGTTAAAATTTCCTCGAATGTCCTTTTGATCAACTCGAAACACATGGAAGTTTTGTCGAATGACTTGTGATTCGAGTTGGAAGAACTTAAAAAATTACCAAGTCCTTTTCTTATCAAACTCGAAAGATACATGAAATTTTCTCGAACACATCTTGACCCAACTCGAATTAAACATGATTATTCTCGGTCAATGTTTCAACCGAGTTTGATTGATTTAAAATTTTCTAAGTCCAAATATTATCAAACTCGACTAAAACCTGAGGTTTTCTCGAAAAGTTCTTTATCAAACTCGATAAACACTATGTGTCTCTAGTTCCTTGTTGTCCAACTCGATCAAAACAAGAAATTTTATCAAATCAACCTTTGATCGAGTTTGGACATAAAAACTTTTCTAAGTCCCAAACACCACTGAAATTTCCAAAAATTATTTCAGGGACATTTTGGCCTAACCATTTACATGTTCCTACTCGAAAAATGATTTTGAACAACTATCCTTTACTAATGTTGTTCCAAAAACAATATTTAAAACCATTTAAAATCCGAATTATAGTGCGTTCAAAATTTTGAACTTTTTGAATTTCAAATTCAAATTAAATGTCGTGTGTTTTGATATAGGACTTAAAATTTGATTTTCAAGTTCATATGATCATTATAAACACTAATACACTTTCAGATTAAAAACACCAAACAACTATATCAAAATTGACTCACATCGACACACTCACAATAACACACAGTAACATATAAATGAACATAAAACTCGAAAAATAAACTGAAAAAATACACAAATATTAACAAAAGTAGTAACAATCTAACAAAGATACTCACAATTATATTTCTGAAATAAAAATCCAACTCCTAGAAATTGATTGCTTCGCGATGAAGAAATTGAGAGAAGTTTTGAAAGGGAAATTGAACAGTTCTCGGGATTGTGAAAAAGCGTTATCTGAAAATCAAATTTCAAATATATAGGTGATTTTAAATTTTGAAATACCCGGCCCACTTTTTAAATTTTGGAAACCCATTCTCTCTTTTTAAACATTGAAGCCCAATTAACAAATATAAACCACACACTTTTTTTTAAAAAAATTTTGAACAATACAAAAATAAAAAAAATGAACTAAACAAAACAAAATTGAACTAAAAAAATGAATTAACAAAAAATTAATGCTCCCTCTTAAATTTTCCAGTTATGCTCCCCCTCAGATGTATATCCCTTTTTAAGTTGCTCCCCCTGCAAACATTCAGATAAAAATTATCAGATATACAATTATCAGATAAAAATTTTCTGTTTGCTCCCCCTGCACATGACAATCCGATTCTGTTAAATGTCAAAAAGATTAAAACATTTAAATCACATGATATTAACAAATATTAAATGAAGTAAAAATTGTAAAGTTAAAATTATATTGTGTATCAACTAAAAATTTAAATCTAACGATTCAACATACCCAATTTGTATATCAAAAAATTTAAGCGTTTTTCATCTAATGATTTGGTAAACAAATCAGCTAGTTGATATTCAGTTGGTACGAAATATAACTCTACGTTACCATTTTCTACATGATCTTTTATGAAATGATACCGGATTTCAACATGCTTAGTTTTTGAGTGTTGCACCGGATTTGAATCAATTGCAATTGAGCTCTGAGAATCACAATATATAGGAATCTTTTGAGGTGTAACCCCGTAGTCTCTCGGTTGGCTCTTTATCCACAACACCTGTGAACATCATGATGATACAGCAACATACTCTGCTTCTGCTGTTGATAATGACACATAGTGTGGTTTCTTGGTTTCTAAATAACTATGATATCGGGCCCTGACGTTTAATAAATAGGGTAGTGTCCACTGCACCTTTGTTGAAGCCACTTTTCAAAAGATAATTTGAAAGGGCATCATACCAAGCTCTTGGTGCTTCTTTAAGGCCATACAGTGACTTGTCTAAAATATATACATGATCAGGCTTCGAAAGATCAATAAAACCTTCGGGCTGATATGTATATACTTCATCAGTTAACTCTCCATTAAAAAACGCAGTTTTTTACATCTATTTGATATACAGTATAATTTTTATGAGCTGCAAAAGCTAAAAACATTCTAAAAGCCTCAATCCGGGCAACGGGGGAAAATTTTTCGTCATAATCGATTCCCTCCTGCTGGTTGTATCCTTTGCTAACGAGGCGTGCTTTGTTCCGAATGATGACTTCGTGTTCATCTTTCTTGTTCTTGAAGATCCACTTCGTGCCAATGATAGACTTGTCATTTAGTCTTTCCACCAATCTCCACACCTCAACCTTTCAAACTGATTGAGCTCCTATTGCATAGCTACAATCCAGTCTGCATCCAGGAGAGCTTCTTTCACCGTTTTTGGCTCGATCTTGCTCAAAAAATTTAAGAAGAGCCACTCGTTCATGGTAGCTCTCCGGGTTTTTACTGAGGCAGAGGGATCACCAATAATGTTTTCTGGTGGGTGGTCCCTTGTCCATTTGAATGTATGAGGATAAGGTTGAAGCTGGTCTTGATTGAGATTCAAGTCCAGGTAGGGAATTCAGGGGTTTGTTTCAGATGTTGATGGAATATCAACTGAGGTAGGAGTTTCTGTATTTTCAGAATTCAGGAGAGTTTCAATAGATTCTGGAGCTTGATGTTATTGTACGCTTTCAGTAGGAATGTGTACATCAGAAATCGGTTGGTGTGAATGATTGGAGACTACGACCGGATCTTCAGTAATCCTGTTAGGAACCAAAAATGGAACATTAGATTTGGTCTTTTCAAAGTAGTCTTCATAAAAATTTTCAAAAAGTTTATTAACATCACTCATTTCATCTTTATGCTCCGGTGACTTCACTGAAGTTGACTGTTTAGGTTCGGGTCCTGAACTGGCTTATTCAGGAGCCATTACAATTCCTTTATCGAATTTTACATTTACGCTCTCGTTGACCGTCTTCATCCGTTTGTTGTAGACCTGGAAAGCCACAGATTCTTTGGAGTAATCAATGAATATGCCTTCATCAGCTTTTTGATTAAACTTTTCCAAGTTGTCTTTGTCATTCAAGATAAAACACATGCATCCAAAGACATGAAAAAATTTAACATTAGCAACTCGTTTATTAATCAGTTCGTATGGAGTCTTTCCGAATCTTTTATTGATGATCGATCTGTTCTGGGTGAAACACGCAGTTGCTACAACTTCATCCCAGAGAAATAACGGTAGATTAGAATATGCAAGCATCATCCTGGCGGATTCCACAAGAGTACGGTTTCATCTTTCAACTACTCTGTTTTGTTGTGGGGTACGAGCTGCTCAATATTGATGTGTTATCTCAACTGAACTCAGAAATGTCTCGAGTGACTTGTTCTTGAATTCTGTACCATTATCAGATCTAATGTTCTGAACCGAAAGCTACAACTTAACTTGAATCTTGCATATGAAGTCAATAATGGTCTCTGTAGCTTCAGACTTAGATCTCAAGAAGCAAACCATTGAATTTGTCAAAAACAGTCAAGAACACACAACTCTTTGAAAAATCCGTAAAATCCATATAAGTTTTTGTGTGTTTTGAATTAAAAACTCAGATTAGATTTTAATTTGTTCATCTTTAAAATGCGAACCTTTGATCCATATATCAGACTAAAGCATCCACTGATTGAAAACCTTTGAGGTTTTTCTGATTTTCGAAAAAAAAAATGATCAAACAGTGTTCTTCAAAAAACTAATTTTCGATTCAAAAAATCAATCCAATCTTGCCATTACAGGCTCTGATACCAATTGATATTCTAATTCAATCAATCACAATTTAAGTATCAAACAATTAAGATCAACAAGAACACTAACCGAATGCTTTGATTGCACAAAATCAGGAATTACAATACGAAGAATAGTAAGAGCACAATTCGCAAAGCTTTGACCAAGCCGTACAATACTGTGCAAATGCGTACAAAAACCCATACATCTACAGTACCCATCCCATTCTATTTATATGCAAAGAAACTATCAAGTAATTACACAAAGACCCCTATACTTATTATTTACATCAACATAAATAGTTTCCAACAAGAATTACATGCATGTCTTTAATTTCAACTTCATAACACTAGACTTGGTCCAATTTGATGATTTGAAGCTGATATCGGTTCTTAATAACCCACAGAACCGTAAACTTTAATTTGAGCAAAAGAACAAACTAAAATTGAAATGACCTTAAATTCTTTGTAAGATTGTTGATGCTGATACTTGTTGTTGGTTTCCTTGGCTTTAATTTCAATTTTTTGTTGAAATTTTATTGATGGATTTGATGAGGAACCATAGCTTTGAATGAGAGAGTGCAGAGAAAACTTAATTTGCTTTGGTAGAAATGAGCATTAATCTCATTTTTGGTATTTTATGTTTTACAAGTTTCCTTTCTCACATTTTAGCCACTAAAGTTTCTTTTATCTCATTCTTTCAAATTTATGCTTTATAGTAATTCTTAACATATATTTAACTTAATTAAATAATCTCATTACTTAATCAAATTACAATAAAAATAATGTAATTAAATTACATTATTTAGACAATGCAGAAACCTTAAAGTTAGGTTGTTACAGATTGGGCTCCACCACGCTCAAACTTCGTCCTTGAAGTTAGCTATGTTCGAACAGACTCGGATATGTTGCTTTCATCACGTCTTTTGATTCCCAAGACTGATGTGAACCTTTGTGGTGTTTCCACTAGACAAGCACCATCTTCACCTCTTTATTGCGAAACTTTTTGGTCTTCGAGTCCAGAATACACTCTGGCTCTTCAACCACGCGAAGCTTCTCGACAATTTGCAGATCAGCATGTGGTATCTGAACTTCTCTTTCATCAGCCAAGCTCTTTCGCAAATGAATAACATGGAATACTGGATGTATTCTCGCTAAGTCTGTTGGCAATTCAAAACGATAGGATTGATTCCCTATCTTTTCAACTATATTGAATGGACCAATGAATCTTGGAGCTAGCTTGTTTTGATTTATGAATCGCACCACATTCTTCATTGAGGATACTTTCAGCATCACCCAATCGTTGACTGCAAAACTGATCGATCTGTGACGATTGTCATAGTAAGACTTTAACCTGCTCTGAGCTTCAAGAATATTCCTTCTGACCAGTTGAATCTTCTCATAAGTCAACTGTAGAAGGGCAGGACCCGCTAATGGCGATTCACCTATTTCGCGCCAACAAGTGGGAGTTCTGCACTTTTATCCGTATAGAGCTTTAAAAGGAGCCATCTTGATAGTGGAATGATAACTGTTGTTGTATGAGAATTCGACCAAAGACAAATGATCATCCTAGTTACCACCCAAATCAAGAATGCAGGCACGGAGCATATCTTCAAGAGTTAATATAGTGCGTTCACTTTGGCCATCTGCATTAGGGTGATAAGCAGTACTCATAGAGTTTCGAGTACCCATCTCGTCTTGCAGCGCTTTCCAGAATCTTGAAGTGAAACGACTATCACGATCAGAGACGATAGACTTCGGCACACCATGACGAGAAATAACTTCAGTGATGTATATTTGTGCCAGTCTATCAAGGGAATACATCTCTTTCATCGGTACAAAATGAGCTGATTTCGTTAAACGATCCACGACTACCAAGATGGAGTCATGCTGTCTTTTGGTTTTAGGCAATTTCGTAACGAAATCCATGGTTATATGCTCCCGCTTCCACTCAAGAACCGGTAGTGGTTGCATATTTCCAAATGGTTTTCGGTGTTCTGCCTTAACCATGTGACAGATCTACAACTTTCAACGAATTGACTGATATCTCTCTTCATTCCTGGCCACCAATAATCAGCTTTGAGATCGAAGTACATCTTTGAGCAGCCAAGATGAATAGATAACTTGGACTTATGGGCTTGAGATAGAAGAGTGTTGCGAATAGAACCATACCTAGGGATCTAGATTCGGTTTCCCTTGAGACATTGAAGTCCCAAATGATTCATAGATAGATATTGCAATTGCCCTTTAAGATTTTCAGAATAGTGATTTTCTTCTTTCAGCGCTTCGGCTTGAGCAGATTTGATGTCTTCAATAAGATCAGAAGAGAATACAACTGGAGTCAGGGCATAGCAACACTTTTCTGGATTGACTTTTCTACTCAAAGCATCACTGACCACGTTGGCTTTGCCGGGATGATATAGGATCTCGCAATCATAGTCCTTGATAAGCTCAAATGACCGTCGCTATTTCATGTTCAAATCCTTTTGAGTAAATAGGTGTTTAAGGCTTTTATGGTCAGTATAAAGCTGACACCTAGTTCCATAGAGATAGTGACGTCAAGTCTTTAGTGTAAAGGTAACGGCAGCCAACTCAAGATCATGAGTTGGTGCACTTTTCTCGTAATCTTTCAATTGCCTTGAAGCATATGCAATGACTTTTCCCCTTTGCATGAGGACACAACCTAAACCTGTACCAGATGCATCGCTATAGACAACGAAGTCATGCCCTCTGGTAAGGCTAGGATCGGCGCTTGAATGAGATTTTGCTTCAATGTATCAAAAGCTTTTTGCTGTTTATCCGACCATACGAAAGGTGTGTTCTTTCGTGTTAGCATTATGAGTGGTACACCAATCTTCGAGAAGTCTTTAATGAATCGCCGGTAGTAACCAACCAATCCAAGGAAACTTCGGATTTCTGAGGCATTTCGAGGTATTTGCCACTTCTGAACAACCTCGACTTTGGAAGGATCAACTGAAATACCTTCGACGGATATGACATGACCAAGGAATTGGATCTATAAAAATAACAAAGTAGAATTTCAAGTTTTTATTCAGACAAGAACGCTTAAGAAATAGCTCGAGACAATATAAGGTTATACCTGTCTAAGCCAAAATTCGCACTTTGAGAATTTTGCATAGAGCCTTTCTTTTCTCAATAGCTCTAGAAGTTCACGCAGATGAACAGAATGATCAGCCTCCGTTTTGGAGTAAATCAGAATATCGTCTATGAACACGATAACTGAGTTATCCAATATAGGTCTGCACATGCGATTCATGAGATCCATGAACGCCGTTGGTGCATTTTTATAAGATCGAAATGCATTACAAGAAATTCGTAATGACCATATCACGTTCGGAAGGCCGTTTTCGGGGTATCCTCTTCTTTGACTTTTAACTGATGATACCCAGAACGAAGATCAACTTTGGAGAAGTAGCTTGCTCCCTGTAACTGATCAAATAAATCATAGATTCTGGGCAGAGGATACTTGTTCTTGATGGTGACTTTGTTCAACTCACGATAGTCGATGCACATACAGAGAGTTCCGTATTTCTTCTTAATGAATAAGATAGGTGCACCTCACGGAGATGAACTAGGTCTTATTAAACCTTTCTCTAACAGATCTTGCAATTGCTTTGACATTTCCTACATTTTTGCAGGTGCAAGTCTGTAAGGAGCTCTGGCGATTGGAGCCGCACCAGGAACTATGTCAATGCCGAATTCGACTTGAAAATCTGGTGGCACTCCAAAGATATCATCTGGGAATACGTCTGGAAACTCACAGACGATAGGGATATCAGAAATAGAATTCTTTTTGTTGACTTCAGAGACGGATTCAGATAAGACATAACACAAATAGGATTCGTGACATTTAGACATATATATTTACACGCTTTCTCAACAGAAATGAAGCAATAGGCACCTTTTCGTTTGTCGCCTTTGATTTCCAACACTCGGCCGTCTAAAGACATGATTCTAATGATTTGGCGGTTGCAGACGATAGTAGTCTCGTTATTCATTAACCAGTCCATGCCGACAAGAACGTCAAATTCTTTTAATGGAATCGGAATGAGATAAAGGTTGAATACAATATTGTTGACAAGTAGAGTGCAATTTCGATACATAGAATCAGCCATAACATAATTTTTATTTGCCGTCTCTATATCAAGTATAACGGAAAGCTTTGATGGAGATTTGGATAGTCTTCGAGCAAAAGTAGTCGATTTAAAAGAATGATCCACACCGGAATCAAATAGTACTCGATCAGGTATAGAATTTAGTAGGAACATACCAATAACCACATCTGGGGTTTCCTTTGCCTCCTCTACTGTTATTTGAAATGCACGAGTCCTAGCAGTTGGAGTTGCAGCCGAACTCTTCATCGTTGAACCACCGGCTGACGACTGTGATTGGCTTCGGCGTCCACTATGACATTGATACATGAAGTTTCCACTTTTCCCACACTTAGCGCATCCAAGACCTCGCTGGAGACAATCCTCGCTACTGTGGCCAATCTTGCTACACACATAGTAGGTAACGTCATCAGGATTGCACTGCCCCATATGAGATTTCCTACATGGTTTGCAAAATCGAGGTTCGTCTGTGAGGGCATAGGCCTGAGCTTTTTGAGGTGAATTGTACTGTCGAGATTGCTGGGATTGTTGAGACTTTGATTTGTTGGGCTTAAAGAACTTGCCGAATCTTTGCTTCTTTGGTGGAGAAGGACACGGTGGATTTGTCTGTGGAGCATAGACGTACTCTAAATATTGCTACCTGTCTCGCCACTTCAACCATCTCTAAATAAATTTTATATTTCATGGCGCTCATTGGGTGTCTATACCTCGGATTCAGACCTCCACGAAACCGGTTCATCTTTCTTTCCTCAGTGGCTAATTGATACGAAGAATAGCCACAGAGCCGCGAGATTTGTACTCATCTACTGACTTGATTCCTTGAGTTAACTGCATCAATTGGACCTCCATTTTTTGTTGTTGGTTAACTGCACCAATTGTAATTAAGTTGTGGAATCTGAATTACAGTAGAAACATTAGGATTAAGTTAATACAATTTCAATACAGAGTTACAGTGTTCAAATTATACTTATAAAGGGTACAAGACTAGTCTAATACAGATCATCATACGATTAAAGCAAATCTACCCAAACCACCACAATTATCATCTGCAAATCTGTACCAATAGGTAGTTTGAGTAGTGGTCTATGGAAACTTCACTTGATCTTGGAAGACCTAAGAACTAGGTCCGACAGGTGCTTTTCCTTTGGCCTTTCCTGTATAGAGATTTAACAACAACTGTAAGCAATGCTTAGTGAGATTATACATTTATCAGATTACATGCAACACAACAAGGCGGAATGTGCGTATAGCGTGATATAACTTGACTGCCGCCATAGCCACCCAAGGTTGAGACATAGTAATCAGAATAGGATGATGCCCAGGCCACGCTCACGCTTTTAGTGGAAGCTATCCACTCAATACTGGGCTAGCTACCAGTAGACTACGTGGGGGGAGCATCAGAGTAATAAATACCAAGTTTAATAGAAATGGTGACATAACAAGGTCTAGAATAATAGACTGACACTGCTAAATATGATTAAGCTGAAACAATACATCAAAGATACGAGCAATGATGAAAAGCATGATAAACAAAGTCATAATAGCAATATCAACGTGTAATAATAATTGAAATGAACAGTAACTATAATGTGTACAGGATGATATATCAAATAGCTATCATGATCCACAGGGCATCACCGAACCATGGTGAGCACAGGTCATAATCCAGCTGAGCATAATTAAATGCCAAAATAAACTATCAACAACAATATGTCTAAACCAGAATCAAATATGTAAAACTGAATATCTATAACTCACCGATTTTACTAAATTAGACTGAGCTATTGACTTTTGCTTTATCAAGCGGATTACTCCGCCACCTGAATTATCTCAGGATTTCACTTTAAACTTTGACTTTCCGGACTTGGCTTTGCTTTACAATCTTTGACCCACTTTCAATAACTTTAAACTTTATTACTTTGTTCAAAATTTATCTGAACTTGTCCCAAATTTATCATTGCAAGAACATTAGCTTTAAACTTTAATTGACATGATTCTGATAACTCATAAGCTTTTATGTCCTTTTATTTGGAATATAATCTAATAGTTATGATTATGAACCTTGTATATATATATATTATTCCTAAACATCTGCCTTAATTTTTAATTATATAGGATCACATACATAATTTTATACCTTTTTTATGCAACATGTTTATATATATATACATATATATATATATATATATATATATATATATATATATATATATATATATATATATATATATATATATATATATATATATATATATATAATATGGTTCGTGTGAGTACCTAAAAAATGCAGAGTACCGTGAGTACCTGTGAACACACGGGTTTCAGATGTGAACTTGCTCCGAAAAAAAGTTTTTTTTTTTGAATTTTTTTTCATATTCATTTAGATACAAATAATATAAGACTATACATAAAAAATTATATACATTTACACTTTCTATCATCTTAAAAGTCATGTGAACGTGAAAAAATTCATGTGAACATGCTTAGTTGTGAACACACGTTCACAACAGCACACTTCATGTGAACACACACGTTTCACATAGTTGTAGTGTGTGTTTAGGTGTGATTTTTTGCAAGTAGTCTTGTATTATTAATTTAAACATGATTATGAAAAAAAATTCAAAAAAAATGATTTTAAGCGAGGTACCTCCGGTACTCCGCAAAACTAGTGGTACTCATTTGAACCCAAATATATATATATATATATATATATATATAGGGAGGTTCAATGGAAAACCACAATGCACCTGAAAACTTGTGAAAACCGCACTGCACCACCACAAATGCATCAAATTCCCTGCGTGATGCATCAAAATCTCGCGTGATGCATCAAATTTCCCGCGTGATGCATCAAAATCCCGCGTTTTTCATCACCTTATTTACGATCATGCCACCGCGTTTTTAATGAAATGCACCAAATCAGACGGTATGCATAGGTTTCCATAGTTTTCAGGTGCATAGTGGTTTTCCATTAAACCCACCCACATATATATATATATATATGGATCAAATGAGGACAGTTCTTAAAATAAAGACAGTAAAAACCAATAAAAATATGAGACACGTCATCAATATTAATCCACATCATCAAGGGTATTTTGGATATTTATAAATTTAAATTAAATTATAATATAAAAAAGAATTAATTAACTCTGCCCAATTTCCATAATTACATCCTTAAGTCTCTCTCCACCATAATATTCACATTTCAAAACAAAATCTTTATCTCTCTCTCTCTCCCCCCATGGTGCTACACACACCGCCGCCGCTGTGAATCGCTTGCTTGAACCGTGAACTGACGCTCGTCTCCTCCTCATTTGCTTAAATTGAGAACCGCCATGAACAGTTTAAAGTCCAAACTTTCCGTCTTCGTGAATCACGGTGTGAATCATTGTAGGTGTATGAATCACATTGGTCCATCGAACTGATTCACAATAAGTGATGTTGTCGAAATCGGTGTTGTGAACCATAAGTTGTGTCGTCCAAATCTGTGGTGTTATGAATCACGATGACATTATGAATCATTATAGATGTTGTGAATAATGATGGTGCCAACGAAATCGATATTGCCTGATTCACAATTAAAAACAAAAGAAATAATTTGAAATATATGGTGCATAATGACCAAAATGCCATTTTATTAGATGCCACCTCATATAATATTCAACTTAATTACAATTATGTCACCTTGCTTCTTGTTGGTTAATTCACAAAATAAAGTAATTTGATTGGTTCTTACCGTCCTCATTTTTAAGCACGCTCCTCATTTTATCCTCACCCTATATATATATATATATATATATATATATATATATATATATATATATATATATATATATATATATATATATATATGTGTGTGTGTGTGTGTGTGTGTGTGTGTGTGTGTGTGTGTGTGTGTGTGTGGGTTCCGGTAAGAACCCTTGTTATCGTGAGAACGTGAGAACCACTCCAAAATGCACAAATTTGTACATCAAATGCACAAATTTTAAAATTAAAAGTTTTACTTAAAATCATTATTAGTATTAAATATTAATAAATATCATAATTTAACACTAAAATTACATTCAAAACTTACATTCATTAAATTATAAACTAAATGCACAAATTTGAACATCAAATGCACAAATTTTCTTAAATGCACAATTCGTACATAAAATGGATAAATTATAGCATGAGATGCGTAAATTTTTACATGAAATGCATAAATATATCGAAAACATTTAATTTTAGTATCAAATGCACAATTTTATACAGTGGATGCACAATTTTTAGAGTGGTTCTCACGTTCTCACGGTAATGAGAGGTTCTCATGTGAACCCAATCCTATATATATATTTGTATGCTGCATCTGTTTTGTGCACTCTGCACACACACACTTAGGACTGCACACACACACATAAACACTTGATATATATGTATGTATATATTAGAGCTGGACTCTCATCCGAGATTCACAATGGTCTCACACAACACCACAAACTGCACACACATATGCTCAATTCATGTAAGAAAAGAATGAAAGGGGTTGCTGTGGACGATTGTTGATGTTTCTGTTTCAATTTTGGGTTCACACACACATCATCCAAGATTATGTTAGAAATAAAAGAATGTTGTACTGATTTCTTTTATATTCACAACCCACACATATACCCATTTTATGCAAAAATAAAAGTAAACTTTGGTTGCTGTCTTTGTTTTCTGCATACACACACACACACTCACTCAAAAGCTGCAGATACATACATAAAACCGAATCAAAATAGAATAGGAAGGGTTGTTGATGCTTTGATCTGTTGCTGTCCCACACACACATACGCCCTATATGCTTATCAAAGGATGTAAGGTCTACCACTACGAGATCTATCTAGACGCGGAGCCGTCAACGAGTGCGGAATCCTCGTTAACGGGTAGACGGAAACAACTCTCAATCGGAAACACGGAGACTATCAGAGGCTGAACGAACGACACACGAACGATCCTACGAACTGATTCTCTCCGAAACGGCACTAACGCTGATGATAAACTCGAGATCGCTTAATGCTTAATCCCTCACGAATTCTACAAAAAGTCTAATAATATCTCGAGTCTATCCCTAATTATAGACCCTGATTCGAGTCTGTTATGGGCCAAACTCGAATCTGGCCCAAGGCCCATTCGAGTTTGTCCATAATGGCATTCTCGAATCTGCTCTCATTCGAATCTAGGGCTACATTCGAATCTATCACAGATTCAAATGCCAAGCCTTAAATAATTCGAATCTAGCATTTCACATAAACAACTAAGTGTTGAAACTTATGTTATTAACTTATGCTTGAATTAATCTTTGAACTTTATGTTTGAACTTCTTGTAATATGTTACATCAAGTTCAAACACACATTCAATAACTGACAAACATACATAAACATATATGTCAAACACTAGGTAATTTCCAATACCTTGAATATTACTTAAACGAAAATGTTAGATCGCTTAGACTGCTATCGTCACACAGGGTGTATCGACAGACTCCCCCTTGACGATAGCTTCTAACTATTTACATCAAGTTTAAGTACTAGATTTATATATACTACTACCTGCATATATACCAGCATCTATACAAACTCTGACAACTTTCTGGAACTTTCTGGCTTCAGATCTCCATCCTTCATGAAAGAAGATATGTTGACCAATGAAGCTTTCTCAGATCTTCCTTTGACAGATTCATCAGATGTAGAGGATCATACACTCTTAAAAGAACTTTGTCGTCTTGATCCTCCATGATGGCTTCAGCAGTTTCATTATCTAGGTACCACCACTTCATGTTGGACAAAATATCTTGAGGCATCTTCTTCATGGGCACCCTTCTAGTCGGGCCTCAATGGATGAATGAAGAAGCGCGCCCGGGTGGAATGCTTTCCCGCTTTCCAAGCTTTCGGGGAAATTTTTGACAGGCTTATAAACCATTTTCGCCCATGGTCGCCCTGTATGCGGATCTATCCTTGAAGAATCCTCAACTCTCTTTCCAGAGCTTGGTTTGAGTCTCTCAAACCTACCGGATCTCCCTTCACGTCTGATTATCTTCGCGATCACTTCAGCATAGGGATCATTTCCGATGTTTACTAACTCTTTCCATGCCAGCTCCTTCACCTCTACCTTCGGCAATGTATTGAATACTTTAAGCTTGCGCCTTAGGTATTGGAGACCATCTCTCCTCTTTAGAATAAAGAGCTGCAGTTCTCTATCGAAGAACCAGCTAATAATGCCTCCGGAGAAGTTTTCTGCACCTGGAATTCTCATTGTCTTCTTTATCTTCGGCTCAGTCTTCTTCTCTTCCTTTCTGAACCAAAGGTTTAGCAATTCAGCTCTGGTCGGCTCTCTTTCAGCCTCTTCCATTTCTGAATCATCTACCGAGGCCATTCTGATGTCATCAATATCTATCACATGCTGTTCAGTGTGCTCATATAATTCTGTGACAGGTTGGGATTGGATGATTACTTCGTTTACATTATCGTCCTCGTCTACTACAACCTCCTCATCAGATCTCCAATCGGCCACATCTTCTGGTACAAACTCACCTTCTTCCAAGTCATCCACATCATCTTCAAAATCAAAATCTAACCCTAATGGCTCTTCATCAATATCCATCAATGCATCAATTATTTCACGCACTTGACTTTCCGAGACCTTTGATGAACTTGCCTCACCCATTTCTCCTCCTGCTAGACTAGGCTCCCCCTGAGATTGAGCAGTCTGACCAGCAGAAAAATCTACTGGCTCATTCTGACTTTTAGGGCTGGTATCATTGCCTTGATTGTCTTCATCATCCTCATCTCTCGGCCTCTGTACATTCGGATCTTGGCACGACGTCTCCCCCTGAGCCTGTATATTTTTCATTAACTGCTCGATTAGGGAGCGCATCGCCCTTATCTCTGCGGCCTGATCTGCTACAAATGATTTTATCTCTGTGTTCTCTTCCTGGACTTTCTCCACAATCTTTTTCAACTCGGCATTCTCCTTATCGAGATTAGCATTATGCGCCTGGATTTCACCAATTGCCCTTGTTAGACCAAAGATTTGAAGTTCCTGAAAGTCAACTCTATCTTTTAAGCGCAGAAACCGTTGGTTATCGGTATATGTGGTCGAGGATGATGGAATGGACTGTATAGGCGTAGGAATGATTGGTGATGGAATATATGGTTCAGCGCGAGGTGGTGGTGGAGTGGTTTGGGGTTCATGAGATTGAGGTTGGGGGATTTCGGGTTGAACTGATGGAGCTGAAGACGACCCTTGCATGAATCTATGACGCTTGGCCCGTTGCCGCGTCACTAATTGAGCAATCTCTTCTTCTTTAAAATCTGATTCATCAGACTCCCTTATTACTCTCCTCCTCGAAGCTTCTTCATTAACTACCAACCTTGATCCATATGTTCCTATTTGAACAGTTGGTTCAGTCGATACTGAATCAGGAGCCTCAACCTCTAACTCCTCCATTTCCTCCGATTCTGTTGCAGATGATGACAAAACATTATCAGCCTGCTCTGGCTCATACTCTTCAACATCTCTCAACACATCTTCCTCTCCTTCTGGAGGCTCAAGTAGTTCACCCACTAACGCGGCAGCTACATCTTCATTAGCATGGGGTCCAGACGCCCATATTTCCTCTAATGTTTGAGCTATTTCCTCAGACTCGGGAACAGCACTTGAAGGCCCTGCTTCCTGTACTTCCGGCTGCTGACTGATAGAAGGCCTAGACGCCTGAGTTTGACTTGCGGATGGTCTTTGTCTTCGCCTTTGAGCACGCGGTGGCTATGGTTGTTGTTGTTGTTGTGGCTGTGGTTGTCTTTGTTGAAATTCAACTTCCCCTGCCCAGTTGGCAACATCTGGGGCTTCAAAATTTCTATCCAAGATTGCTCCAAATAACGGACGCTCAACTGGAACAGCCAACCTTCCTCTGTGCGAGGAACAGTCAGCAAAGATCCTTTTATACATTACAGCAACACTTTGAATGTCATTAGATGGAGGCAGATTTGGCAAGAAATGCCTGATAAGCATCATGATGAACCGCGGATATAGCAGGAATTGTTGATTTTCTGGAGCGGTGATCTGGTGAACAAACTTGGAGAAAAACATTTCCGAGAAACTGTATGGTCGATTATACACCATCGCAACTATCCCAGACTGGATCTTCGCAACTATATAGTCAAACCCTGCTTTCTTTGGTGCAAAGCATACCATAAAGACATGAGCAAGAAACCTCCATTGTCCGATTAACCCGCTCTTCATATAGGACACCTTCGTCACATCGAGACTATATCCCATTCTCTGAAAGGCCGCTTGCCTGATATTCAGAGGAAATTCGATCGATCCAGATTCTTCTTCTTGAGTGCCCAGCTGCAACACCTGACGCAGCATATCTGCCGAAAATACTAGCGGTTGTCCAGCTATGCGAGTTCGTAGCACTGTCGGGGTGACCGAGCAGTCTACCTGAAGATGATCGTAAAATTGACGAATATAAGGTAAAACAAGCTGAACATTATGAGACAATGCAAAACCAATCCTAGATTCAACTAGAAAATCTAGCATTTGTCTGAATCCCTGCGCCTCAGGGAGATGATGATCAGGATGAAGGACCATATTATGCTTTGGCACAAAAGCTCGAACAGCCATTTCTGCACAATAAACAAACTATTAGATTCATTAAAAATCAATAAACTTGTTTAAATTCAAATCTGTTTTATTTTGAACTTGTTTAAGTACAAAATCCAACACAATTAAATTTCTAAAAGTTTAATAAAATTTAAATTAAATAATGAAAATAAAGGATAGATTCGAATGTAACAGATTCGAATAAGTCCCTTTTTCGAGTTTGATGACAGATTTGAATGTCTTGGTCTTCTCGAGTCTAATGACAGATTCGAGAAACCTCAGGAACAGATTCGAAGCCCCGTCGGCCAAGATTTCAACAAAAACCCAAGATTTTAACCATTTTGAACTTAGCAAATCACATACATTAGTTCAACTAGGTTCTAATCATAGATATGTGCCTTTAATTTGACTATTTATCGGTCCTAACTTGGTAATTTTGTAAAAACACGATTTAGACCCTTAAACCTTCAAAAAAATCGATGATTTTGCCTAAAATGGTGTATAAAACTACATGAATCTTGTACAATCAAGTTGATTATACCTAGATACAACAGTAGAGTCGAACTCCTTAGCAATAATCTCGACAAATTGTCGTTTATGAGAGAAACGATAGACTCGAAGAATAGATTCGAGATCGCCAATATAGATTCGAGAAAGTAGATTCGAAAACAGTAAGTATTAAATGACTTCACTGTTGACCTATATATACTACCAACCCTCGAATCTAGGGCCAGACTCGAATCTACTGACAGATTCGAAGCTTTCCCAATTCGAGTCTGTCCTAAACTCGAAAATCACCAAACACTTAGAAAAATTTCGAAAATTTTGAAATAACTTCAACTTTTTCAACCTTTTTCTACGGTATTGTGTAACAAGATAAACTATGCCAAATCTTTTACCCTAAGCACAAGATATTTCACGCAATGTTTATTTTATCCAACTTTGAATGCACCCTCAGTAATTTTTTGACCTTTTACCTAAGTAAAAATTAAACTAAAATAAAATAAAATAAAATAAAATAAACTAAGGTAAAATAAAATAAAATAAAAATAAAATTTTGACCAAAAATTTAATCTAGACTTAAGCTATACTTATAAAATTAACAACCTAAGCTAAATACTAAACAAAATCTTTTTGATGAGTATAGTCTAAGAAAGGTTCAATCAGATAGCGATGTCTGATACTCACTTTCAGTACTTAAACTTTCACACTTAGGAATTTTTGATTCCTTTGATTGTTTGTCGTGACATACCTATTTAGCCGATTGTTGGTATTTTACCCCTTTAAACATGCTACATTTCGGAATATCCCTTGGTAGTTTTATTTATCATGAAATTATCTTACGTGACTCAGACATAGACATACTTTTATGATCAAGGCACACAGACAAAGATTCTAACTTGTTGGTATCTGCAAACTTTCTTTAAAAGACAAACATCGGACACAGGTCTGTATTTTCATACAACAAAGTGTCTTAGGTTGACTTAAGGTTTATTCTTAAAGTTAGCAAGACAACGGTGACAGGTCTGTACTGACGTACAACATAGCGACATATCTGCTAACTCGAATCTAAACAGAGGCAACAGGTCTGTACTTACGTACAACAGAGTTACATGTTTTCGACTCTCAGTTTTGTATGATTTTTCTATTCTTTCCATTTTAATATGTATTTGATGTTGCCATACATCCCCAGAAAGTTTGCATACCTCATTTAGACTCAAAGTTTGTATGTCTTGTACATAAAAATTAAGACCGATTGGTCATACATCTAAGTTAGTGACACGCTTGACTTTTTCTAGAATATTTTATTAGCCTTGAGATTCCCTATATGTATTATGCCTACCAACACATCAAACTAAATAAAGTATAACACTCAGAATTTAGTTGCATTATGTGTGAAAGCCTAAACACTTAGAGTTTGTAACGACTGTGCTAATTTTCGTCACTTTGAACCTATGTATCTAAGACTTAACTCTTTTTCTAATATTCTCTTTTTTTGTATTTTTATGATTTTTTTTTTTTGTTTTTCATAAGAAATAAGATAACCTACTAACTTACTAAAAATAGAAACTTACTAAAAATAGAAACTTACTAAAAATTGAAACTTTCCTAAATTAGCAGACTACTGTAAAAAAAGAAATACTACGACTATAAAAGAAAATAAACTACTACTACTAAGGTCAAATTACTCTGGGTTGCGCATTCCATTCAGTTGAATTAAATACTCAAACCGTGACTTATCAAATGCTTTGGTAAATAAATCTGCATTATTATCTTCTGTTTCCACTTTTACCAATTTAATTAGGTTCTTTTCAGCACAATCACGAATAAAATGATGCCTAATGTCTATGTGCTTTGTTTTGTTGTGTTTAACTGGATTATTCGTTATAGCAATTGTAGATTGATTGTCTATCCTAATTGGAGTTTGAGTGTAAGCCAAACCGTAATCCCGCAATTGTTGTTGTATCTACAGAACCTGTGAGCAGCAACTACCAGCAGCAACATACTCGGCCTCGCACGCTGACACGGCTACCGATGTTTGTTTCTTGCATTGTCAGGATACCAATCTCCCTCCTAGGAACTGACAACCTCCACTTGTTGATTTTCGCGTCAAGCTGCATCCTCCGTAGTCAGAATCCATGAACGCCTCCAACTCTAGATCTCCCTCCGCGTGATACCAAAGTCCCAGCTTCGGTTTCGACTTGAGGCATCGTAGAATCCGCTTCACAGCTTTCATATGCATCTCCTTCGGATTCGCTTGAAACCTAGCACAAATACACACAGCAAACATAATGTCAGGTCTTGAAGCAGTTAAATACATAAGTGATCCAATCATGGCCCGATATAAAGTCGGATCCACATCGGTATCACTTTAAGTACCCGGTCCGAGATTATGATTCACTTGAATCGGCGTGCTGAAATGGGCAGTCAACTTTGTTCCCTCCATCCCGAAACGTTCTAATATGTCATAGACATACTTAGTCTGATGGATAAACATTCCTTCCTTCTTCTGGTCAACTTGTAACCCCAAAAAGAAATTTAACTCCCCCATATCACTCATCTCGAACTTAGACTTCATCACCTTCTCCAAATCTTTGCACATCTGTTCGTCTGATGATCCAAAGATGATATCATCGACGTACACTTGTACCAAGATAAAGTGTTCTCCCTTCCTCTTAACAAAGAGAGTACTATCTATCCTACCCCTTTCAAAACCGTTCTCTAACAGATGGTTGGATAGAGTCTCATACCACGCCCTAGGTGCCTGATGCAATCCATATAGAGCCTTATCTAAACGATATACTCTATCAGGATATTTTGGATTTGTAAATCCGGGCGGTTGTTCTACATACACCAACTCCTTCACTTTCCTATACAAGAAAGCACACTTAACATCTAACTGATATACCTTAAAGCCCTTGAAGAAGGCAAAAGCTAGAAACAACCTAATGGCTTCCAGCCTTGCTACTGGTGCAAATACCTCGTTGTAATCGATTCCCTCCTCTTGGTTGAAACCCTTTACAACTAACCTTGCCTTGTTGCGCGTGACTATACCCCGATCGTCTCTTTTGCACTTGAAAACCCATTTGGTTCCTATGGCAATTTCCCCTCTAGGTAATGGAACTAACTCCCACACTTCTAGTTTCCTAAATTGCGAAAGTTCTTCCTGCATCGCTTCAACCCAGGAGTTATCCTTAAGTGCCATTTGCACATTCTTAGGCTCTACTTGCGATATGAAACATGAATAGAGACATGTGTGATATGCCTCGGAGTCGTTTATCATCGACAACAACACTGTGTTGTTATTTACACTACTCCTAGTCCTCACACCCTCGTTAGGATTTCCTATGATGCTTTCTAATGGATGGTTCTTGTTAATCCTAGAGGTCTCTATCTCATCAACCCTTAGATTATCTCCTAAGTTAGATCCTATTTCACCTAATCGGGGAACAGGCTCAGCTTCTACATTTTCCTCCTCATGGACGTTTTCCTCAGAGTTGGAACTTGATGCTTGAGTCTGATTCTCAGTGGTAGGTGCTTCTTGATCAGCAACTTCTGGAGATCTATCTACAGTCGCAGTAGGCTCGGATGTGGATTCAAACGTAGTCCTCGGAAAGATATGGCCATCGTCATTCAGATGCAACGTCGCCATGTCTTTTTCGATTGTACCTGCATTATCATCCAAAGGAATGTTAAATGACTCAAATAACTTATCATAGTCAAATATCCATTCTGGACCAGTTTGGGGTTCATGTGTATAACTTGTGACTTCAATATTATACACAATCTCCACAGTACCATTTGTTTTATTAAAAACTCGTTTGTTTGGTGAGTTCGGCACATAACCTAGGAAGTATCCTTCGTCAGCCTTTTCACCAAACTTCGGTTGATGTTTTGTACGCAATAAAGTGCATGGTACCCCAAACGGTTCGAATCCAGTTAAATTAGGTGGCCGTTTATTCAAAATTTCATAACATGTTTTGTTCAAAGATTTGACTGTAAGGACTCGGTTTAAAATATGGCACGCGGTATTCACTGCCTCCCCCCAAAACATGGTAGGAAGCTTTGAATCCGAAAGCATAGTCCTTGCAGCCTCAATCAATGTCCTATTTTTACGTTCGGCCACCCCATTTTGTTGAGGTACATATGGTGCACTGAATTGATGCACTATGCCCTTTGATAGGCAATATACACCAATTACAGTGTTTTTAAATTCAGTCCCATTATCACTACGTATTCTTTTAACCCTTGTTCCGTAGGAATTCTCCATTTGGTCTAAGAACCCGATGAGCTTGGTAGCCATCTCGTCCTTCGTACCTAAAAAGAAAACCCAAGAAAACCGTGAGTAATCGTCAGTGATAACCAAGCAGTACCAACTACCTCCGATACTCCTTTTGTTGATTGGGCCGAAAAGGTCCATGTGCAACAAATCGAATGTTGAGGTTATGGAGTTCTGCGTTTTGGACTTGTGTGTCTTCTTATGTTGTTTGCCCTTCATGCACGGTAGACACTTGTCCTCGAACTGAAAGCTCTTCATAGGCACACCCTGCACCAGTCCATTCTTCGTTATGTAGTTCATCTTTCGTAGGTGCAGGTGAGCCATGCGTCTATGCCACAGTACGGATTCCGTCTCCGAAGCTTTGGATAATAGACAAATTGGCCCCATCGAAGTCTCCGGCTTGTTCATATCCAGCATGTACAAGTCGTTCTTCCTTGGCGCCCGCATCAACACCCATTCTTCAGGAATCTTGAATCCCGGCTACCACTACGAGATCTATCTAGACGCGGAGCCGTCAACGAGTGCGGAATCCTCGTTAACGGGTAGACGGAAACAACTCTCAATCGGAAACACGGAGACTATCAGAGGCTGAACGAACGACACACGAACGATCCTACGAACTGATTCTCTCCGAAACGGCACTAACGCTGATGATAAACTCGAGATCGCTTAATGCTTAATCCCTCACGAATTCTGCAAAAAGTCTAATAATATCTCGAGTCTATCCCTAATTATAGACCCTGATTCGAGTCTGTTATGGGCCAAACTCGAATCTGGCCCAAGGCCCATTCGAGTTTGTCCATAATGACATTCTCGAATCTGCTCTCATTCGAATCTAGGGCTACATTCGAATCTATCACAGATTCAAATGCCAAGCCTTAAATAATTCGAATCTAGCATTTCACATAAACAACTAAGTGTTGAAACTTATGTTATTAACTTATGCTTGAATTAATCTTTGAACTTTATGTTTGAACTTCTTGTAATATGTTACATCAAGTTCAAACACACATTCAATAACTGACAAACATACATAAACATATATATCAAACACTAGGTAATTTCCAATACCTTGAATATTACATAAACGAAAATGTTAGATCGCTTAGACTGCTATCGTCACACAGGGTGTATCAACAAAGGAATTAAAAAGCTGTTGTGGATAGCACCACATCCGAGATATGTTGCTGTCACACACACATCCGAAATTTGTTTAAAAAGAAGAGGGACAACATCACATCCGAGATATGTGTATGTGTGTGTGTTGGGAAATAGTTTAAGTACATTCAAACTGTTAGTTAGACTTCTCAGACTGTTAGTAGATTTTTCATGTAAATACAAAGTTCATGCTGCTAGTTGAAGAAACTCGAGCTGCGAGTGTAAAAGTTCAAGCTGCCAGAGCAAAACAACTCAAGCTGCTCAGTTCATGCTGTCAAGAGATTCAAGCTGCTCAACAGTTTCATAAACAGAAAGTGCTGATTTTCAGGAAACGATATCTACATGAAGATTCCAGCATATCTACTATCAGAGAAGTCATAGTCCTTCAAGGAAACAAGTCCAAAAAGCAATATAAATACAGAGAATAGGTCATTCTATTGCATAGAAGTTATATAGAAGTTTTATGCATATTTTTGAGTCTGTAATTGCTTTGTTAAGTTTTCTTAAGCCTCTAAGGTTGTAAAACCCTAAGAACAATCTGTGTTCTTTGTCTAATCAAACAGATTAGAGGTGATTGTAATCATTGAATTCAGCAATACAAACAGTCTTGATTACTTCTTATGTTTTATGCTTCATTGGTTCTGAAAGTTTTTGTTAAAATAATTAAGTGTTATTCCGCAAACTTCTTAATTAAACTTTGATTCAAAGCAAGATTATTGATTTATACTCTGATAAATTTCAAATCAGTTAATCTTGGTTATTCAGTTTTAGATCCTGACAAGTGGTATCAGAGCCACAGGTCGTTCTTTGTTTTTCAAAGTCGAAAACTTTCTTTCAAATTTTTAATCTCTTACAATGGAATTTGAAAATAGCAGCAGTGGATCTGGGCAAGGACTCAAAGTGCCTATGCTCAAGCCCACTGAGTTTGAGATGTGGAAACTCAGGATTCAACAGCATATTCAATTCATTGATTATGCCATATGGGAAGCTGTTGAATTCCCTCCTGTAGTTGATCCAGAACTTGATGATGAGGGAAAACCAGTCAAAACTCCTCCAAAAACTGAACTTGAAAGGAAGGCTAGAATGAATGAAGTGAAAGCACTCACACTATTACAAATAGCCATTCCTAATGCTTATCAACATCAGTTCAAAAAGTTTTATACTGCTCACTCTCTTTGGAATGCCTTAGAGAAGAGGTTTGCTGGTAATGCCAGTACCAAGAGAAATCAAAAAGACCTCTTGAAACAGCAGTATGAAAACTTTTCTGGTGGCAAGAATGAAAACCTCACTCAAATCTTTGACAGGTTCAACAAACTGATAAGTGAACTGGAAAGTGCAAAGGTCAATCTGGATCAAGATGAAGTCAACAGAAAGTTTCTCAGATCTCTTGGAGAAGAATGGACAGTCTATGCTGCACAATGGAGAACAAAAGACACTCTTGATGAGATAGAATTGGATGATCTGTATAACAGTTTAAGAGTGTTTGAGACTGAGATTGATGCTAAAAAGAAATCCTTTTCTTATAATCACAACACTGCTCTTCTGTCCTCTGAAAAATCTAATAACTGTGATTCTTTTTCAGGTGGTGATGGCAATTCTGCTGAAACTCACTATGAGGCTTTTGTTGCCAATGATGGATTATTTGCTCTAAATGTTGAAGACTTAGAACAAATTCATCCAGATGATCTTGAAGAGATGGATTTAAAGTGGCAACATGCAATGCTGACCATGAGAGCCAAAAGATTTCTGAAAAGAACTGGTAGGGCCAACTTTCAAGCCAAGACAGAAGGCAAACCATCTTTTGATAAATCAAAAGTGGAATGCTATAAATGCCATAAGCTTGGTCACTTTGCCAGAGAATGTAGATCTCAAGGTCAACAGCCATCAAGGACTTCACAGCCCATCCAAGCGTCCTCATCAACAGCACTTGTCTCTCAAGAAGACAATGTGTTTGACTGGAGTGATCAGACAGAGGAAGAATTTCAAAATCAAGCACTTATGGCAGAAGCATCAAATGTCTCCTCCACTGACCTACCATCTGAGGTAAATTCTAAACTCTGCTCTCAATCATGCAAAAATATAGTTAAAAAGTACAGAGATCATAATGAGAGCATGTGCAAAACTCTAGCTAAGATGGAAGAAAGGAGATATGAATATATGCAAGCCATAGAAGATCTGGAAAAACAGATCAATGATTATAAGGATAATGAGATTCAAATGGGGTATGATAGAAACTATCATGAATGGGAGAAAAAGGAACTCAATAAGAAAATAGAATCTCTGAATAAAAAGGTAGAAGAGACTGAACAGAAGGTGTTAGAGGCTAATAAGAAACTAGAATCTGTTAACATAGATCTAGGTAACTTCAAGTTAGCAAATCAAAAGCTAGAACACCTAATGGAAGTTCAATTCAAAGATAGAGTGAAATCTCAGGTCAATCCCAAAGAAGGAATAGGATACAGAGCTACTCCACCTCCATATAATAACAAGTACATTCATCCAATGAGTGAGGTTGCTGATAGACTTGTCAATGAACCACTAGATGAGTCTATGACTATTGTAGATCCTATTCCTTGATAACAGTCCTGAATTAAAAGAAGATAAGAGTCAAAATAGAGACTGTGACACAAAGAGTGCACCCATAGAAGTCCAAGCTCCCAGTAAGAAAGGAAAAGAGAAGATGAGTGTATGCAATGCTACTCCACAAGTTTCTGTACATTCTAACTGTAACACTGCATCTTCATCAAAAGGAACTAAAAGAGGTAAAACTGTTTCTATCTGCACATGCCAAAAGCATGGTGTTCAAAAGTTTCCTAAACAACAGCAGGTAAGAGGAAACCAGAGAAACAAGAACCAGAAATTGACAGAAAAGTCTGGTGTTCCAATTCAAACTGTCAAAAGATGCTTTCACTGTGGAAGGAAGAATCACTTAGCCAAGGATTGTTTTTACAAACCAGCTGTTGCAAAACAGACTGTGCATCACACAAAATCAAATCCTAATCAGGCAAAGCACTCAAAAGTGAAACCTTCCACAGCAGCTCCAAAGAAAACAGTTGATCACAGATTCTCAAAAGTTAATAAAAAACAGTCCACACATCAAAAACAAGTTTTGGCAAAGCCTAAATCAAGTTTTAAACAAATATGGTGTGTCAAGGACAAATCTGTTGCTCAAACTGCTAATGCAAAAGATCAGACTGCTAAGTCAAAATCTGATGCTGTTAGTGCAAAAACTGAAACTGTTAGCACTACAAACACAGCTCAAGCTGCTGGGCATCCAACTGGAGCTGCTAGTGAATCATCTGAGACTGTCAGAAGAAAAGATGATCAAAATAGTTGGATACCTCATATTATCACTAAATACTCTCCAAAGACTCCATCAGTAGATCTCACCAAATATAAGAAGTCAAAAACAGTTTTTAGTTATGTCAATGTACAAGGCCAACCCAAAACCAATTTGGTTTGGGTTTACTCCACTACTAACTAAGCTGTTATTTGTGCAGGGCAACCACAGGTCTCCTCATAGAACAAGATGGCATCTGGACAGTGGATGCTCTAGGCACATGACAGGCAATTCTGAATGCTTGTCAAATTTCAAAGGTTTTGATGGAGGTTTTGTTGCATTTGGAGGCAACTCAAAAGGAGGTAAGGTTACAGGTAAAGGTACTGTTAATGCAGGCAACATGACATTCCATGATGTTCTGTATGTTGAACAGCTTAAGTACAATTTATTGAGTGTCTCTCAAATCTGTGACAAACAAAACATTGTTCTGTTCACAGATTCTGAGTGCATTGTTCTTTCAAAGGATTTCAAAATTCCTGAAAATCTTGTTTTACTTAGAACACCAAGAAAGGACAATGTTTACTGCCTGGACACAGCTCTCTTGACTAAATCAAATACTTTAAGCTGTTTAATATCCAAAGCATCATCAAATGAGTCTGCTCTTTGGCATAGAAGGATGTGTCACATGAACTTCAAGTCCATGAATGATTTAGTTAAAAAGAATCTGGTAAGAGGATTACCACAAAAGGAGTTCATTTGTGATGATCATTGTGTAGCATGTCTTAAAGGTAAGCAACACAAAACTTCTCATAAGGCCAAAGAAGTAAATTCAATCTCATCTGTTCTTCAGTTGTTACATATGGATCTATTTGGTCCAACATCTGTTTTGAGTTTGAATAAAAGGGCATACTGTTTAGTCATTGTTGATGATTTCACCAGATTTACTTGGGTTTACTTTCTTAGGTCCAAAGATGAAACTGCTGAGCTAGTTAAGTCTTTTATCCTTAAGATAGAAAACCAATCCAATTCCAAAGTTAAGGTGATAAGATCAGACAATGGAACTGAATTTAAAAATCAAATTCTAAACAGTTTCTATGAGTCCAAAGGCATTGCTAGACAATATAGTGCACCAAGAACACCACAGCAAAATGGTGTAGCTGAAAGAAAGAATAGAACATTAATTGAGGCTGCTAGAACAATGCTAGCTGATTCAAATCTGCCAATGACTTTCTGGGCAGAAGCTGTTAATAAGCCTGTTATGTTCTAAATAGGGTTCAAGTTGTTCAAACTCAAGGAAAAACTCCCTATGAGTTATTCCATAACAGAAGTCCCCTAATAGCTTTCTTCAAGCCTTTTGGATGCCCATGTACTATTCTTCACACTAAGACTCACTTAGGGAAGTTTGAGAGTAAGGCTGAAGAAGGATTCTTTGTAGGATACTCAACTCAAAGCAAAGCCTATAGAGTATACAACAGTGTGTCTAAAACAATTGAAGAAAGTGCCAATGTTGAATTTAATGAAAATACTGCTAATATCAAAGGCACTGGTCCTGATTGGTTGTTTGATTTAGATTCACTAACAAATTCTCTGAGCTTTGTTGAGTATACTGCAGAAGCTGATGCATACAGGGTTGAAGCTGCTAACACAAATTCTCATGCTGCCAATACAATTTCTCATGCTGTTGGCACAAAGTCTCAGACTGCTGCAGATTCAACAAGTTGGGATGATTTCACCACTCTACCACTTCTGTCATGTGATCCTCCAGGGGTCCTGAGCACTCAACATGATACAAATCCAGACACTGAAGTGCCACTCCAAAGTTCTGAAAGAACAGCTCCAACACAACAGAAACAGTCCCAGAGTCAAGTCAAGCTGTTTCAGAAACTGAACCATTCACTGGTTCTGATGGAGATGATACAAACCTTGGAACTTCTTTTCAAACAGAGAGAGAGCCCACACTAAGAGTTCACAAGTATCACCCTCTCAATCAAATACTGGGTGATCCAAGCACTCCTGTTCAAACAAGGAAAATGGTTCAAAATGAGACTGCTGCTGCTGAACAAGCAGTTCCTGAATTCAGTCTAGCTGCTTTTGAACATGCCTGTTTCATGTCTCAACTAGAACCCAAAAAGGCATCAGAAGCACTAAAAGATTCATCCTGGATTGAAGCTATGCAAGAAGAGCTTTTACAGTTCAAAATTCAGAATTATGGACTCTGGTGGATCTTCCTAAAGGTAAGAGAGCAATAGGTACAAGATGGGTGTTCAGAAACAAGAAGGATGAGAGAGGGATAGTCATCAAGAACAAAGCAAGACTAGTAGCACAAGGGTACACTCAAGAAGAAGGAATAGATTATGATGATGTCTTTGCTCCAGTAGCAAGAATTGAAGCCATCAGACTGTTTCTAGCATATGCAAGTTTCAAAGGATTTAAAGTGTATCAAATGGATGTTAAGTCTGCTTTCCTGTATGGGACAATTGAAGAGGAAGTATATGTGTGTCAACCTCCTGGTTTTGAAGACTACAAGTATCCAGACAGGGTGTACAAGCTAGACAAAGCTCTCTATGGTCTTCACCAAGCCCCCAGAGCATGGTATGACACACTGTCATCATATCTTCTACAGAATGGATTCAAGAGAGGCACTCTGGACAAAACACTTTTCACTAAATCCATCAAAGCTGAGATTCTTCTTGTCCAAATCTATGTTGATGACATCATCTTTGGCTCAACTAATGATAGTTTGTGCAAAGATTTTGAGGCCCTAATGCACAAAAAGTTTCAAATGAGTTCAATGGGGGAACTCACATTCTTTCTAGGGCTGCAGGTTAAACAGAAGCCTACTGGTCTATTCATAAGTCAATCAAAGTATGTCAAAGACATATTGGAAAAGTTTGGCTATCAAGACACAAAGGTTGCAAGCACTCCAATGGATCCTCATAAACAGCTCCATACAGACAAAGATGGCATAGATGTGGATATTCATCTATACAGATCCCTTATAGGATCTCTCATGTATCTAACATCTTCAAGACCTGATATTATGTTTGCTGTCTGTGTGTGTGCTAGATTTCAATGCTCTCCAAAGGATTCTCACTTGGTTGCTGTTAAAAGAATCTTTAGATATCTTAAAGGCCAACCACATTTAGGCCTATGGTATCCTAAAGACTCTCCTTTTGAACTAACTGCTTATTCTGACAGTGACTATGGTGGTTGCAACATTGACAGGAAATCCACAACTGGTGGATGTCAATACTTAGGAGCAAGACTGGTCTCTTGGCAATGCAAAAAGCAAACAACTGTCTCCACATCATCCACTGAAGCAGAATACGTAGCAGCTGCAAGCTGCTGCTCCCAGGTAATGTGGATTCAAAATCAGCTAAGAGACTATGGTATGAATTTCTTATCCACTCCTATTTATATTGACAATTCAAGTGCAATTAGCATTGTGCAAAACCCAGTGAAATTCCCAAAAACCAAGCATATAGAAATCAGGTTTCACTTCATCAGAGATTGTAATGAAAAGAAATTAATCCAAGTTACCAAAATACATACAGATGATCAGCTAGCTGATCTATTTACAAAACCTTTTGATGTGGGAAGGTTCACTTTCCTAATATCAAATATTGGTATGGTAAACATGGATTAATTGGTTTTCATTATTATCGACTCAGTATGCTAATTTAAGGGGGAGACACTGTTCCATTGAAAAGTTGCACAATTTTACACTAACAGCATGAGTATTTTCTCATGCTGCTAGTTCATTTTCTCGGACTGCTAGTTATTTTCACTTGATCTGTCAAAGTGTGCAGGGTATTTGGGTAATTTTTCAAATGTGTGCGCGGGACCCAACCTTTTCGAAACCTTTAAAGGTCCCGGTTTCGTTCAGTTGTAACTACCAGTTACATATTCTTCTTCCACGGCCTTCTGCTTTCTCTCTGAACGAATCACACATTCTTCTTTCAAACCCTACAACCATCGTTTGTTCACCCATGGAGTTCGTAAAAGAGCATAACTGCCTCCCATACACCCTAAAACACTCTGAACTTCAACCGTTTCATACAATGATGGATTTCCTCAGGCACTCCCATATTCATTATGCCCTAACCATAAACCCTACTATATACATCTCCCATATAGAACAGTTTTGGAACCATACATCTGTTCAAACCATCAATGGAGTGCCTACCCTCCTTTCCAAGATTGATGGAACTACTATCCATATCACTGAGGAATCCATCAGACGTCACTTGCATCTTCAAGATGCCTCAGGTATAACCGACCTATCCCTTCAAGCTTTATATTTTGGTCTTCAAAATATTGGTTATAGGGGCCCTGCTGATTCTTTTACTTTTCTTAAGGCACATTTTTCTCCTAAATGGAAATACCTTGTGCACATTATTCAGCAATGTTTAAGCCCCAAAAGAACTGGTTGGTCTGAGTTCTCTTCAAATATTGTCACTGCCTTAGTGTGCTTTTCCACTGGCCAACAATTTAATTTTTCTAATATGATTTTTCAGGGGATGTTAAGGCATCATTCCCTAAAGAATGGGAAATTTTTGATGTATCCTAGGTTTTTGGCAGAAATTATTGCACACACCTGCACAACTCCACATTTACATAAATGGATACATGTTTCCCATAGGCACACATTGTCTTCAATCAAAAGGCTGATAAAGCCAAGTGCCAATTTTGTCAGTGTAGATGTTCCATTGCCCTCTGCAATGATGAACATCATTTCAGGAAACAGAGGAGAGGGTCTTGAGCAGGCACAGCCCAACATTCCTGCTTCACCCCCAGGACCCCAACCCACTCCTCATGATACACAAATTCCTTCTGATTCTTTTGTACAGCCAACACGCCCACTCAGAAACATATACAAAAGAAAAAGGGGACCAGGAGCTCCTCCTCCTCCTCCCATCAGCAAGAGCCATATATCCCTCTGCAGGAGGATACTCCTGCACAGCATATCCAAAGGAGACCACTAGAGGAAACTCCCATCCTCACTCAGGAGGTGAACATCTCTTCAGAGATGGTTCATATGGGTTCTGTGGCTGGCACTACTGATGTCTCTGCACAAGAGGCACAGGACAGTGCCAACATAGCTAAGACCACGCCCATGGCAACAGCAAGTGTGCAAACACAAGCTGGAAGTCCCCAGTACCAAGAACAGAGGGGCCCAGAGGTTTCTACTTCTAGTATTAATGTCAGTGATAGATCACAAGCACCACAGGTGTTTTCTGATCTTGAGTCTAGTCTGGAACTCATGCTTTTGACGGATCCCAAGCTGAAACCTGTTGTAGCTATGTTGGAATACCAAATGTCCATCATTGCTGCACAGGGTGCACAAATAATGGCCCTAAAGCAATCAGAAATGGCTCAAAATCAGAGGATGGATTATCTTCATAAGGGGTTTACCCTTTGTGGAAATAAGCTCATTCAATTAGAGCGTTTGATTCAAACCCAAGGGGCAAAGGTTGTAGGTCCTCCTGACCAAACCAATGCTTCCAAAAAGGGGGAGAATCAGGAGGTTCCTGAATCAGTCCAAGCAGCTCCAACAACATCAGTCCAAGCAGCATCAACAGTTCCAGTTTCTAGGCTAGCAGTCCCAACAGCTTCTCAAGCTGTTAGCCTAGAAACTCAAGCTGCTCCATCAAAAGTCACTGGAATTGTGATCAGAGAAGGAATTCAAGCTCCATCAAGTACAGTTCAAGCAACATCCTCTTCTGTAAAATACAAGGGCAAGGGCATTCTTATTGAATCTCCAAAGCACAAATTCTCCTCCAAAGAAGCCCAGATTGCCTTTGATGCTGAAGTTGCCAAAAGAATAGCAGAAGAACAGGACAAAGAATTGGATCAGCAAGCCCAAACCTCAATGGATGATGATGAGACATTAGGTGATTACCTAATGGGGTTTGTGGCCAAGCAAGGAGAAAAGAAGAGAAAGATGCCAACAGGGCACACTAAAGCTGAGCACAGAAGATTTTTGATAAATTTTGCATTTGCAGCTGGAATTCCAAAGAAAATGGCTCAGTCCATGACAATTGAAAGGCTACAAGAGATTCATGACAAGGAGATGGACAAAAGAAAGAAAGCCAAAATTTCCCAAGAAGTCCAAACATCAAAAGATCCAGTACCAACTGAAGCTGCTGCCAGTACACCTGTTCCCACTGATCAAGCTGCTCTTTCTATTCCTTCATCGGTTAAAAGGGTGCTCTTTGAGCAACAACTACAAAAAGCCATGGAGATAGAGAAGTTGATTGATCAGCATGATTTTACAAAGCCTCAAATCAACTACTGGTTTGCTAAGTCACTGGATGACCGTGACTTGAGAATTAAGTTTGTGATAAGAAGAGAGTCTGGTCCTGAAGAAGAGTATGATACTTTTTGGCAAATAGTTCAAAAGTTGACCAGAGATGAGCTGATAACGATGCACAACATTGGGTCTGTATCACAAGTTAGATCTGCTCTACCACAAGTGAAGCAAGTAATTAAAGATCTAAAATCAATTGTTGACCCTGAATCTGCAAGGAAAGAAATAGAGGATGCTGTGAAGAAGGGGAAGAAGGTCAAGCAAGTTGATCTGTTTGTCAAGTCCAGGACTTACAGAATCAAATTCACAGATGGATCTGGTATGTTCTTTAATCTTGAATTCTTTGATCTTCCAAAGAATATACTACTCCAGATGAAGTCTGTCAGAATATCTTGTGATAGAGATGAGCTAAAGAGAGAATTTTTGAAGGCTATAGATCATAAACTTGCACAGTTGTGAGTTTTTGTAAGCCTTGGTTTGTAAATAACAGTTTACTTATTCATTTCCATTTTTTTAGAACTTAAAGTCTTGTGTAAAGAATTTAAGTTAGGGGGAGATTGTTGGGAAATAGTTTAAGTACATTCAAACTGTTAGTTAGACTTCTCAGACTGTTAGTAGATTTTTCATGTAAATACAAAGTCCATGCTGCTAGTTGAAGAAACTCGAGCTGCCAGTGTAAAAGTTCAAGCTGCCAGAGCAAAACAACTCAAGCTGCTCAGTTCATGTTGTCAAGAGATTCAAGCTGCTCAACAGTTTCATAAACAGAAAGTGCTGATTTTCAGGAAACGATATCTACATGAAGATTCCAGCATATCTACTATCAGAGAAGTCATAGTCCTTCAAGGAAACAAGTCCAAAAAGCAATATAAATACAGAGAATAGGTCATTCTATTGCATAGAAGTTATATAGAAGTTTTATGCATATTTTTGAGTCTGTAATTGCTTTGTTAAGTTTTCTTAAGCCTCTAAGGTTGTAAAACCCTAAGAACAGTCTGTGTTCTTCGTCTAATCAAACAGATTAGAGGTGATTGTAATCATTGAATTCAGCAATACAAACAGTCTTGATTACTTCTTATGTTTTATGCTTCATTGGTTCTGAAAGTTTTTGTTAAAATAATTAAGTGTTATTCCGCAAACTTCTTAATTAAACTTTGATTCAAAGCAAGATTATTGATTTATACTCTGATAAATTTCAAATCAGTTAATCTTGGTTATTCAGTTTTAGATCCTGACAGTGTGCTGATGTATCTATTGTTTTGTTCCTATCACGCACACATCACACATAAGGATATATATATATATATATATATATATATATATATATATATATATATATATATATATATATATATATATATATATATATATATATATATATATATATATATATATGATATTTGTTGCTGCATCTGTTTTATTTTCACAGCACACACACCATTAACTTATATACATAAAAGGAAAGGAAAGGCTGCTCTAAGTTCTGTTTTAATCAGCTACATACGTTCGAGATTAATGTTCTAGTCACAGATTAGCACACAAAATGAAGGACTGCAGTTTCTATTTGCACACACAACATCCGAGATTCACAAGGTGAATCTTGGTTCTTTTCACCACAACAACAAACACATACTTAACTTAATTTATGGTACAAAAATAAATAGAATTGGCTGCTGGTTTTGTTTTAATTGATAGAATATGTGGAAACCCTCAATCAGGGGTATTGCCTTTATCTCATTAGAATATATAGAATACATATTTACACAGGAGACCCTACACTATACATTATTTAACACACCCCCCTCAGTCGCAGCTGGAGGAGGACTAATGCTAAGACTGGACTTAAATTGTAAAAATAGCTGTGTAGGAAGACCCTTAGTAAATATATCGGCTAACTGATGAGATGAGGGCACATGCGACACACGCACTTGCCCCAAAGCAACACGTTCTCTTACAAAGTGTAAGTCAAGTTCCACATGTTTGGTTCGTTGATGCTGTACTGGGTTATTAGCTAGATACATGGCACTTACATTATCACAAAAAACAACTGTGGCACGTGAAAGAGGTAGATGTAACTCAATCAAAAGATTACGAAGCCAGGCAGATTCGGCAACAACGTTAGCAATACCACGATATTCAGCTTCCCCACTAGAACGGGACACGACATGTTGGCGTTTAGAAGACCAAGAAACAAGATTGTCACCTAGGAAAATGCAGAACCCAGAAGTGGACCGGCGTGTTTCGGGACAGCCGTCCCAATCGGCATCAGTGTAACAGACCAAACGATTTACGGAGGAGGGACGGAGAAAAAGCCCATGAGTGATTGTACCCTTCACATAACGAAGAATGCGTTTGAGAGCATTCATATGTGGTTGGCGAGGATCATGCATATACAGACATACTTGCTGTACAGCATATGCGATTTCCGGACGAGTGATCGTTAGGTACTGCAAAGCACCTGCAAGACTACGATAAAGAGTCGGATCATCGACTGGTTTGCCAGAGGAGGGAAGTTTAGACTTTGTCTCAGCCGGTGATGAGCAAGGATGACAAGTGTCCATGCCAGCACGAGAAATGATTTCTTGGGCAAAAACTGATTGAGACAGGAAAAGGCCCGAAGACGAGCGTATGGCGGAGACCCCTAGAAAGAAGGAGAGAGCACCAAGGTCAGTCATTTTGAACTCAGATGAGAGTCGAGAGATGACTTGATTGACCAGAGATTGGGAGGAAGCTGTCAGAATAATGTCATCGACATAGAGTAGAAGGTAGATTGTATCACGACCGTGATGGTAAACGAAGAGAGAGCTGTCAGATTTACTCGAATGGAAACCGAGAGAAGTGATGAAGACAGCAAAGCGATGAAACCAAGCACGGGGAGCCTGTTTGAGACCGTACAGGGCTTTTCGAAAGCGACAGACATGCTGTGGGAAGGAAGAATGAACATAACCAGGAGGTTGTTTCATGTAGACTTCCTCTGATAATTCGCCATTGAGAAAAGCATTTTTAACATCAAGCTGATGAATCGGCCAGTTTAGGGAGAGGGCAATGCTAAGGACCATTCTGACAGTAACTGGTTTGACAACAGGGCTGAACGTTTCGTCATAGTCAAAGCCAGGCATTTGAGAAAAGCCTTGGGCCACCAGACGGCCCTTGTAACGCTCAAGACGACCCTGACTATCGAATTTATGGCGATATAACCAACGGCAGCCAACAATGTTGACTTTTGGTGGAGGAGGAACAAGATCCCATGTGTGATTGGAGAGAAGGGCAGACATTTCAGCGTCCATGGCTGCCTTCCAATTGGGATCACGAATTGCCTGAGCAGAAGACTTGGGAATTGGGGAGAGAGAGTCAACTGCAGAAAGGTTGAAGATCTGGCGAGGTTTGAGACTGCCGGTGCGTGAGCGAGTCGTCATGGGATGGATGGAGGTGGGGTCCTGAGGAGGGGAAGAAGTGGTGGCTACGGGGGCAGGATGCACAGATGTGCTGTGCGGAGAGTAAGGAGCTTCAGACGATTGTGGTTGGGTATCGACTGTAGGGGCAGCATCATTTGTGATGGGCATATCACTCGAGTTAGGAGAGGGAGAGGGAGGAGAAGAGGGAGTGGTGGATGAGGATGCAGTGTGTTCATTTGTCATTAAGGTGGGTGTGGTGACATCATCAGAGAACACATCATACTCAGAGGGAGAGGGTGGTGCATTAAACGATGAATATGGAAAATGATCTTCATCAAAAATCACATGACGAGAGATAATAATGAGATGAGTGACAAGATCATAGCATCGATGACCCCTATGACAAGGAGAGGGGCCGAGGTAGATACAAGCAGTGGAGCGAGGGGAGAGCTTGTTTGGAGCCGTAGAGGATAGGTTTGGATAACAGAGGCAGCCAAAAACACGAAGATGGGTGAATTCCGGGAAAGTGTCATACAAGACCTCACATGGGGTTTTTGAAGCCAGAGTGGTAGTAGGAAGAATGTTCAGAAGATGAACAGACATGATGAGAGCTTCAACCCAGAATTTGGGTGGAAGAGAGGCTTGAAACAAAAGCGTGCGAACCACATTGTTGATGGTGCGAATGGCTCGTTCAGCTTTGCCATTTTGTTGAGAAGTATAGGGACACGCGAAGCGAACTCTAATGCCATGTTTTTGGAAAAGTTCAAGTAATTTGTTGTTATTGAATTCACGGCCGTTGTCACACTGAAAAGATTGTATATCGGTTTTGAACTGATTTACAACATAGGCACGGAAATTACAAAAAACTTGAAAGACATCAGATTTAGCACGCAAAGGGAACACCCATAAGAAATGAGAATAATCATCCAAAAACAGTACATAATATTTAAAACCACTCAAACTTGATACAGGAGATGTCCACAAATCTGAATGAACCAATTCAAAAGTACGTGAAGTCTTTGTTAAAGACTTGGAAAAGGACAAACGACAATGTTTACCAAGTTGACAAGCATGACACGTAGGTAACATTGCATTGGAACAAGAAATGAAGTTACGAGAACGTAAAAAATTAAAAGCAGTAGTGCCCGGATGACCAAGACGACGATGCCACACTTGAGGAGACACGGCAACCATAGCGGTGGCAGATGAAATGGAAGGCAGAGAAGGCTGAAGGACGGGGTAGAGATCCCCAGTACTGTCAGAGCGATGAAGGAGACGCCCTGTTTAAGATCCTTTATGGAGAAACCAAAAGGATCAAAGTCAACAGAAACCCAGTTATCAATAGTGAACTTACGCACGGAAATGAGATTCTTAACCATTTGATCAGAAACAAGTACATTTTTCAGTGCCAAGTGATTTTGTGATAAGGGAAGAAATGTATCACCAATGCAAGAAACCGGGAGTAAAGCACCATTACCAACCATGATTACTTTTGACTTACCACAAGGTTTAAGAGAAAGTAAGTTACCTTGGTTGAATGACATGTGTGAGCTTGCACCAGTGTCCATGTAGTAGTTGTTGTCCTGAGGCTGTTGAGGCTGCTGAACGGACATTGAACTGAAGAGAGCTGCCAAATCGGTGAACTGAGGCGGAGCTGCATGTGCAGGAGACACTGAAGGCGGTGCTGCATATAGGGCAGATGGAGTGTGAGATCCGGCATGAGTTGGTGTGGAAGACACCTGCTGTCGATGGTGACTGCCATGATGAGAGGCCTGAGCTTGCTGATGTAGGGCATTCTGAAGAAGCTGAAGTAGTTGATTGTTAAATGCTGGTGGAGCACTGAATTGTCCTGCATCACGCGAGTTACCTGTAGAAGAAGCAGTGCTGTCAAAAGAACCCCCCCCCCCCTGTATTACCCTTAGACGCAACACGACCTGTGTTTCTGTTTCCCCGATTATTTTTATTTTTCCCTTTTCCATTATTATTATTAGTGGCAGACGAGGAGTATAGGGCAGAACTGAGGGAAGGTTGAGGTTCAAGGGTGGGCTCAGGCTGATCTTCTCGGGATTCATGTAATAATAACATGTTTTTGGCTTCAAGGAAGGAGGGAAAAGGTTTAGTATGAGTGATGACATCAATTAAACTTTGATAGGATGTAGGTAAATGCCGTAGAATTTGCAAAACAAGATCCTGATCAGTGATTTTGGTGTCAACATCAGCGAGAGAATCAGCAATATCTTTTAGTGTGTGACAGTAATCAGTGATGGAAAGGTCACCCTTTTTGGTATTTCGAAAAAGTGTTTGAAGTTGAAGGCTACGAGACAATTTATTATTCAGAAAATGAGCATCAAGTGCCTCCCAAAGATCATGTGCAGTGCAATTATCTGTGGTGATGATATTAAGTAAATTTGGTTCACAGGTGGAATAAAACCAAGATTTAATGCGAGAATCTATAGCCTCCCAATCCTCATCATCAGGGCTAGTGGGTTTTGATTTTCCATTAATGTGACCCATCACTTTGGCACCTTTGCACATATCAGTAAAAATACGACGCCATAATTTATAGCGTGAACCATCAGTGGTTAACTTAAAACTAAACTGGGGATAGACATTACCAATGGCAAAAACCAGTTGAGAGGCGGTGGGATTTTGTGAGGTTTGTGAGGGTTGTCCTGTCATAACTAATAATAATAAAAGTTGAAGAAAAAATAAAATTAACCGGAAAATTAAAAACAAGAACGTGCTCACAAAGGGGGCGGCTACTGGTGGCAGACGGCTGCTGGTGGCAGACGCTACTGGCGGCAGATGACGGCAGCAGACAGAAGGAGAGCCGGAGAAGGGAGGGAGCCGCCTAGGGTTTCCAGCGGCCGCGGCTAGGGCTTTCTGCGGCTGGCGGCTAGGGTTTGCTGCGGTTGGCGGCTAGGGTTTGCTGCGGCTGACACAAGGTGGAGACGGCAAGGGCGATCGGTTCTGTAGCAGCAATAGCGCAGGAGGCGCCTAGGGTGTTCAGCGACAGCGCCAGGCAGAGAGGAGGACGGCCAGGAGTTCTGCAGCGGCAACGGCGCAGGGTGAAGGTGGGCGGCGCGTGTGCGGCGGCAGAAGCAGCAGAAGACGGGATCTATGGTGGTAGGCGGAAGCGTTGCCGGCGGCAAGGGAGGCGGCCGGAGGTCAGGTGACCGGAAAAAACAACCTAATACTTAGGATTAGGGTTAGGCTTGATACCATGATAGAATATGTGGAAACCCTCAATCAGGGGTATTGCCTTTATCTCATTAGAATATATAGAATACATATTTACACAGGAGACCCTACACTATACATTATTTAACATTAATTCATAGCACACACATCCACATGTCTGCACTTATCTTTTCTGTTTTCCTTTATTATTACAGCAGCGACAGCAACAATTTAACTCAATTAATGGGTTGATTGATGCTTCTATTTAATAGCAAAACACACACATATGTTTCTAAGACATGGCCGAAGGCCAAATGGCCTTCTCGGCCCTCTTTTTCGATGAAAAACAGAAGCAGAAACATGAATAATCACTTTGGACAAACAACATTTCTTAATCTCAGAACTTAAATTTCGATTTTAGAATTAAAGCTTCAAATTGCAACTATGATCAAAGGAACACATAAGAATTACATGCATGTCTTTAATTTCAACTTCATAACACTAGAGTTGGTCCAATTTGATGATTTGAAGCTGATATCGGTTCTTAATAACCCACAGAACCGTAAGCTTTACTTTGAGCAAAATAACAAGCTAAAAATGAAATGACCTTAAATTCTTTGTAAGATTGTTGATGCTTGATACTCGTTGTTGGTATCATTGGCTTTAATTTCAATTTTTTGTTGAAATATTATTAATGGATTTGATGAGGAATCGTAGCTTTGAAAGAGAGAGTGCAGAGAAAACTTAATTTGGTTTTGTAGAAATGAGCGTTAATCTCATTTTTGGTAGCCAATAAAGTTTCTTTTATCTCATTCTTTCAGATTTATGCTTTATAATAATTCTTAACATATATTTAACTTAATTAAATAATCACGTTACTTAATTAAATTACAATACAAATAATGTAATTAAATTACATTATTTAGTCAAATGTAGAAACGTTAAAGTTAGGTTGTTACAATATGGGACCAAAGAATGACCAAAAATAATAAAGTTTTGACATTTTTATCATTAATAGTAACATTATTTATATTTTATCATTAATAAATTGACTTTTGCATTTTTTTATCGTTTATAGTAACAACTTTTTATTTTTCTGTTAATAATAGTAATTGGTAATTTGTAAACCTGTTTAGCAGGTCACCAACAACCTTTTGGTTTTCAAAAATAGTAACGTACAACTTTTCATATTTCTATCAATAATAGTAACATATCAAATTAGAATCAACTTTTTTTTTATATATTTTAAGTTATTTTTAAGTTTTCATAAATAGCAAAATAAACTCAATTTATGTTTATTTTTTTTATGAAATTTTTTAATAGAATTTTAGTTTTTTATTTCATTTATTATTTATTTATTTAAAGTTTATTTAATTATGTTATTACTATCTTTAGTGACTATTTTTTTAAATTTCATTTAATTAATTATTTTCAAATTTTTTCATAACCTTATAGATTTTTAATATATACTTTAAGTATTTATTTACATTTCACAATTATATAATATGAACGAAAGAAATACTATGAATCATTTCAATTTTCATTTTTATTAAATTAAAAAACTATGAATCATTCTCTTTTTACTTTTTCAGAACAAAATAATATGAACAAGTTTGTTTTATTAAATACTACGAATCATTTCAATTTTCACATTTCATTTGGAATTTATTAAAAATCAACAATTTGTAGTTTTTTAATTACAAATGAAAGATACTACGAATGAAAAGTATTGTGACCCATTCATTTTTTTAGTTTTACTAGGAATGGAAAAACTCTGATAATTGTGATTTATAGTTATTCTGAATGAAAAGTAATGAGACTCATTTTGATTTTTTTTATTTTTTAAATTAAAATTATGATCCATTTAGATTGAAAAAACGAAAAACTGGAACGATTTGTATTATTTTGTTCGGAAACCCCAAGAAAAGGATGCATGGTTCGTAATTTTTCCGTTTAAAAAAAGTAAAAGTTCGAATGATTCGAGTATTTTCCGTTCATATTATATATTAGGGGTGAGCTCGGTACTGCACCGCACCGAACCGGTACCGAAACCGAAAATCCCGAAACCGAATTATGAGTTGTGAAAGAACCGAATACCGAACCAATTCATTTTATATAGTACCTGTTCGGTTCCGGTTCCGGGACCGGGTTTTCGGTGCCAATTACGTATTGGGACCGAATTAGGAAAAAGTACCAAATACTATATTAAAGACAACTTTTATGCGTCATTATGATGAGGAACACATTGATGGATTTTCCGAGACCGAATACCGAATAAGTGCTAAGGCGGTACCCATATTCGCCCAAATCCCAAACGGTACTAAATATCCAATTGAACATATATATTCGGTTCGGGATCGGGATATTCTGGATAAACATGGTATCAAAACTGTGAGTACCGAATACCAAATTTTAAGTAATTTAAAACCCGAGTACCAGACCGAATATATTAATTCGGTATCGGTCGGTACCGGTCCCGGTTCGGTACCGGTCCGGGTCCGGGAAATCGGCTTCATCGCTCACCCCTATTTTATATAATTGTGAATAAATAATCGAACATTAGCTAACCGTAAATATTCATAATATATATTAGAGTAAATTACATAAATGGTCCCTGTGGTTTGCATAAAACTTTAGATACGGTCCCTGTGGTTTCAATTTTGCATAAATGGTCCTTATGTTTACTGTTTACTTGCAAAAATGGTCCCTCTGCCGTTAATATTAACAATCAAATGGTTAAATCCTTTATAATGACCATTTTACCATTTTTTTGATAACATTTTGGTCCCTCAAGTTTGTAGTTCATTTTAGTTTTGGTCCCTCAAGTAGATTTTTTTATTTAACTTATTTATTTTTATTTTTATTATAACTACTACTATTATTATTATTATTATTATTATTTATTAATAATTTAACTTTTTATTGTTTATTAAGTTTCCATATTTATATATATATATATATATATATATATATATATATATATATATATATATATATATATATATATATATATATATATTAATTTAAATTACAAACTTAATAATTTTTTTATTATAAACGATCAAATTAGAATCGATTTTCTTTTTTAGCTTTTTTGAGTAAAAAAATACAAACATTTTATATTGTAGTTTTCCAAACTAAAAAAATTTTAACATTGAGCTTTTATTTGTTTTTTCAAACGAAAAGAAGTTACTAACCGATTTTTTGTTTTGGAAAACGAAAATAAATACAAACAATTCTGTTATTAGTTTTTTCAAATGAAAACACTACGAATAAATCTGATTTCCAATATTTCCAAACAAAAAAAATCATTTTATTTTTCTTGTTTTTCGAACCAAACCATTAGTTTTTATTTTTTTTTCTTCGAAAGAAAAACTACGAACCATTACGTTTTAAAGTTTTTTCAAATAAAATGAAATAGTGTGTAGCCTTTTTGTTCGGAAAAACTAAAAAAAATGGAATGGTTTGTAGTTTTTTACGTATTGGAAAAAGTAAAAAACGTAATGATTAGAATAACATAAAATTCTAACAAAAAATAGACCATTTTTGATTTTTTTTAGCTTTTTCCAAACATACAAAATATGTTTTTTCTAAAAATGAAATAGTCTATTTTTTGTTTGATTTTTATGTTATACTAATCATTACGTTTTTAACTTTTTCCAATCGTAAAAAACTACAAATTATTCCATTTTCCGAATAAAAAGGCTACACACTATTTCATTTTTTTTTTAAAACTTTAAAACGTAATGGTTCGTAGTTTTTCTTTCGGAGAAAAAAAAAATAAAAAGTAATGGTTTGGTTCGAAAAACAAGAAAAATAAAATGATTTTTTTTGTTTGGAAATATTGGAAATCAGATTTATTCGTAGTTTTTTCATTTGCAGAAACTAATAACAGAACTGTTTGTATTTATTTTCGTTTTCCAAAACAAAACTCGGTTAGTAACTTCTTTTCGTTTGAAAAAACAAATAAAAGCTTAATGTTAAAATTTTTTTGGTTTGGAAAACTACAATATAAAATGTTTGTATTTTTTCACTCAAAAAAGCAAAAAAAAAGAAAATCGATTCTAATTTGATACAATTGCTTATAATAAAAAAATTATTAAGTTTGTAATTTAAATTAATATATATTAAAATATAGGAAACTTAATAAACAATAAAAAGTTAAATTATTAATAAATAATAATAATAATAATAATAATAATAATAATAATAATTGATTGACCCAGTCGTATGAGTATCAAAAATAACCCAAAAACACTATATAGATAGGGTAAGTGGGATCGAATCCATAGGGAATGTTAGGTTGCTAAACTAGTCTGAACACTGTTTGGATTGAGTTTGAAATCATTTGCTTTGAACTAATTTCCTACCGTGAAATACTATTGTGGCAATGTCACACACAATAATTGAATTTAAAAAGTTTCACTAGAGGAAAGAGGGTGTTTGCTCTCTCGTTATGCATATGATGGCAATTCAGAATGTTATGGATTCCCTTTACATAAATTAATACGGATTTACAACTTATGCTCCGAAGACAACGTATACCACTCTATTGATTGTCTTCCTCTCCTATAGAGAGTGGGCACAACCAATGACATGGATATCAACCGTTCCAGATACACTCATTGTTCATTCACATCTATTCATGCAAATGTAATCCCTTTTACAGTTTCCATATAATATATTGTTTAAAATGCTAAAAAATTACAAACTTGTTAAAGATTATTGAAAATAATATATTTTTACTAACATCGTCCCTTATGTAGAATTTGTAATGTTTACTAATAAATATTTATGAAATACGAAAGGGAAGATTATTAAAATTTATAAATGAACGTACATATTTCACATGTATAAAATTTCAAAATATGAATAATTTTTAAAAATTAGTATGTGAAAATAAAAGGATATATTAATTAAATGGGAAAATTTCACAAAAAACATCAAACTACAAGTTTTTTTAAGTCCCTCAATCAATTTTTTTGTCTGATAAGTCCCTTAACTAAATAAAAATCATGAATTTAGTGTTTTTTTCAAGAAAAATTACCGGTAACCTGTTAAGCAGGTCGCAATTGCTGACGTGGATTTTATAAATCTATGATTTTTTTCGATTAAGTCCCCCAACAAAATTATTTTGTCTTATAAATCCCTCAACTAATTTTTTTGCCACATAAATCTCTTATCTTGATGAAACTCATGTTATTTGTTGTTTTATCAATTTAAGTGATTGTTCAATTGACACTCACGTAACACATACGTGGATGCAAAAAAATAATAATAATAAAACAAAATGATAAATCAAAACAATCATTTTTATTGTTTAAAGTTTAGTCGGGATGAACCGGTTAAATATGTTTACACATTGTGGTCTAGACAAACATAGGATCGAAATAATCATCATTTATGTTATTATATCAAACCAACTTATGTTATCCGAAATGACAGACTTTTTAAAAAATTTATTATTTTCAAACAACCATTGTCATTTTGAAAAAATATTGTTTTCAAACCAACTTAATCGAAAATTTTTTATACTTTGATGTTTTTTGCAAAATAGGTTTAAGCATGTTAACCTGTTATAACAGGTTAACGGACCAATTTAAAAGGTTTAAGCAGTTTGGGGACTTATCATAAATAAATTTTGAAATGGGGACTTAATCGAAAATTTTTTGTACTTTGATGGTTTTTTGCATAATTTTCCCTAATTAAATTATAGATAGATGAAAAAAAATTTTATAAAACAAAAATTGATAAACGAAATAAATATTTCCATAAAAAAGAATGACATTATAAAAATACAAATAATAATTTATAAATCAACAACTAAATTAATTGATTAGGGACCATTTGTGAAATTTATTTGTAAGGCCAAAATTGGTATTTTAAAAAAATTGAATTGTTTAGGGACTGAAAGCGTGACAAAGTTTTAAATATGAACTATCAGTGTAATTTTTAAAAGTTAGGGACGAAACTTGTAATTTGCTATAAACCACAGGGACCATTTATGTAATTTACTCTAATAATAATAAATAAGTTAAATAAAAAAATTTACTTGAGGGACCAAAACTAAAATGAACTACAAACTTGAGGGACCAAAATGTTATCAAAGAAAAGGGTAAAATGGTCATTATAAAATATTTAACCATTTGATTGTTAAAGTTAACGGCAGAGGGACCATTTTTGCAAGTAAACAGTGAACATAAGGACCATTTATGCAAAATTAAAACCACGGGGACCGTATTCAAAGTTTTATGCAAACCACAGGGACCATTTATGTGATTTACTCTATATATTAAAAAGCGAAAAATTAAATATTATACTTAAATAAATTTAATGAAATAAAAAATAGTCACTAAAGATTGTAATAATACAATTAAATAAAATTTAAACAAATTATAATAGAAAAAAAAAACTAAAATTTTAATATAAAAATTCATAACTAAATTAGAAACATAAATTAAGTTTACTTGGTGTTTATAAAACCTTAGAAAACTTAATAAAAAATTGGGTTTTAATTATATATGATACTGTTGTTGAAAAAATATGAAAGAATGTTACTATTTTTGATAACTGAAAAGTTGTTGGTGACTTGCTAAACAGGTTTGCAGGTCACCGATTACAATGTTATAAATGATAAAAAATGAATAATATTATTATTAAGAGTAAATTACAGAAATGGTCCTTGTGGTTTGGTCGAAATTATGGATATGGTCCCTGGTCTTTAAAAATTACATAAATGGTCCCTCAAAACACTATTTACTTGCAAAAATGGTCCCTTTTCTCTTAACTTTTTTTAAATGATGGTTTTGCCCTTTTCTTAATAACAATTTGGTCCCTCAACTATGGAATTTAATTTCAACTTTAGTCCTTTACATAAAATTTCACTTTATGTTTAAATTTAAAAATGCTAATTTAGAAAACTAATTATTATTATTATTATTATTTTTATTTTTATTTCTTAAAATATATTTGTTTTATTATTAGAATTATTCTAATTTGAATATTTAAATTTATTTAATTGGCACTCGTGCTACTGTTTTCTTCTAATTATTTTTTGATTTAATTCATTTTATTTTAAATATTTTTGTAATAATAATTTTTAGTTTACTCTACAACTTTATTCATTTTATTCTGATTATTTTGTTAGATTAATATGTTTTGATCTAATTACAAAGTATAAACCAAAATGCATCCATCAAAGTATACAATCCAAAACGTATATGTTTCGTTAAATCAGAACATATAAATGTTTATATATTTTTTACTTCAAATTTATAATTAATTTGAAATGTATTAACGTTACAAATATTTAAGTTAAAAATGATTAAAATAATTTGTATATATATTTTTCTTCAAAATTAAGTCAAAACTTAAAAACGTAAAATAATATATAAATGAAAATGAATAAAATTTTAAGTCTACATATTTTTATTAGAAATACAATTAAATCGAGATGTAGTAAGTAACGAAATAATTACAACAAAACGAATAAAGTACGAAGTTTAAATTGAAACGTATTAATGTGTAACAACCCAATTTTTATCTGAATCTTAATTTCGGTATTTGATCCAAATAATGTAAATTTTATTTACATTATTCGTTATGTAATTTAATTAAGTTTAAGATTATTTTTAAATTATATTTATCTTATGAATTGTTAAAGATGATTAAGATAAAAGAGATGCAAAAAAATACAAAAGTATAGTAAGTTAAATTGCAAACATAACTAAATGATGTATATAAACTTCAAGTTATGTCATTTAATACACATTTAAAGAAGAATCACTCTCTCTCTACTCTCTCTCTATACCATTCGGATATTACCAAAATCATTAAGAATTCTTATGAATCTTGCATTAAATTGAAGATTGAAGACAATAAGGAGTTACAAACAACATCAAGCAACATTAATCTGCAAGAATTTAAGGTAAGAATTATGTAAATTTCTAAAATAATATGAATTTGGTTCGGTTTTGGTGAAAAACCGAAACCAAGAATTAAAATGTGAAGATTTGTTGTTGCATGTATAAAATTTTAGAAGATTATGATGAATTAAAGTTACTAAATGAATCAGAAACAAAATTTGTGGGTTGAATCGTCCAAAATAGCAACAAATAGGAATTTTTGGACAAAATCGTGTTCTTGACAAAAATGACATATTTTGGATGATTTTGACCCATTTATAGAGTTTTTGATAGGGAATAGTATATAAAATCAACCCAATAATGATAATATTACATAATATAAAGTTGCATGTTAATAAAATGGGTTTTAGTGAATTTTTATGTAAAATCCGTATGAATATGACCAAGAACACCAAGAACATTTCTGGAAAAATATTCAAAGTGTGGGATCCGAATTCGGGTATGACCGAATTCGGATGGTGCCCCATTTCGGATCCTATCACTCGGATGTAAGGCACACTTCGGATGATATCAATTTCGGATTCTGATTTGGTCCTAATTCGGATGACTGCTTCGGATCTTGTTTGGTCCGAATTCATTTGCCTATTTCGGATGATCCCAATTCGGATGATATGTTTCGGATGGTTTAGCCGGTCCGAATCCGGTTAACCTAATCCGGACCAGTCCGAATCCGGATGACCCAAAATCCGAATGTTTTATTTTGAAATAAATGATGTTTTATAATTACTAGACACATGATTTTATGATAAAATAACATGAAACAAAGCAACATGATTATATATATCTTCTAAGAATTTAAAGAAACAAAGAAAAGAACAAATGAATGATTAATGAGTTATCAGTTATCAGAACAGATGAAATAATGATTTTCAAGCTAAAATCTAATGATATGACATGATAAATTTTGGACATGTTCAATTAATATCTGAACATTGATTTAAAGACTTAAAGATATTGAAAGCGGGTCACAGAATTGAAAAGAATCTACAGAATATCAGATTGACAAAAGATTTAAAGATAAATCCTGAGATAATTCAGGTGGTGGATTTTATATTTGCTTGATAAAGACTGCAAACCTGTGAGTTATAGATATTCAGCATTTCATGCGAGATTTTCGGTTGAGACATATTGTTGATGATAGATTACTTGACATTCATATATGATCAGCTGAATTGAAACCTGTGCTCACTATGGTTCGATGATGCCCAGTGTATCATGATAACTATTTGTTTATCATTTCACATGACATTGCATTACAGTTCATTTCAGATACTGCTATGAGATTTATTGTTATCATGACTTTGATGACTTAAGCTTTCATTATTGCTCAGACATTTGACATATTGATTCAGCTTGATTAGCCTTGTCGGTCTATTGTTCTAGACCATGCTATTTCACCAGTTCTATTGAACTTAGTAATGACCCTCCGATGTTCCGCCATGTTGATTTACTGGTAGCTAGCCCATTATGTGGCTGATCCCCACGATTTAAGCGTGAGCGTGGTTTGAACATCATCCGATTCTATGATTTCTATGTCTCAATCATGAGTGGCTGTAGCGGCAGTCAAGATATATCACGCTAGACCTATGATCCGCTTGATAATGTGTGAAATCTGAAAATCTATAATCTCACTAAGCATTGCTTACAGTTGCTACTTTACAATTTTACAGGAAAAGATAAAGGGAAGTCTGTTGGACCTAGTTCTTAGGTCATTCAAGATCCAAGTTTTGAAGCTTTCACAGACCACTACTCAACAAACTCTTCGGTACTGATTGGAAGATGACAATTGTGGTGGTTTTGGGTAGATTTGATATGGTTGTATGATGACATGTATTAGATTAGATGGTACCCTTTATAAGTTTAATTTATAAACTGTAATCTGTATTAAACTTAATCCTAATATTTTGTACTTGTAATTTATAATTCCGCAATTTAATTACTCTATCTTAGTTATGATTGATATCGTGTTGCATAATGTGGGACCTAGACTCGTGATGACTGCCCCGTGAGGGGTGGTCTTCACAGGATGGTATCAGAGCCCATAGTTTGTGTGAATCAAGTATTATGTGAGTAATACTTGGTCTCAAACTGAAGCAATACATATCTATCAATCATTTAGGTGATGCAGTGTAAAGAGTATGGATGGAAAAGAAATCCTAACAGGTTCCCGAAACTCTAACCTCTACACCATTGACGTAGCCAAGCTAATAGTGAAGGATAACATTTGCGTATTATCAAAAGCCTCTTCAAAAGACTCTTGGTTGTGGCATCGAAGATTATCCCATTTGAACTTTGACAATATCAACAAGCTGGCTGCGAAACAATTGGTTAAAGGTCTTCCTGAATTGAGCTATGAAAAGGACCATCTGTGTGGAGCTTGTGAGAAAGGAAAGTTGAAACGATCATCTAACAAACCAAAACCCGAACCATCAACAAAAAGAGTATTGGAGTTACTTCACATGGATTTATGCGGACCGATGCGGACTCAAAGCATAAACGGGAAACGATATGTGTTGGTTATCGTTGATGACTATTCACGATATACCTGGGTCAGGTTCTTGCGTTCCAAGGACGAGACAACTCAAGAAATCATAGATTTTATCAAGAGTGTCGAGACCCAACAGCAGCTGTCAGTGCAATCAATCATATCTGATAACGGCACGGAGTTCAAGAACTCGGTAGTTGAGGGCTTCCTTCGATCCAAAGGTATTCAACATCAATATTCTGCTGCTCGAACGCCTCAACAAAATGGGGTCGTGGAATGGCGTAACCGTACGCTTGTGGAAGCCGCTCGTACAATGCTCACATACTCGAAGCTACCTCCGTTCTTGTGGGCCGAAGCCGTATCAACAGCCTGCTATACACAAAATCGCTCCATTATCCATAAGCGCTTTAACAAAACTCCTTACCAACTCTTTTTTAATAAAGTACCATTTATCAAGTACTTACGTGTATTTGGTTGCAGGTGCTATGTGCTGAACGACAAAGACAATCTGGGGAAGTTTAACGAAAAGGCGGATGAAGCGATCTTCATTGGATATTCATCCAACTCGAAGGCGTATCGGGCATTCAATACCCGAACCAGAACAGTCAACGAAAGTGTGCATGTTACATTTGATGAGTTGGCTGAACTGGCACCCGAAGTTGATCAATCAGGACCTCGCATTACTCAAATGCCTGGAGACTCTTCTAATAACCTCATTTCTTTTTCTTCTTCTGATTTGGTTAATTTGTTTGATCCTTTTTTCGGTCCTAACGCTAATGTGTCTAATGTTGTCAATAATGTAGGTAATCCTTCCAGTTCAACTGCGCCACAAAGATTCTCCGCTCCAACTTCATCCACATCATACCCTCATCCATCTACATCATCCACCGATACATCCGCAGTTGAATCAACTCCTATAATACCCTCACATATAATACCAACAATCCTTCCTTCACCTGAACACTCGGAAATCGAACCGGAACCAGTGGTACCATCATTTGAAACCATTGACCATGAATCTTCATCCATCCCCACATTAACCACTAAGGTTCCATCCCGAGCACCCCTTCCACACGAGATTAAATGGACCCGAAGTCACCCAACAGATCAAATCATTGGTGATGTTTCAACAGGAGTCCAAACTCGTAGGGCGTCTGCTAATGAATGCCTCTTCGCATCATTCCTTAGTATGATAGAGCCCGCTCGTGTGGATGAAGCCCTAACAGATCCAGATTGGATAGTTGCAATGCAAGAGGAACTCAACCAGTTTGAACAGCTAAGAGTATGGTGGTTAGTTCCCAAACCAAAAGACCGTACAGTGATCGGAACAAAGTGGATTTTTAAGAACAAACGAGATGAGAACGACATTGTGATAAGGAATAAAGCAAGACTTGTTGCCAAAGGCTACCGACAACAAGAAGGGATAGATTATGATGAGACCTTCGCTCCAGTTGCACGGATCGAAGCAATCAGCATCTTCTTGGCGTACGCGGCACATAAATATTTCAAAGTGTACCAAATGGACGTCAAGACTGCCTTTTTAAACGGTGAACTTAACGAGGAGGTGTATGTTGAACAACCACAAGGCTTTGTTGACGCACATAAACCTGACCATGTTTATGTGCTAGATAAAGCCCTCTATGGTTTAAAACAAGCACCTCGAGCATGGTATGATAGTCTTTCTAATTTCCTTATTTCTGCCGGTTTCTGTAAAGGTGTGGTGGACACAACTCTGTTCACTAAAAGGGAAGGCCCACATATAATGCTATTACAGATATATGTCGATGACATTATATTTGGATCTACTGACAGGAATTTTTGTAAGGATTTTTCAGCCCTAATGGAATCCAGGTTCGAGATGAGTATGATGGGGGAAATGAACTTTTTCCTCGGATTACAAGTCAAACAACTTGAGGATGAGATTTTTGTGAACCAGTCGAAATATACTCTTGACATTCTCAAGAAGTATAAGTTAGACTCTTGCACGAGTATCGCAACTCCAATGGCCTCCAACTGTAAGTTAGACACCGATCCTTCTGGAAAAAGTGTCGATAATACAAATTACAGAGGGATGATAGGATCCTTACTGTATTTGACTGCTAGTAGGCCGGATATAATGTTTTCAACATGTCTTTGTGCTAGATTTCAGGCCGACCCAAAAGAATCACACCTAACTGCGGTAAAACACATTTTTCGTTATCTTAAGGGTACACCCGATCTTGGTCTATGGTATCCAAAGGGAACCGATTTCGATCTTGCCGCTTTTTCAGATGCTGATTTTGCAGGTTGTAGAGTTGACAGAAAAAGCACGTCGGGAGGAATACAGTTCTTGGGAGATAGACCGGTGAGTTGGTCTTCCAAAAAGCAGAATTGTGTTTCCACATCCACAGCTGAGGCTGAGTATGTAGCAGCTGCAAGCTGTTGCTCTCAAGTGCTATGGATGAGAACACAATTACGCGATTATGGTTTCTCACTCACCAATATCCCAATTTACTGTGATTCTCAAAGTGCAATTGCCATCTCTTGCAATCCCGTGCAGCACTCTCGAACGAAACACATAGATATCAGGTTTCATTTTATTAAAGATCACGTAGAAATAGGAACCATTGAGTTGTATTTTGTTGGCACGGAATATCAACTTGCGGATATATTTACTAAAGCTTTAGACGAACCTCGTTTTCAGTTTTTAGTATCCCATATCGGCATGTTGAATCCGCCTTCCAATTAAATATGAGATATTGTCTTAAATAATTTTATTTTACAATATATCTGTTATTTAAATTTAAGGATTGTGTCACAAAATTGAAACTCAATATTTCCTCATCTGCGTACATTTTTAATAATTAATGATCCTGTCAAATTGCTATGTGAATTGTTTCATCATGGAGTGGGACGCAAACATTATCCAGGTTTGTCTGTATCTTAAAGGCTGAAAAGGTTCAAGAACTTTATCTGAAAAACAAAAGGAAAGTAACCGGTATCTATTTGAGGGGGAGTATAGTTAGGATTTTAATTTTTATAATTCTTTGTTTCCGTTTAATTTTTGTAGCTAAAGTTCAAATTTTAGGTTGGTCGAATTTTAATTTAATGTTAAGTTTCATTTAATACTTCAGAAAATCCCAAAAAGATTTTAAGTGTTTGAATTTATCAAAAACCCAAAAATATTTTATTTTATTTTATCTTATTTTATTTTGGTTTATTTTTTTCTTAACTTAGATACTAAAAGAAAATTACCAAAAAAATTATTTTTGTTGTCTTTGTTTGATTCAAAGAAAATACTCAAAATGATGTCATTAATTGGGCCAAATTTTTATTGAAAATCTTGTTTTTGTATATTTTATTAAAAGCCCATTTCTTTTTGTTTTGTGTGCATTTGTGAAAAACTGGCGGCCCATATCACTAATTGGGCGCGGATCCTATTTCCCGGATCCGACCCGACTGCCTTTAAAAAGGGTAGTCAACCGGTCAACATTTTACCTTCCTTCATTTTCAAGAAACTTCATCTTCTTCTTCTTCCTCTCGTCGATATCCACCGCCTAACCACCATTTCCACCACTTCCAAGCTTTTAGATCTTTGTTTTTCTCGCATTTCTCACCTTCGGCATCACCAGGTAACCTCTTTTTAACTTTATTTTAGTTTATAACTTCATATTTTGTGTGTTTGAATTTCAAATTTTCTTTACTTTTTCTTTTCGGTTTTTCTTCTTTTTAGGTTGTTTAATGTGTGTTTTTTACTTAGTTGTAGTTAGATAAAATGTTCTTTATGTGTTTTTAGTCTAGGATTTATAATTTCATGCATTTTTGTCACTTTTCAACTGTTCACGTTTATTTTTGCATGAACTCATTAACTGTCATCATGCATTTCGGATGTCCGAATTCGGACCAATCACCCGAATTCGGATGTCCCACGTAGAATATTTTTCAAGTTTTTCAAACTTACAAAAATCGAATTCGGTCACTGTCGATCCGAATTCGGTCACTGCTGATCCGAATTCAGTCCACAATGATCCGAATTCGGTCCTTCATGAAATGTCAAAAGTTTGAATAATTCATTTAATTCTAAGTTTGCATAATCACTGTTCATCCGAACTCGGATTGGATCCGAATTCGTTTTCCATCCGAGTTAGGTCCTTTGTCTTTACTGTATACATAACATTCAATCCGCACCACATCCGAATTCGGACCATACACACGAACCATCCGAATTCGGACCACCTCAGATCCACATCACCACTCACATCCGAATTCGGCCCATCATCTCATATAATCCGAATTCGGACCCTATCACACCAATTACATTCATTTCGTACCCCATCCGAATTCGGCCCATCATCTCACATCATCCGAACTCGGACCACTAACAAACCATTTCATGCATCATCCGGATTTCGGCTTGATCCGAATTTGATGACACTGTTCATCCGAATTCGGACCATCCGAAATCCAACACTTAGCATTTTTTTTTAAAATTTTTCCATTTTCGCATTTTCACTATAAATTAAAAATCCAAAAATATTTTCATCACGGTGCACCATTGGTTAGAGTTAGGATTAGTGTTTGAGTGAAAAGGTCTGATCTAACATCAGTCTCTTAACGATTGACTTTGGACTTTATTACTAGAATTTTATTCTACTAATAAAAACCCGATGCTAAACAGATAAGGCAGTTTCTATTTCACACTTATCTAGACTTCACATCAATGCCTTATCATTTAAAGTCTTATTATTCTAACTTTGATGCACCTTTGCAGGATGATGGAACCGGCTGTTAACCTCACCATACCTGATATCGCCAATTATATGTATATTTTATTGGCGATATCCATGGACTTTTACGTATAATATTTGCATGGATTTGATGGTTTTTATGGTTAAACGTATATTTATTGTTCGTCTCTTGTTTTGGCTAGGTTCAGGAAGAAATGAAAGAAATTGGCTGTCATGCGTTTGTTTCATATTTTGGTCATATCTCTCTCATACGAACTCGGATTCAGGTAATTCAAAAGCCCAGACGAAGAGGAGACATGGGGCTACAACTTTCATGTTTTGAGTTTTGGCCAAAAAAGTGATAGGCACGGCGTGCCCTCCCAGGCACACCATGCTTCGTTTTTCATGACATGTGTTCGAGAGCTCCAAGCATTAAGGCACGGTGTGCCCTCCTGAAAACCATCATTTCAGAGATATTTTTGAGCCAATTAGAGGACGACAACACATAGGCACGGCGTGCCTTACTTTTAGGCACGGCGTGCCCTCCTCTGGCTATAAAAACTCATGAATCTTTGCATTTTTTCATTCTTGGACGATTTCTCCACTTCACATACGTAAAAATACACTTTCGGGAGAGGAAGGAAGCTCATTTGGGCCATTTTGGGAAGAAATCTTGAAGGGAAACATCTCTACAACGTCGGGAATCATCGATAGGGAAGTTTTCACATCTCTAACTCGTTTGGTTATGTGTAATCTTTCTATGTTTATGGTGAACAAGTTGTATTTCTCCACTTCTGTGGAGTAATTTTTTTGTAATCATGTGGGTTTGTAAACCCTAGACATTTGATGACTTTTATTTTTGTTGGATGAAATATCTTTGTTGTTTCTTGCTTTGAAAGAAGATTTATAGCTTCGATTATGTATTTGCTTTTGTTTACCATAAATACTTGATTTTCCACAATGTGAGTTGGGTTAAACTAGTATTTGTTCTTAATGAAATAATGTGTTTGTTTCATTGAGTCTTTTAAGCTTGTGAGAGTAAAAAGGGAAAAACTTGCATGTATTTGATTAAGGTTATAACATCGTTTATATTGTTGATGTGAGTCTCGATTTAGACAGTGTTTTGATTTGTGAGATGATAAACACCTTTCATAGCAAGAAACTATATGTAAGTATTCAGATTGCATTATCGGTAATAAAAATATATTTGAGTGATCTTTATATTTTTATTGTTGATTGTGGGATGATGAAATTATAGTTGAGTGATCTTTATAATTTTATTGTCATTACTTGCATTGCAATTTGTGATAGGTCGGTAGTTGAGTGATCTTTGCTTACTTATCATTAATTGTATATTTTAAGGAGTTGATTCATATTAGAGTGATCTTTATGGTTTTACTTCTTATATTCCCAAGATAGTTATTCCAATGGATTGTATTGTTTGGTCATCCAATGTTTAAGGGGCGCATTCTCACATGATTACCCTTTTCAAGATTGTTTTTCCAAAACTTCTTGTTCTAATAGTATATTGACTGTTGAAGTGTGTTATTTGTTCTTGAATCTAGGTTTACTTTACAAAACTATCCACTTATAATCATCCCTAACCATTAACTGACGGTTACTATCATCATCCACCAATTGTCCCTGAGTTCGACAACCCGGACTTACCTAAGCTATACTAGCAAACGATAGGTAATACTTGCCTATTTGTCCGCTAGTTCTAGTTTATTTATTTCCATTTCTTAATTAAAATTAAGGTGTGCTAGCGGCACATCAAGTTTTTGGCGCCGTTGCCGGGGACAAGCGGTGTGGTTTTGAGAACAACCTTAAGTTTCTCGTTAGTTAATTTAAAAAGAAATTATATTTAAAAATTCAAGTGTGGGAATTATTTTTCATGTACATAGAATTCCTATATTCAATTTTTTTGTTTTGTTTATTTTACTGTCTATTTCTTAGTTTAATTTATCTTTATTTTGTCATATTTTGTTTGGGGTGTTTTGTGTAGGATGGATCATAGATTTGAGTTGTATGAAGGTAACTATGAAGCAATGGGTTGTCAAGAGGAGGTCAACATTAACTACTCGACCAATCCCACCTCTTCCCAATATCAAAATGAGAGCATATATCAATCTTCATACCTATCCTCCACCCAACACTACCAAAGTCAAGACACCCAATATTCCTACCAAACTCCATCACAACATCAACCCAAGATAGAGTCGAGCTTGGAGGATCTATTTCATCAATGCCAGATGAGCCTCCCTTACCAACAAAGCGTTTCAGATATCTTTGACAACCTCATGAGACAAAGGAGTCAAATGGATGAATTTCGTACGGAAGAGCCATCAGAAAGTAGTTCAAGCAAAGTAGAGGAGAGCAAAGAAAACGAAGAACACATCAGCATTTATGACGCCGATTTTAGTGATTCGGATGATGATGTTGAGTGTGTCTATGATGAAACTTCTTTACATGCTCTTACAGTCATCAAAATTTCAGAGACAATAATGGACAAGATGCAAATCCCAAGGCCACAAAGTATTGCACACGTCCCACCTCCGATTATCGATGATGAGACTAAAGATGGCTTCAATCCCGAAAGGGATTTGGAAGAGCTTGCTCGACTACTTGGTGTTTATATGCCTCCACCTATATTCAATGAGGGAGTTGACTCTGAATTATTTGATGAACTTTCATTTATATATGTTGATGTTGTGACACCATCGCCTGTCTTTGAAAGTGTTAATTCTTCGATGGATTTTTTGGAGTCACAGGTTGGTGATACTAGGAGTCTTGATTCACGATCACCAAAGGAACTTCATAACCATCCAGCTCCGAAATGTAAGCATTTACACACTGATGGAGGTAGCAAGGGTAAGAAGTGCAAGGTTAAAAACTCTAAAATTATATTTTGCACTCAACTCAAAGGTATACCTTTTACCCTTTTCATTCCTTTGAAAGTTAAGCCAAGTGGGATAGGGTCAAGCTAGGGACCCTATAAACAAGCGCTTCTTGGGAGGCAACCCAAGCGATTTAATATATTCTTGTCATTATTAGCTTAGATTAGCTTGTATTTATGTGTAGTTAGGATAATTTTGGCAATCCCTTCCTTTAACGATATATTGCATTACGCAGAGTCGGTTGCACACTTCGCTCCAACTCTACACACGTGCAAAGTTTTGGTTGGCTATTCTTGAGCTTTTCTCTTCCACGCACTCAGGGAGTCTTTTTCCTTCTTTCCACTTACATGCTTGCACGATTATATTGTCCATTTTGTTTCATTGAGGACAATGAAATACTTAAGTGTGGGAATACTGGTTAGAACTCTAACCAATGAGTGATTTTGCTTGTCCCTTAGGAAATTTTGCTTGACCTGTTTATTATATGCTCAATTTGGCTGAAAATTTTAAAAATTCAATTCTCGAATAGGTTTTAGATCTATTTGCATAATTGATTTTCACGAGTTAAATGGAAAGCTTAAAGTAGGACCTTTAGTTTGAATTCTCTTATGAACTTGATACTGCTACATGACCTTGTTGTTTGGACCAAAGTTGGATTTTGCACATTATAGCCCTACATGTCATTTCGTTTCGTGAGTTTTGAGCCGTTTCGAGCATTCATGAATATTTTATTGCTCATGTTTCGATTGATTATGTGTGCATGCCATTTGTTATTCTTATTCTAGAACTTGCCATAAAGATTCTTTTTCAAAACACAATTTTGAGATGACGCAGTCGTGTGATAGAGGCATTTTAGGATTATCCAAACATCAGCCTTTTCTTTTTTCCTTTACACCTAATATCATTTAGTTAGCCACTTTTGAGCCTTAGCTTTTTCTTTTTATGATTAGCCATCTTTTTGTTTAGCCATATATATCCGTTTTTCTTTAGTTAACCCTAGCCTACGTTCATGCCCCCATTTCAAGTTGAAATGTGAATTCATGAGAAGAATAGTCGAGCTTGGAGCATATATTAAAAAAAAGAAAAGAAAAGAAAGAGATAGAAAAAACCAACAATAATTGAGCTACTTAAGGCCAACTCGTAAAAGACAAATTCGTGGAAAGCTTCTAGCAAAGTAGTCTCATAATTCAATAAAAATCAAAGGTTGCACACTCCTAGCTATGTTGTGTTTTAGAGACGTTTCTTGAGGGTATGAACTTAAGGCTATTTCACGCCACATTTCCAAAAGTTTCTCACCTTACCTTTAACCCAATTTTCCCCCGTTTTGAAGCCCTCTTGATGTATGCGTCGTTTCAATTCAAGTGTTGGAATTTTGATCTTTTGGCAAGCTTATGGTAAGTAATGATGACAAATTGTGCATCTGAGTGTTTTGTTTAAGCCTAAACACCGAGGGTAGAGAGCTTCATTTAGTGAGATGTTTAAGTCTCGCTTTGGTCTGGATTGATTAGATTGTTTTATGTAGCTATTTCGGTGCCAGTCGAGAATTCAAGGTTTTGTTCCTATTATTTAATGCTTTGCACTTTCCGCCACTAAGTCTTTAATGCTTTTAGATCTCTAAAATGTTTGTGAACTGATGATCACGTTAAAAAGCCAATGAGTTCTTTTCGTAAGCGTGTTAATTGGCCGAATTTGCTTGAGGACAAGCAAAGGTTAAGTGTGGGAATATTTGATATCGCCAATTATATGTATATTTTATTGGCGATATCCATGGACTTTTATGTATAATATTTGCATGGATTTGATGGTTTTTATGGTTAAACGTATATTTATTGTTCGTCTCTTGTTTTGGCTAGGTTCAGGAAGAAATGAAAGAAATTGGCTGTCATGCGTTTGTTTCGTATTTTGGTCATATCTCTTTCATACGAACTCGGATTCAGGTGATTCAAAAGCCCAGACGAAGAGGAGACATGGGGATACAACTTTCATGTTTTGAGTTTTGGCCAAAAAAGTGATAGGCACGGCGTGCCCTCCCAGGCACACCATGCTTCGTTTTTCATGACATGTTTTCGAGAGCTCCAAGCATTAAGGCACGGCGTGCCTACTTTTAGGCACGGCGTGCCCTCCTGAAAACCATTATTTCAGAGATATTTTTGAGCCAATTAGAGGACGACAACACATAGGCACGGCGTGCCTTACTTTTAGGCACGGCGTGCCCTCCTCTGGCTATAAAAACTCATGAATCTTTGCATTTTTCATTCTTGGACGATTTCTCCACTTCACATACGTAAAAATACACTTTCGGGAGAGGAAGGAAGCTCATTTGGGCCATTTTGGGAAGAAATCTTGAAGGGAAACATCTCTACAACGTCGGGAATCATCGATAGGGAAGTTTTCACATCTCTAACTCGTTTGGTTATGTGTAATCTTTCTATGTTTATGGTGAACAAGTTGTATTTCTCCACTTCTATGGAGTAATTCTTTTGTAATAATGTGGGTTCGTAAACCCTAAACATTGGATGACTTTTATTTTTGTTGGATGAAATATCTTTGTTGTTTCTTGCTTTGAAAGAAGATTTATAGCTTCGATTATGTATTTGCTTTTGTTTACCATAAATACTTGATTTTCCACAATGTGAGTTGGGTTAAACTAGTATTTGTTCTTAATGAAATAATGTGTTTGTTTCATTGAGTCTTTTAAGCTTGTGAGAGTAAAAAGGGTAAAACTTGCATGTATTTGATTAAGGTTATAACATCGTTTATATTGTTGATGTGAGTCTCGATTTAGACAGTGTTTTGATTTGTGAAATGATAAACACCTTTCATAGCAAGAAACTATATGTAAGTATTCAGATTGCATTATCAGTAATAAAAATATATTTGAGTGATCTTTATATTTTTATTGTTGATTGTGGGGTGATCAAATTATAGTTTGAGTGATCTTTATAATTTTATTGTCATTACTTGCATTGCAATTTGTGATAGGTCGGTAGTTGAGTGATCTTTGCTTACTTATCATTAATTGTATATTTTAAGGAGTTGATTCATATTTGAGTGATCTTTATGGTTTTACTTCTTATATTTCCAAGATAGTTATTCCAATTGTCAAGACCGTCCCTTACGGGGCAGTCCTGAATGACTAGGTCCCAAGGAGCAATACACCCTCAATCACAACTAAGATAGAATTAATATAATGCGGAATTAAGTCATTACAGAAATTAGGATTATTTTACAATAAGTTTAAAACAAGACTATTAAAGTTTAAAAATAAACTATAAAGGGCACAAGGACACTAATCTAGTACATAACCACAATACATGTCGTTGCTTCTACCCAACCACCACGATAATCAATTCATTCGATACCAATTTCAGTTGAAGTAGTGGTCTAGTGACTTCCAATTCGGGCTTGCAGGTCCTAAGGACTTGGTTCAGCTGGACCTTTGCCTTTGATTAAACCTGTAAAAGGTTCAACAACAACTGTAAGCAGGGCTTAGTGAGATTATAGATTTAACAGTCAACATGCCATGACAACTTTAAGCCGAGACTTGACTTTGACTTTTGACTTTAATCTCTGACTTTGACTTTAAGCGTGATTTTGACATGACTGCCGCTATCAGCCAGACATTATGAGACATATGACTTAAGATCGGATGATGTTTAATCCCACGCACACGCTTTTAATTGTGGGGGCCAACCACATACTGGGTTAGCTACCAGTAAGACAACATGGGTAAACATCGGAGTAGACTTAATCACAGACTGATATGGACTTTCTCAGACTTGAATTATACGGAAGCATATGAAAGTATTGATATCAAGGCAATTGGCATTCAAAGTAATGAATCAAGATAGCAACAATAATATATCCAAGACTAATTCAGACTGTAAAGACAAATGTGCATGATGATATATTAAAAGCTATCATGATCCACAGGGCATCACCGTACCAAGGTGTGCACAGGTCACATTCTAGCTGAGCATATGGACTTTCAAAATAAAGCTAGAACAACAATATGTCTCACAGGAAGACAAGCATGTATACAATTATATCTATAACTCACAGTTACTGGTTTATTGCACGACTGTTGACTTTAACTTTCGCAAGCGGATTGAATCCACCACCTGAGTTATTTCAGGATTTAGCAATTGACTTTATAGACTTTAGCTTTGACTTTAATGACTTTGGCTCTGACTTTGGCTTTGACTTTGGCTTTGACTTGCTTCTCTGACTTTGGCTTGACTTTATTAACTGATCTTGGCTTTAAGTGCTTTAACTTGACTTTTCTGGCTTGGCTTTACGGACTTTGACTTTACAACATGGTTCAGATTTAGCTGAACCTGTTAATTGTATGACAACTTAGTTACATAAACTTTTATTGACTTTTTCGTGTTATCTCAGACTTTATTGGGTCACACTTGACTTTAAAGCTTAGATTCGACATGATTGTACTGAATTTATGAGCTTTTATACATTTCATGGATATATGTGACCCATTTGGTCATTCTTTCGACTCAATCTTATAATTTGAACCCATATGAATGCATGTAATGTCATGATATGCATATGCATAATCAACCTATATCTATATGCATTCAATCGAATGTTCTTATAATTGAATGTATACATGATAATGGTACTTTATTGCTTACATTATAAAATAGGACCTTCATGTGAATTTTACAACTTAATTTATATACATATGCTTAATTATATCTTTATATTATGATGACTTTGTTTAAAATATAAGCTAAGTGTTTATAAACTTTGAGCGTTTAATCAGCTTAAATCATCTGTATCATCAATTACATGTCTATGTTTTGATATTCTATTCGATGATCTCACACATGCTTACATTCTCTAATTTGATGCAACTTTGTTGATTTATATGTATCGATGTAAAGTGTGATCACACATACATGTATTTAACTTTAATTAAAATATCTAAAAATATAAGACATCCGAATTGATCATTCGAATCCGGACCATCCGAACCTGGGCATCCGGATTCGGACCATCCGAACAGCACATCCGAATTGGTCATCCGGACCGGGCCGTCCGAATTGGGACCGTCCGAGTTCGGTTCAATCTTCCATCCGAAACAAGCATCCGAGATTGGAGCATCCGAATTAGGACCCGAACTGTGCATCACATCCGAATTCGGTTCCAACCGAATTCGGATTCATTACTTATAATTTTTCCAGAAAATGTTCTTGGTGTTCTAACTTTATTCATACGGATTTTCACCAAAATTCACTAAAAACCGATTTTAATAACATGCAATGTAATTTAATGTTATATTATCATATTTGGGTTGTTTTTATACAATTTTTCCTATCATAAACAACATTATTAAATCAAAATCGTCCAAAATCCTTTCTTTTTGTCAAGAACACAAATTTTCACAAAAACTCAGATTTTTACTTAAATTGGACGATCTAACCTACAAATTTTGTTTCTGTCACTTTTATATACTTAAATACATGATTATCTATCGAAATTTTCAACATGCAACGACAAATTTGGTGTTTTAAATCTTTGGTTTCGGTTTTTATCAAAACCGAACCAAACTCATAATATTTCGAAATTAAATAAAGTATTACCTTAAATCTTTGTAGTTTCTTGTTGATTGATGTTGCTTGTAACCTTCTTAACTTCAATTCCTCAATTTATTGCAATTTAATGAGAATTCTTGATGATTTTGAAGATGGCCGAATGATGAAGAAAAGAAGAGAAAGAGGGAGTCAATTTTCTTTTAAGTGATGATAATGTGCATTTATGCTCATTTTGTTTCTTTTATTTTCTAACATTTGTAATTTGACACTTTAACCCCCTACACTTTTGTATTTTACATCTCTTTAACCTTTTATCATCTAAATGCTTTGAAACAATTATATAATTTAATTAACTAATTTCATTACTTAGCTAAATTATAAATCAAATAATGTAATAAATTTACATTATTAACTCTAGTACTAAAAATTAAAGTTGGGTTAAAAGCTAGGTTGTTACAGAATGGGCTCCACCACGCATAACTTCGTCCCCGAAGTTGTCTATGTTCAGATTTAAATGTAACTGAGAAATAACAAAGTAGCTATGTATTCCCATAATCTGACATAAACATTCTGGTATTTATTGAGCACCATCTGTATTTCATAGCTTTTTGCCTCTTTGGCTTGTATAACCATTATATTTACTGATTTTCAATATCATACAGCTTATTAGCTGACTTATGCGGTGACATAAGTAATTTTTATGATTTCTGCTTATCGCTTATACTTCTTACTGTGTCAACTTACGCTTTGAGATTCAATATAACTTTCAATTAATTCGGATATCATTTTGAATAACAGCTCAATATATTAGTTATCTCATATCTCTTTGCTTTTGATCTTGAGCCAGTTGTGGCTTTTTGAATCTCGCATTTATTTTATTGAACATTTTCATTCATTGATGATATTATTATCATCAATCGCTTCGTAGACTTTTGATTTGCGCTGACTATTATCATGACTTGTGATGACTTTTCATTTGTAATCCCTGAGTCCAGAGTTACTTTATTTTCTTCAGTCAAGACTTTTATTGACAAGACAATGGAATATGAATTCCATATTTACATGTGTGTAGACTTATAGTTGACTTTCATTGGTCATTCAAGACCAATCGCTTAATTCTTATGAATTTCTCTTTATTTCTCGTTTGACTCTAGCTTTGTACCTCTGACATATTTGATTTCAATCCATGCTGACATTGGGTGCTTGACAATGGGGTTCAAACACCATTCTTCTTATTTAATTTCATTGACTCAGCAACTTCTACATCTGCCTCATTATGAGACACGTTGTAATCTTTCAGATTACAAAGCTTTACGAAGAAGTTTGTACTTCAAATTCAGTTTTGGGTTTCCTTAAAGCTTTTGAATCGTACTTGATTCAAACACTGATACCTATATAGCTTATAGGTAAAATCTCTAATCAGAAAAGGCATTTATGTTATAGCATCAACTGATACAACCTATATATCATCCGCATATACAATATCGATGACAAAGTTGTACAGTCGAATTCAAGACTTGTTTTGAAATCACAAGTCAATTTAAATCAAGAATAGAAAATCTTTCTCCTGATCTCCTTAGCGATCCTATTTTTAAAATATTTCTATGGAATCGGAATGACTTAAAAGCATAGTTTGTAGTATCAAATGATACACGACAGGTATTTAAATTTAGCAAACGTACTCATGGCCGCATCTGGCATTTCTTCTGTTTCCTCGGCTGTGATATGATAAGCACGGGCCCTAGCTGACGGAGTTGCAGCAGTGCGCTTCATTGTTGAACCTCCGACATATGACTGGGATTGACTGTTGCTTCTCATTGGACATTGATGATTAAAGTGTCCTGGTTTTCCACACGTGGAACAACCAAGACCTTTCGTTGGGCATTCCTCGCTACTATGACCTATTTTGCTGCAGACATAACATATCACATCCATCGGATTACATAACCCAACATGTGATTTCCTACACCTTTTGCACACTCGCTGTTCTGATTGGATAGAATAAGACTTGGCCTTCTGAGGAGAGCTATATTGATCTGTCTGTTGAGACTGATTCTTTCCTGTCTTGAAGAATCTGCTGAACCGTTGCTTCTTTGGTGGAGAAGGACATGTAGGACTGATCTGAGTTGCGCTTAGTTGTTTACCATACTCCAGGTATTCGCTTTCAATTTGTCTGGCTGCTTCCACCATCTCCAAGTATGTCTTGTATTTGTTACCACTCATCGGCTGACGATACTTTGGGTTCAATCATCTACGAAAACAATTCATTTTTCTTTCCTCTGTGGCTACTTGATAAGATGAATAGCCACACAATCGCGAGAACTCGTGTTCATATTCATCGACCGTCTTGTCGCCTTGAGTCAGTTGCATCAATTGAACTTCCATTCTATCTTGCTGATCCGCGGGACAATACTTAGCGTTGAACATGTCGAGGAATTGCTCCCATTCAAGTGTTTGGATGACGTCCTCTCCGTAGATACTCCTCTGTGTCTTCCACCATGCGCGGGCAGCTCCGACAAATAAGGCAGTAGCAAACTTGACCCTTTGTGAATCTAAACACTCAGAGATACTAAAAATCTCTTCTGTGTGACAAATCCAGTCCAATGCTTGGATAGGGTCTACAGTACCCTCAAATGTCAAGGCACCACTAGACTTAAAGTCTTTGAATCGACAGCCTTTTGGCTGTTCAGTTTGAACATTCTCATTAGAGTTATCAGAATCAGACTTTTCATTATAGGTTCGCTTATCCTTTCTTTTGTTCTTTTTATCAGCCTTACGTTTTGCTTCAGCCTCATCACGAGCCTGAAACTGTTCTTGGATTAGTTTGATTTGTTGTTCATTTTGTTGTGCTAACAGTTGTTGTATCATCTCAAACAGTTGCTGAGGCGTGACATTATCAGGAATTCCTCCTTGTCCAGACATCCTTACTGAAAAATAAAATTCAAGTGACTTTCAGTTTAATAGACTTAGTGACTATGTACCCTTTATCCCATCCTAACAGTCTGTACGTCCTATCTCAGTTCAAGCCACCTAGCATGATTGACACTGTATGTATTGCTTAAGTTTGAGACCAAGTATTACTTTCATAGTACTTGATTCACTCAAACTATTGCTCTGATACCATCCTGTCAAGACCGTCCCTTACGGGGCAGTCCTGAATGACTAGGTCCCAAGGAGCAATACACCCTCAATCACAACTAAGATAGAATTAATATAATGCGGAATTAAGTCATTACAGAAATTAGGATTATTTTACAATAAGTTTAAAACAAGACTATTAAAGTTTAAAAATAAACTATAAAGGGCACAAGGACACTAATCTAGTACATAACCACAATACATGTCGTTGCTTCTACCCAACCACCACGATAATCAATTCATTCGATACCAATTTCAGTTGAAGTAGTGGTCTAGTGACTTCCAATTCGGGCTTGCAGGTCCTAAGGACTTGGTTCAGCTGGACCTTTGCCTTTGCTTAAACCTGTAAAAGGTTCAACAACAACTGTAAGCAGGGCTTAGTGAGATTATAGATTTAACAGTCAACATGCCATGACAACTTTAAGCGGAGACTTGACTTTGACTTTTGACTTTAATCTCTGACTTTGACTTTAAGCGTGATTTTGACATGACTGCCGCTATCAGCCAGACATTGTGAGACATATGACTTAAGATCGGATGATGTTTAATCCCACGCACACGCTTTTAATTGTGGGGGCCAACCACATACTGGGCTAGCTACCAGTAAGACAACATGGGTAAACATCGGAGTAGACTTAATCACAGACTGATATGAACTTTCTCAGACTTGAATTATACGGAAGCATATGAAAGTATTGATATCAAGGCAATTGGCATTCAAAGTAATGAATCAAGATAGCAACAATAATATATCCAAGACTAATTCAGACTGTAAAGACAAATGTGCATGATGATATATTAAAAGCTATCATGATCCACAGGGCATCACCGTACCAAGGTGTGCACAGGTCACATTCTAGCTGAGCATATGGACTTTCAAAATAAAGCTAGAACAACAATATGTCTCACAGGAAGACAAGCATGTATACAGTTATATCTATAACTCACAGTTACTGGTTTATTGCACGACTGTTGACTTTAACTTTCGCAAGCGGATTGAATCCACCACCTGAGTTATTTCAGGATTTAGCAATTGACTTTATAGACTTTAGCTTTGACTTTAATGACTTTGGCTCTGACTTTGGCTTTGACTTTGGCTTTGACTTGCTTCTCTGACTTTGGCTTGACTTTATTAACTAATCTTGGCTTTAAGTGCTTTAACTTGACTTTTTCGGCTTGGCTTTACGGACTTTGACTTTACAACATGGTTCAGATTTAGATGAACCTGTTAATTGTACGACAACTTAGTTACATAAACTTTTATTGACTTTTTCGTGTTATCTCAGACTTTATTGGGTCACACTTGACTTTAAAGCTTAGATTCGACATGATTGTACTGAATTTATGAGCTTTTATACATTTCATGGATATATGTGACCCATTTGGTCATTCTTTCGACTCAATCTTATAATTTGAACCCATATGAATGCATGTAATGTCATGATATGCATATGCATAATCAACCTATATCTATATGCATTCAATCGAATGTTCTTATAATTGAATGTATACATGATAATGGTACTTTATTGCTTACATTATAAAATAGGACCTTCATGTGAATTTTACAACTTAATTTATATACATATGCTTAATTATATCTTTATATTATGATGACTTTGTTTAAAATATAAGCTAAGTGTTTATAAACTTTGAGCGTTTAATCAGCTTAAATCATCTGTATCATCAATTACATGTCTATGTTTTGATATTCTATTCGATGATCTCACACATGCTTACATTCTTTAATTTGATGCAACTTTGTTGATTTATATGTATCGATGTAAAGTGTGATCACACATACATGTATTTAACTTTAATTAAAATATCTAAAAATATAAGACATCCGAATTGATCATTCGAATCCGGACCATCCGAACCTGGGCATCCGGATTCGGACCATCCGAACAGCACATCCGAATTGGGCATCCGGACCGGGCCGTCCGAATTGGGACCGTTCGAGTTCGGTTCAATCTTCCATCCGAAACAAGCATCCGAGATTGGAGCATCCGAATTAGGACCCGAACTGTGCATCACATCCGAATTCGGTTCCAACCGAATTCGGATTCATTACTTATAATTTTTCCAGAAAATGTTCTTGGTGTTCTAACTTTATTCATACGGATTTTCACCAAAATTCACTAAAAACCGATTTTAATAACATGCAATGTAATTTAATGTTATATTATCATATTTGGGTTGTTTCTATACAATTTTTCCTATCATAAACATCATTATTAAATCAAAATCGTCCAAAATCCTTTCTTTTTGTCAAGAACACAAATTTTCACAAAAACTCAGATTTTTACTTAAATTGGACGATCTAACCTACAATTTTTGTTTCTGTCACTTTTATATACTTAAATACATGATTATCTATCGAAATTTTCAACATGCAACGACAAATTTGGTGTTTTAAATCTTTGGTTTCGGTTTTTATCAAAACCGAACCAAACTCATAATATTTCGAAATTAAATAAAGTATTACCTTAAATCTTTGTAGTTTCTTGTTGATTGATGTTGCTTGTAACCTTCTTAACTTCAATTCCTCAATTTATTGCAATTTAATGAGAATTCTTGATGATTTTGAAGATGGCCGAATGATGAAGAAAAGAAGAGAGAGAGGGAGTCAATTTTCTTTTAAGTGATGATAATGTGCATTTATGCTCATTTTGTTTCTTTTATTTTCTAACATTTGTAATTTGACACTTTAACCCCCTACACTTTTGTATTTTACATCTCTTTTAACTTTTATCATCTAAATGCTTTGAAACAATTATATAATTTAATTAACTAATTTCATTACTTAGCTAAATTATAAATCAAATAATGTAATAAAATTACATTATTAACTCTAGTACTAAAAATTAAAGTTGGGTTAAAAGCTAGGTTGTTACACCAATGGATTGTATTGTTTGGTCATCCAATGTTTAGGGGGCGCATTCTCACATGATTACCCTTTTCAAGATTGTTTTTCCAAAACTTCTTGTTCTAATAGTATATTGACTGTTGAAGTGTGTTATTTGTTCTTGAATCTAGGTTTACTTTACAAAACTATCCACTTATAATCATCACTAACCATTAACTGACGGTTACTTTCATCATCCACCAATTGTCCCTGAGTTCGACAACCCGGGCTTACCTAAGCTATACTAGCAAACGATAGGTAATACTTGCCTATTTGTCCGCTAGTTCTAGTTTATTTATTTCCATTTCTTAATTAAAATTAAGGTGTGCTAGCGGCACATCAATACCCCATCCCCCCATCCCAAATAATAACGCACAACTACCCAAACAATCCATCCTTCCCAACGCCGAGTTTGTCGAGTTTATTCCACACAACTGGCAGCTCGACGTCTCCATTCTCACAAAAGAACCCCAAACCCTCGCATTCGACATCCTCATTTACCACCCCATCTATTACGCCTTATCCACCGCAATTGTTGTTCCCCAAATATACCTTCAACAATTCTGGAACAGATTGCAATACTTTCCCGACGCCGAACCTTTCTTCCAAACTACCATCGACTGCGTTCCAGTCAAAATCACCATACCCGCCATACGCCATATCCTTCGCCTACCCGCCGAAACCTACTTACCAACCCTCTTTCAGTTTGATCCCATCCCATCCATCCCCGAAACCCTAGCCGAAATCCAAACCCTGGGTTATGATGGCCCTCTCTCCAAACCCTCTGATTTCCACACTAAAAATCTACAATCTCACTGGCGGATCCTTTTTGATGTTATCAACAAGTGCTTCACCGCGAAGCACTCCGGCCACGACTCCGCATTGGGTCAGGTATTAGCCATATTCACCGGCTTTGCCTTTGACCGACACGTTGATTATGCTGCTTCCCTCTTCGAGGAATTGCGTCGAGTACATGTGGAGAGGGGAACCAAAAAGGGCAGAAAGTACATACCTCTCCAACGATTTCTGCAGCTCATCATCCAGTATGCAATGGATAATGATGAGGACATCCATGAACGTCCTGAAGCAGACCTCTACCCTACAGTGGCCATTCAAAAGCTGACTTTGCCAAAGGGGGCCCGTACAGTGCCTATAATGACAATTCCATTATCACTACTGCTACAGGAAAGGGGGTTGGAACAGGTTAGGGCTTACATTCAAGAGTTTTATCCGGATGAGTCTCAGTCAGAACCGACTGAGACTAGCCAATCCGAAGGTGAGGCCAACATGAGTGAGGATGAGGGAGCTCAGGTAGAAGTTCAACAATCTGTGGGCATAGGTGAGAGGGAGCATGTGTTGGTGAGGGAGGGAGCAGGTGGTGAGACGGCATAGACGACGGATTCAAACTGCACCGTCTCTGACGTGCGAGCGATAGATATTCCATCCGAGGGTGACCGAAGCCCAATCTGCCGGACTACTCTCCATAAGACCGTCAGTCCAACGGTCGAAATCACCCGCACCACCCACTTGGTTTCCCCTCAAAGGGAGACCACTTCATTCCACGGGGTTATTGCACATACACCATCGCTGTCTCATTTGGAGAGTGGCGGTGTTGAAAGAGGTCACACTCCTCCCCATATGACCGCACTTCCTTCTTTCACGATTCCATCCCCCCGAATACACTCAACGCACGATGCCTCCGTGTCATCCCCAAGAGCTGCCTCCGTGGCAGCTCCACAAACTTCCGGATCTGAGCGTTCTATACAGGAGCCAGAAATGACGGAAGGAAGACCTTGAGTGGCTCAATCAACGCCATCCACTTCCGGTCATCTCCCTATCAACTTGGAGATGTTAACGGCAACTCTTCGTGCTGCCGGAGTGATTACCCGGGCTGACCTGGACGCCCAAAAGGAAGCTGACGAGGAACGTCACACCGCCCTTCTTTCACTTATAAAGGGTAAGGGTGTCGCTTCCGAAGCTGGCCCTCCACCAGGATCCCATTCAGTCCAAAATCAGATTGCAGAGCTCTCGGACAAGATTGATGCGCTTACACGTTTAATTCTATGTTGGTACACCTTGTGTGACGATAGCAGTCTAAGTGATCTTACATTGTGATTTAGCAAGTGTTTGTTATATATGTTTATATATGGTTGATATTTATTAGTGTTTGTATGTTTGAACTTGATGTAACGTATTACAAGAAGTTCAAACATAAAGTACAAAGATAAAATCAATCATAAAGTAAAAACATAAGTTTCAATGCTAAGTTGAGTAAGTGAATTAGTTAGATTCGAATTATTTAAGGCTTGGCATTCGAATCTGTGATAGATTCGAATGTAGCCCTAGATTCGAATGAGGGCAGATTCGAGAGTGTCATTGTGGACAAACTCGAATGGGCCTTGGGCCAGATTCGAGTTTGGCCCATAATAGACTCGAATCAGGCTCTATAATTAGGGATAGACTCGAGATATTATTAGACTTTTTGCAGAATTCGTGAGGGATTAAGCATTAAGCGATCTCGAGTTTATCATCAGTGTTAGTGCCGTTTCGGAGAGAATCAGTTCGTAGGATCGTTCGTGTGTCATTCGTTCAGCCTCTGATAGTCTCCGTGTTTCGTGTGTGAGAGTTGTTTCCGTCTACCTGTTAACGAGGATTCCACACTCGTTGACGGCTCCGCGTCTAGATAGATCTCGTAGTGGTAGACCTTACAAGTGGTATCAGAGCCTACGGAGTGTTCTTGGTGTTCTTCGTGTTCATCTAGATACATTCTAGGTTTCTTGACGCTAGTTGGACGGTTTTTCTCTCAAAATCGTGTTTTCAAGCTTAGCAAATTCTTATTCGGAAAATACTTTGTGGTTTTTCACGTTTTTGATCGAAATCATTATTTTTCGTTGGAAAAATACTGGTTTAATCTGCAAAACGTAAAGAAATCAAAGTATTAGCCGTTTTTCGAGTTTGCGGCGCTCGAATATAATAGGGGTAATTAGGGTTACACTTAGTCTCGAGTCTAACCAAAATCCGCTCCTTTCGAGTCTGATACAGAGGGTTTCGACTCTATTTCGAGTTTGTGCTACATTCGAATAGGATCTCGAGTCTACTTATTTTCGAGTTTAATTCGAGTTTAGTTTAGTTTCGAATAGGGTTTCGAATCTGCTGTAATTTCGAGTTTGTCTGACCTTCGAATCTGAGGACTTTTCGAATCTGACATAATTTCGAGTTTAATTGAATTATAACACTTAATCGAATTTAATCCCAAATAAATTGGAATCTGATTACATTCGAATCTACCTAGATTCGAACGAATTAATTCACATTAGTTTCGAATTAAATTAATTAAGGTCAATTCAATTACTTTCGAAAAGATGTCAAATCTTCAAAAATTCCTAGAAATGGACCACGAGGTCGGGAAGGCAAACGCTCCGCCTAAGCTGATGAAAGTTGAAGATTATTACTAGTGGAAAGATCGGTTTACCGATTTCGTGCGTTTTAATGACATGCGCATGTGGGTGTGTATCGACGAAGGATATATTCCACCAGTTTCAGAAGTTGAAGGCCGTCAGAAAGTCTTATCATACCAAATGATGAAGGAGGATGATAAGAAATTGTATGAAGTCGAAAACAAAGCTTTCTCGCTAATCCGAATGGCTTTGCCTCAGGATATACTGCACACATTTAGGACTCAAAAGACGTCAAAGGAACTTTGGGAGTCTCTAGAGAAGAGGTGTGAGGGAAATCCTAGGGTTCGTAGAAAGCGTACAGAGCTGTTGAAACAACAGTTTGCAATTTTCAAGGCGTTAAAGGATGAACAGCTAGATGATATCATCACCCGGTTCTATCACCTGTTGACGGAACTTGAAAGTCACGGGATTGAGTTTACTGACACCGACAAGAACAACAAGCTTCTTGATGCCTTACCAGCCAAATGGACTATGTATGTGGCAATGATCAAGCTGAACGAGGACAAGTATTATACTCAATCTCTGGATGATATTGTGGGAACGTTGTGGGCATATCACTTCGAGCTACTGAAGGCCGAAACTGATTACGAACAAGTCCAGAATCCAGCAATGTATTTTGGAAAGACAACAAAACCTTTAGCGACAGCCGACCTGAAGACTGCTACAGCGTTTTTCACCGGAGAAACGTCGTCACCAGCAGAGACTGATGACACATTGAATCGCGCGTTCTTAGGATTAGGAAGATCAGAAGAACCGCAGCCTCAAGTACAACAGGCATCGACATCTCAGAGCTATTCGAAGATGCCCATGAGCGCAAAATCAGCGGAAGAACATTTGAATCTGCTTGCTTCTTTTGTGGCCGCGTATGGGAATTGTGTTCAAGGGAAGATTAACGATCCTGCTCTCTGGGATGAAGACTACGATCAGGTCGACCCTGATGATCTTGAGGAAATGGATCTTAAATGGCAACTGGCCATGGTAACCCAAAGGGTTAAGAGATTCATTAAAAGAACTGGGAGGAATCTGACAATGAACAACAAGGGGATTGGATTTGATAAGTCCAAAGTAAAGTGCTACAACTGTCAAGGACTGGGACACTTCGCCAGGGAGTGTCAGAGACCGAAAGTAGAAACGTATCAAGGGCAGAATCAACATCAGGGACAGTATCAGAATCAGTCTCAACAAAGATACCTTCCAAGTTCATCAACTGGTCAAGCCAATCTAGCTGGTCTACTATCCATTGTCACTTCAGACAGACAGCTAAATGGTACCTATGATTGGAGCTCACATCCAGAATCGAATGCTCGGGCTTTTATGGCAGAAGTCACGGAAACTGGGTGTGATGAAGAAGAGCAGACCACAAGGGACAGCAGTCCGATGTGGGTAGAGAAGGCGAATGATCAGACAGTTCTGGAGTTTGCTGCTCAGATGGCCAACGTGGAATCTGATAACTCAAAGGTTAGTCTGACTTACTCTCTTTTTCGTGAATTATGTGCGTTGTGTGTTAATTCTAACGATAGGTTAAATCTAGTCTTAGAATCACATAAAACCATAACTGCTCAAAATGAGAATTTAAAAATTGAAAACGCTAGCCTAAACGATATCAAGCAAGATCTTAAAGAAAAGCTTAAGGCTGATGCTCAAGACGTAATAGTTCTAAAAGACAAACTGAGTGAGCAGTGTGTTAGGATAGAGCTTATGTATGAGCACGTAGAGGCCTTGACCAAAAGTCTTAAGGACAAGGACATAGAGCTAGCTGAAACAAAGGTAAAGGTAGCCGAGGCGAATAGCAAGTTGGAAAAGTTTAGGAATTCAAGCCTAAACCTAGGGAAAGTTTTAGACGCCCAACGACAGTCTAAAAAGCCTGTAGGTCTAGGATTTCACGAAATTCCTCCACCTTTTAATGCAAACTATGTGCCTCAGCCTCAGGAGAAAACTGATAAATCAGTAGACTTAGAGGACCTACCTACACCGACACCAGAGCCTATAAAAGATAATGCACCTAAGGTGACTGACACAACCATCAAGGTTAAGAAAGTCAAATTTGTGTCTTCCTCCAGTGAAACACCTGCAGGAAAACAGAAAATTGATTGGGCTGATCAGGATGATGAGCCAGTCGCCATAGATGTACAAAAGGACCAAGACAATAGTGAGACACCTAGATCTAAGGGAACACACAAAAAGTCCATAGATAAGATGTCTTGCTTCAGATGTCACGAGAAGGGGCATGTTGCTTCTCACTGTCCGCTTAGGAAAGCCGATGTTACACCTAAGACAGTGAACCCAACACCTGTTAAGCCCTCAACCAGTGTGGCGAGCACCAGTAGTTCTCAAAGTACCGAGAAACCTGTGCAGGCCGCACCCAAACAAGTTGTGAAAAACGCGCCGGTAAAGGTTGGACCAAAGGAAGTGATTAGGAAAAATTCACTGAATCGTGTCATTAATCAATCTAGGTCAGCACCACAACAAGTCTATAGGAGCACAACACCTAGCAGGGCACACACTCCAGTTAGGTCTCATACTCCAGTTAGACATTACGCACCGGTAAGAGCTCAGGGATCACAGTCCGAAATGCCATATAATAGGAATTATTCTAGAGCTCCACAACAAATGCCTACTCCAAGGCAAAGAGTGAACTTAAATCACTCGGCACCACAACAGACTCCAGTTCAAAGGCCCAAGTCACCTGAAAGGCGAGATGGGTATTTGAAAGAGTTCAAGTATGTGGACGAGAATGGTATAACCAAGTCAGTTATGGCTTGGGTTCCCCATGATAACTAACCTATTTTCTTTCATGTGCAGGAGATTACCACAGGTCCAAACAACAAGTGGTTCGTCGACAGTGGATGCTCCAGGCACATGACAGGGGAAAGAGGTCTACTTACAGACTTCAAGGGTGGGAATCGGGGATTCGTATCATTCGCGGGTAACAAGGGTGGAAATATCACGGGTACCGGAGGGGTCACTAATGGGACAATCAAGTTGGACCAAGTTTATCACGTTGATAAACTGGTTCACAATCTCATTAGTGTATCTCAAATCTGTGATAAGAAGAACTCAGTGTAGTTCACTGACACTGAGGCGTTAGTGCTAAAGCCGGGATTCAATATTCCTGAAGAATGGGTATTGATGCGGGCGCCAAGGAAGAATGACTTGTACATGCTGGATATGAACAAGCCGGAGACTTTGATGGGGCCAATTTGTTTATTATCCAAAGCTTCGGAGACGGAATCGGTACTGTGGCACAGACGCATGGCTCACCTGCACCTAAGAAAGATGAACTACATAACGAAGAATGGACTGGTGCAGGGTGTGCCTATGAAGAGCTTTCAGTTCGAGGACAAGTGTCTACCGTGCATGAAGGGCAAGCAACATAAGAAGACACACAAGTCCAAGAAGCAGAACTCCATAACCTCAACATTCGATTTGTTGCATATGGACCTTTTCGGCCCAATCAACAAAAGGAGTATCGGAGGTAGTTGGTCCTGTTTAGTTATCACTGACGATTACTCACGTTTTTCTTGGGTTTTCTTTTTAGGTACAAAGGACGAGACGGCTTCCAAGCTCATCGGGTTCTTAGACCAAGTGGAGAATTCCTACGGAGGGTTAAAAGAATACGTAGTGATAATGGGACTGAATTCAAAAACACTGTAATTGGTGTATATTGCCTATCAAAGGGCATAGTGCATCAATTCAGTGCACCATATGAACCTCAACAAAATGGGGTGGCCGAACGTAAAAATAGGACATTGATTGAGGCTGCAAGGACTATGCTTTCAGATTCAAAGCTTCCTACCATGTTTTGGGGGGAGGCAGTGAATACCGCGTGCCATATTTTAAACCGAGTCCTTACAGTCAAATCTTTGAACAAAACATGTTATGAAATTTTGAATAAACGGCCACCTAATTTAACTGGATTCGAACCGTTTGGGGTACCATGCACTCTATTGCGAACAAAACATCAACCGAAGTTTGGTGAAAAGGCTGACGAAGGATACTTCCTAGGTTATGTGTCGAACTCACCAAACAAACGGGTTTTTAACAAAACAAATGGTACTGTGGAGATTGTGTATAATATTGAAGTCACAAGTTATACACATGAACCCCAAACTGGTCCGGAATGGATATTTGACTATGATAAATTATTTGAGTCATTTAACATTCCTTTGGATGATAATGCAGGTACAATCGAAAAGGACATGGCGACGTTGCATCTGAATGACGATGGCCATATCTTTCCGAGGACTACGTTTGAATCCACATCTGAGCCTACTGCGACTGTAGATAGATCTCCAGAAGTTGCTGATCCAGAAGCACCTACCACTGAGAATCAGACTCAAGCAACAAGTTCCAACTCTGAGGAAAATGTCCACGAGGAGGAAAATGTAGAAACTGAGCCTGTTCCCCCATTAGGTGAAATAGGATCTAACTTAGGAGATAATCTAAGGGTTGATGAGATAGAGACCTCTAGGATTAACAAGAACCATCCATTAGAAAACATCATAGGAAATCCTAACGAGGGAGTGAGGACTAGGAGTAGTTTAAATAACAACACTGTGTTGTTGTCGATGATAAATGACTCCGAAGCTTATCACACATGTCTCTATTCATGTTTCATATCGCAAGTAGAGCCTAAGAATGTGCAAATGGCACTTAAGGATAACTCCTGGGTTGAAGCGATGCAGGAAGAACTTTCGCAATTTAGGAAACTAGAAGTGTGGGAGTTAGTTCCATTACCTCGAGGGGAGGTTGCCATAGGAACCAAATGGGTTTTTAAGTGCAAAAGAGACGATCGGGGTATAGTCACGCGCAACAAGGCTAGGTTAGTTGTAAAGGGTTTCAACCAAGAGGAATGAATCGATTACAACGAGGTATTTGCACCAGTAGCAAGGCTGGAAGCCATTAGGTTGTTTCTAGCTTTTGCCTCCTTCAAGGGCTTTAAGATATATCAATTAGATGTTAAGAGTGCTTTCCTATATGGGAAAGTGAAGGAGTTGGTGTATGTAGAACAACCGCCCGGATTTACAGATCCAAAATATCCTGATAGAGTATATCGTTTAGATAAGGCTCTATATGGATTGCATCAGGCACCAAGGGCGTGGTATGAGACTCTATCCAACCATCTGTTAGAGAACGGTTTTGAAAGGGGTAGGATAGATAGTACTCTGTTTGTTAAGAGGAAGGGAGAACATTTTATCTTGGTACAAGTGTACGTCGATGATATCATCTTTGGATCATCAGACGAACAGATGTGCAAAGATTTCGAGAAGGTGATGAAGTCTAAGTTCGAGATGAGTGCTATGGGAGAGTTAAATTTCTTCTTGGGGTTACAAGTTGACCAGAAGAAGGAAGGGATGTTTATCCATCAGACTAAGTATGTCTATGACATATTAGAACGTTTCGGGATGGAAGGAACAAAGTTGACTGCCCATTTCAGCACGCCGATTCAAGTGAATCACAATCTCGGACCGGGTACTGAAAGTGATACCGATGTGGATCCGACTTTATATCGGGCCATGATTGGATCACTTATGTATTTAACTGCTTCAAGACCTGACATTATGTTTGCTGTGTGTATTTGTGCTAGGTTTCAAGCGAATCCGAAGGAGATGCATATGAAAGATGTGAAGCGGATTCTACGATACCTCAAGTCGAAACCGAAGCTGGGACTTTGGTATCACACGGAGGGAGATCTAGAGTTGGAGGCGTTCACGGATTCTGACTACGGAGGATGCAGCTTGACGCGCAAATCAACAACTGGAGGTTGTCAGTTCCTAGGAGGGAGATTGGTATCCTGGCAATGCAAGAAACAAACATCGGTAGCCGTGTCAACATGCGAGGCCGAGTATGTTGCTGCCGGAAGTTGTTGCTCACAGGTTCTGTGGATACAACAACAATTGCGGGATTACGGTTTGGCTTACACTCAAACTCCAATTAGGATAGACAATCAATCTACAATTGCTATAACGAATAATCCAGTTAAACACAATAAAACAAAGCACATAGACATTAGGCATCATTTTATTCGTGATTGTGCTAAAAAGAACTTAATCAAATTGGTAAAAGTGGCAACAGAAGATAATAATGCAGATTTATTTACCAAAGCATTTGATAAGTCACGGTTTGAGTATTTAATTCAACTGAATGGAATGCGCAACCCAGAGTAATTTGACCTTTGTAGTAGTAGTTTATTTTCTTTTATAGTCGTAGTATTTCTTTCTTTACAGTAGTCTGCTAATTTAGGAAAGTTTCTATTTTTAGTAAGTTTCTATTTTTAGTAAGTTTCTATTTTTAGTAAGTTAGTAGGTTATCTTATTTTATTGCTATTTCTTATGAAAAACAAAAGAAAAAAGAGAGAAAATCATAAAAATACAAAAAAAAGAGAATATCAGAAAAAGAGTTAAGTCTTAGATATATAGGTTCAAAGTGACGAAAATTAGCACAGTCGTTACAAACTCTAAATGTTTAGGCTTTCACACATAATGCAACTAAATTCTAAGTGTTATACTTTATTTAGTTTGATGTGTTGGTAGGCATAATATATATAGGGAATCTCAAGGCTAATAAAATATTCAAGAAAAAGTCAAGCGTGTCACTAACTTAGATATACGACCAATCGGTCTTAATTTTTATGTACAAGACATACAAACTTTGAGTCTAAATGAGGTATGCAAACTTTTTGGGGATGTATGGCAACATCAAATACATCTGAAAATGGAAAGAATAGAAAAATCATATGAAATTGAGAGTCGAAAACATGTAACTTTGTTGTACGTAAGTATAGACCTGTTGCCGCTGTTTAGATTCGGGTTAGCAGATATGTCGCTTTGTTGTACGTCAGTACAGACCTGTCACCGCTGTCTTGCTAACTTTAAGAATAAACCTTAAGTCAAACTAAGACACTTTGTTGTATGAAAATACAGACCTGTGTCCGATGTTTGTCTTTTAAAGAAAGTTTGCAAATTCCAACAAGTTAGAATCTTTGTCTGTGTGCCTTGATCATAAAAGTATGTCTATGTATGAGTCACGTAAGATAATTTCATGATAAATAAAAATGCCAAGGGATATTCCGAAATGTAGAATGTTTAAAGGGGTAAAATACCAACAATCGGCTAAATGGGTATGTCACGACAAACAATCAGAGGAATCAAAAATTCCTAAGTGTGAAAGTTTAAGTACTGAAAGTGAGTATCAGACGTCGCTATTTGATTGAACCTTTCTTAGACTATACTCATCAAAAAGATTTTGTTTAAAGCTTAGGTTGTAAATTTTAATAGGTATAGCTTAAGTTTAAGTTCAATTTTTAAGTCAAAATTTTTATTTTTATTTTTATTTTTTTATTATTATTATTTTATTTTATTTTATTTTTTACTTAGGTTAAAGGTCAAAAAATTACTGTGGGTGCATTCAAAGTTGGATAAAATAAACACTGCGTGAAAAATCATGTGCTTAGGGTAAAAGAGTTGGCTTAGTTTATCTTGTTACACAATACCGTAGAAAAAGGTTGAAAAAGTTGAAGTTATTTCAAAAATTTTCGAAATTTTTCTAAGTGTTTGGTGTTTTTCGAGTTTAGGACAGACTCGAATTGGGAAGGCTTCGAATCTGTCAGTAGATTCGAGTCTGGGCTTAGATTCGAAGGTTGGTAGTATATATAGGTTAACAGTGAAGTCATTAACTACTTACTGTTTTCGAATCTATATCCTCGAATCTACTCAGGCGATTTCGAATTCATTGCTCGAATCTATCGTTTCTCTCATAAACGACAATTTGTCGAGATTATTGCTAAGGAGTTCGATTCTACTGTTGTATCTAGGTATAATCAACTTGATTGTACAAGATTCATGTAGTCTTATACACCATTTTAGGCAAAATCATCGATTTTTGAAGGTTTAAAGGTCGAAATCGGGTTTTTACAAAATTACCAAGTTTGGTATTGATGAATATGTGCCAGAGCAGACTGGTATTGATGAGTCATCGTCTGCAACCAAATCAGAGGAAATGGAGGAAATTGAAGTAGAAGCTCCAGAATCAGTGTCTACTGAACCTCATGTTCAAATAGGAACATATGGATCAAGGTTGATAGTTAACGAAGAAGCTTCAAGGAGTCGAGTAATAAGAGAGGCTGATGAATCAGATTTTGAAGAAGAAGAGATTGCTCCTTTAGTGACGAGGCAACGGGCCAAGCGTCATCGATTCATGCAAGGATCATCTTCTACATCAGCAGCACCACCAGAAACTCCGCAACCTCAAAATCCTCAATCTCAAGAACCCCAAACCACTATTCCACCACCACCACCTCGCGATGAACCCTATATTCCATCGCCAATCATTCCTACACCTATACAGTCTATTCCATCAACCTCGACCTCATATGCCGACAACCAAAGGTTTTTGCGCTTAAAAGATAGAGTCGACTTCCAGGAACTCCAAATCTTTGGGCTAACAAGGGCGATCGGAGAAATTCAGACGCATAATGCAAATCTTGACAAAGAGAATGCCGAGTTGAAAAAGATTGTGGAGAAAGTCCAGGAAGAGAACACAGAGCTAAAATCATTTGTAGCAGATCAGGCCGCAGAGATAAGGGCGATGCGCTCCCTAATAGAGCAGTTAATGAAAAATTTACAGGCTCAGGGGGAGACGTCGTGCCGTGATCAGAATGTACAGAGGCCGAGAGATGGTGATGATGAAGACAACCAAGGCAATGATCCCAGCCCTAAAAGTCAGGATGAGCCAGTAGATTTTTCTGCTGCTCAGACTGCTCAATCTCAGGGGGAGCCTAGTCTAGCAGAAGGAGAAGTAGGAGAAGCAAGTTGATCTAAGCCTACAGATTTTGAGATTAGTGAGATGATCGATGCTCTCATGGATCTTGATGATGATCCGATGGATTTAGGTTTTGATTGTGACGATGAAGAGCTAGAAGAGGGTGAGTTTGTACCTGAAGAGATAGTTGACTGGCAATCAGATGACGAGGTATGTGCTGATGACGATGATGAAGCTGATGAGATCGTCGTACAGCAGAACCCTATCACTGATACATACGTGATAGATGGGAATGATATTGTTAACGTAGAGGTTGTGAATGTTGCGTTAAACGTTGAGCCATCAGTAGAGGAACCAGCTAGGGAACTAACAAATGAAGAGAAGAGAAAATTGTGGTTCAGAGCTGAAAAGAAGGAGTTAGAGCTTAAAACGAAAATGAGGGTGCCGGGTACTGGGAAGTTGTCTGCACACATATTAAGTTGGTTCTTTGATCGAGAACTGCAGCTATTCATAATTAAGAGAAAAGACGGGCTCCAGTACCTGAGACGATCACTGAAAGCTTTCAATTCACTGCCAAAGATCGAAATCACAGCGTTAGCATGGAAAGATCTGATTAACATTGGCAATGATCCCTACGCAGACGTAATTGCAAGAATCATAAAAAAGAGGGAAGATCAAGGAAGTTTGAGCGACTGAATCCAAGGGTTGGAAGAAGAGTAGAAGATCCTTCACGTATTGATCCTCTAACTGGACGACCTTGGATGAGGATCCACTATAAACCAGCAAGATGTCTTAGGAAGGTGCCTCTCAAGCCTATGCCACAGAATGTCTTGAAGAATCTGCATTGGTGGTATGCTGAGACTGAGACTGGAGAAGCGGTCATGGAAGACTTTGAAGAAAACGTTATTCTTAGAGTTTACGATCCTCTTCACCTGTTAAACCTTTCTAGAGATGATCTTCATATTTTGCATGCTTGTAAGATTTCTAGTGATGCACATATGGATAGTGAAGCTAGGAAATATGAGAATGTAGTCAAAGTATGTGTTGAAAAAGGCTTGTATGCTGGAAGTAGTTTGAATAAATAATAAACAAAGTTCTTAATCAAATGTGTGAATTATTAGAAGCTATCGTCAAGGGGGAGTCTGTTGGTACACCTTGTGTGACGATAGCAGTCTAAGTGATCTTACATTGTGATTTAGCAAGTGTTTGTTATATATGTTTATATATGGTTGATATTTATTAGTGTTTGTATGTTTGAACTTGATGTAACGTATTACAAGAAGTTCAAACATAAAGTACAAAGATAAAATCAATCATAAAGTAAAAACATAAGTTTCAATGCTAAGTTGAGTATGTGAATTAGTTAGATTCGAATTATTTAAGGCTTGGCATTCGAATCTGTGATAGATTCGAATGTAGCCTTAGATTCGAATGAGGGCAAATTCGAGAGTGTCATTGTGGACAAACTCGAATGGGCCTTGGGCCAGATTCGAGTTTGGCCCATAACAGACTCGAATCAGGCTCTATAATTAGGGATAGACTCGAGATATTATTAGACTTTCTGCAGAATTCGTGAGGGATTAAGCATTAAGCGATCTCGAGTTTATCATCAGTGTTAGTGCCGTTTCGGAGAGATACAGTTCGTAGGATCGTTCGTGTGTCGTTCGTTCAGCCTCTGATAGTCTCCATGTTTCGTGTGTGAGAGTTGTTTCCGTCTACCCGTTAACGAGGATTCCGCACTCGTTGACGGCTCCGCGTCTAGATAGATCTCGTAGTGGTAGACCTTACATTCTACAAGTCCAGGAGCAGATAAATTCCAGAATGGACCGCCTCGAGTCTGCATTAATTGAACTCCAGTGCCGTCCTCAGGCTGAGGCTCCAAAAAGAAAGCATGACGATCAGGACGACCCTGATCGTCATGAGGGGGAGAAAAGACAAAAAACTCAGTCTGAGGACCCGATGCTGTTTATAGGGGGAGCAGAGACCGAAGGGACAGAGTTTCAGGGGTCCGGGGAACAGATGCAGGAGGCTCAGGAATATTTAATGATAGAAGACGAGCCCATGTTCGAGGGTCCAGCTCCACTGGATCCAATGACAGCTATGGAAGAGATCAACCCCGCTCATGAGAAAGTTGAAATCATATTGGTATCTGACTCAGAATCCGATATTGACGACAGCGAACCTTTGATTATTCCTAAGCCTGAGCCAGAATCACCTAAAAAATCCTCATCCTCTTCCTTTGATTTCCTAAACTCACCACCACCAGTCCCTCAACAACAAATCCTTTCATGTATTCAAGCTCCCCCGTCACTCAAAGAATCCCATATAGTCCTAAGCCCTCAAAGATCTCCAAGCCCTCCTCCAGTCCAACAAACTGAACTCCCAGGTCCTTCACAAATCAAAAGGGTTGATTGCTTTGATGAAACTCCAGAAGGACCCGGTGAATATAGGAGAGAGGATTTATACTGTGTAGACCGGTTTTCAAAGGGTGAGGTACACAATCTACCACCTGAAGAAAAAGACAAACTTCGACAAGAACGGCGGGGGACAATCATAAAACTACTTGAAGCTAAAAAGTCTGAAATCGAAGAACCCCCCGTTCAGGGCCTCAAAGAATTCCTACAGAAGTTTCCCCCTGAGCAGTTTCAGAACCCGTACTTAGAAGAGAGATTTAAAATGGTATTCAGAAAGAAGCCTGGATCCTTCAGCAGACGCCTTCTTATGGAACTAACAAATGTAACCAAAGCTGAGCAGGCTGAATACTATCAACTAATGCTCCGGGAGAGAAGGTCAAAAGTTTCCAATCGAAGATAAAGAAACTCATGTCCATCACCATGTGCAAAAGGGCAAAAGTATGCTATCCCTCCTTTCAAGTAGAAAGAGAAGATGGCACGGCTGATGAGTTCTTCGAGAATGACCTAGACTTCATAAATGTGGACGACGTCGAATTCCTACACGAGCGATTGAAAAATCGTATTAAAGGACGTCTGTCTCGCATGACTGCTTTAGGTGCCCTTGTTCGAAGTATGAACCGTCGCTCGATCATTATGTGCCTCAGAGACTTCCAAATGGCGATCGAGAGCGCAATGGTTAAAGTGGGTCTTCAAGCACCTGAACAAGATAGCTTCCTCCTAGCCCACCATCCGGCCTACAGAGTTATACTCTCTGGAGACCCGGGTGTCATTTTTGTCAATTACAAGGGCTACAAAAGGTTCATGCGCTTTGAGGATCTCCCCTGTTACTCCGACGGTACTCTTAGATTGGTTAGAGCCACGCTTACTCAGAAAGTTCAAGACTTTGACGCTCAACCAGATCCAGAACAAAGATGCTCACCGAAGGAAATTCATGACACCCTCAGCGGCATTGAACTCCTGAACAAAAGGCTACATTTGAGACAAGTGACCAGACGCTTTGACGTCATCCTTGGACTCCGAGAATCAACTGATCATGCCAGAGTTCAAGGACCTCCAAAATGATCGAAAAGGGGGAGATTGTTAGACATTTAATTTCGATCTTATGGAGTTATTTTGTAATAATTATTTACTTAACAATTAGCTTTGTCTTTGTTTCCTTGTAATTTATTTCTATGTAAAATTCTAGGGGGCAATTGTGTCAATGCCCCATAGTTAATTAAATGGAGCTATAAAGCTCCTAGGGTTTGCTTTATGTAATTTACATGGTTGAATATTCAAGACAAGAGCAGCCGCCATTTTGCATTTCTCTCTCAATTATTGTCTTTTCTTCATCATTACCTAATTATTGAGCCTTGTTCTTCTTGGGTATTGATAAAGAATCATCAAAGGTGCTGAAACATTCGGGAATACATAATTAACAATACCCCCTCTTACAAACAAATACATAAACCATTATTTTCATAAAAATACAAACATCATGCTTTGCAAGAATAAACAAATACAATAATAGCCAAGTATGAAGGTTTGTCTGCACTTGTCACAAACTAAGTTCATTTTAGCACTTTCGGGACAAGAGAATTCAGCAAGATGTAAACATGAGAATAGTCTGTTATAAAACCTCATCATCACGCATTTCAACTGTACAATTTTAAGCATATGTCTAACCATCAAGGAGCCATGGGAAGGGCGGGATAGTGGCCCCACCTTTTTTTCCTGTTAATGTAATATCATAGAATAATCAAAACCAAGTAATAATAATAAACTCACAAGTATGCTTATAAGCATTTAACAAACAAAGTACAAGTAGCTCTTTGCTTTCGTCACCTAACATTTGTGTAAGTGTCAAATTTAATTAACATGGGAGAGTGTATCAACGTATCAAGAGTAGATAGAAAATTTTCATTTTATAAAATTCCTTTTCTCGATCATCTGATGGAAGACAACATTCTGTCCAACAAAGAACATAATTAAGTTTAGAGCAATAACTGTTCGATAGGAATAGAAATCTTTTGGTTTTAATGTCAGATAATGAATTGCTAACCAGTCTTATTTTATTTAAAAGGGTGAGCAAAAATCATTTAAGAGGTATAATCCCACAAATAACGAATTGATAATCTTGCAACATTTAAAATCATGATATTGTTCAAGTATTATTAATATCAATATATGAAACCGCAACATATAATATATTACAACATGCTCTTACCTATTTTTGGAAGATCAAGCAGGATAAGAAAAAAGATGTGGCGTGAGAGATTGACACGTGGAGGAGATGGTTCAAGGTAGAAAGGTATAAAAATCAACCCTGCATACAATTAAATAACTTTAGATACTATTCATGCAACTGAAAGAATAATGGACAGATAAGAAATAGAATTAAGGCACTAAACCTTGTAGATATCAAACTGACAATCTTAAACACACAAAATCCCATTTTGGTAAAACTAAAACACTCATTAAAACTTTTTGGGTAATGAGATAAATGATATACGTTTGTGTAACGCCCGTAAATTCTGGAAAATTCTTTTCCGCTATTTTATATTCAATCTAAAAAAAAAAAATTCTTATAAAATCAAAATTATGCAATTCCATCATCATATTTTGAAAAAACGTGAAAAATCATGAAAAGTAACTATAATATCGAAAATTTCACTTTTAGAGTGTCGGGTAAAAATACTGACGATATACAAAATCTTTATCGTCAAAAAAAAAAAAAGACAAGACAAGAGTTGACTTTCACATCTCCATCTCCCATATTTTTAGTCATTACCCTCATCCCATCACTTTTTATTTTTTAGTCCAATTGTCATGTCTTTTGTTTTAATGTGCAATAAACAATTATGGTTTCTTCTCCTATATATACATCCACATTCTTCAATCAAAAATCAAAGAAACTTCTATTATCATCTTTAAGATTTGAAGATTGTGGTGGTAGAAATTTGTATATTACCAAGTTAGCTTCATCAAAGGAGGCTTCATAGTGAGGTAAATTTCTTTTGGAATTCATCATATTTATGGGGTTATTGTTAAATCCAAATTTTTGAAGATAGGTGCTTAAAATCAATATATTTTAGTGGTTAAAACTATATATTCCCAAAGAACTCAAAACACCTTTAATGGAGTTGTGTTGGATTTTATGGGTTTTACCAATAACCAAAGTTTTGATTTTTTTAAATCGTCCCAATCAATAATCGTTGCACTCACAATAATAAACAATGATAATAATATTCATACAATGAGAATAAACACTCAATCAAAGATGAAAATGTCAAAGAGAGTATTCAAAAAAATGTAGCAGCCGCTCAATTGCTATTTTGAATAATGACAAACTTGTGGGAAACCCTCCTACGGTTTCCCTTAAATATTAAATCCATGTTTGAAGGATTTACAAACTATACCCCTCAACTTCTAAATACAAGAAATAACTTACAAGAGAAATAAATTAAATTACATGGAAATAAAATTAAGCTAACTATTACAAAATAAACTCCACAGGATTAAATTTAAAGTGTAACAAGAGGATGACAAGCTTGCTGTTCATATTCGCGTAAGCCAAGGATAACATCAAATCTTCTTATCACCTACCGAGCATGCAACCTGTCATTAATAAGCTCTATTGCGTTGAGGAGATCATGTATCTCTTTTGGCTTCTTTTTGAGTTTAGAAACTGTCTGGGCATCATCCTGCTGGAGTCTCCCATTCAGCTCCGCTCTAACTAGTCGGAGAGTGCCATCAGAGTAGCAGGGCAACTCCACAAAACGCATGAACTTCTTCTGCCCATTTTTATTTAAAAAGATGACTCCTTGTTGACCACCCATGAATACTCGATAGATTGGTTGATGCTCGATGCCAAAAAATTCATAAACGAGAGCCCTGAGTCCAACTTTGACCAGAAAGCTCTCTATAGCCAATTGAAAATCTTTTATGCACAAAACAGTGGATTGTCATCTCATACTCCTTGTAAGCACCGCCAGAGCAGTGACATGATCCAATCGCCCCTTGACTTTGTTTTTCAGCTTGTTATACATTGTCTCGATGTCGTCGGGGTTCATGAAATCCAGATCGCTCTCGTGGATCAATTGTGACGACCCATTTGCTCGTTTGATTTGAAATGAAGGTGTAAACAAATGGGCTCTTTTATACATCGAAATGGAGACGATCTTTACCACTTTTGACTTTGACCAATATTCAGACTTTGGTCTCGTTTCCCGCATCATCAATTGATTTTACTCAGCCTGCTCAACTTTAGATACATCACTGAGCTCCATGAGCAGTTGACTACTATATTTTCCTGGATTCTTCATGAATATGACCTTGAATTTCTCTTCCAGGTAGGGCTCAAGAAAATCTTCGGATTTCATTTTCATTAAGTACTCTTTTAGCCCTTAGACTGGAGGTGCTTCAACCTCTGCTGCAAAAATTTCCAACATTTTGTAGACTCGACCCCGGTGGTCGAGTCTCAGCTTATCTCTCTCTTCAACTGGTAGAGAATGCACTTTTCCTTTCGAGAACCATTTGACCCAGTCCATGTCGACTATGTCATACTTGAGGGTTGCCTCAGGGTCCTTTTGGAAGCAATCAACGGTTCTAGGACTTGATGGCTCAGCGGATTGGGTGGTCAGTATTTAGACTTGTGAGGTGGTGGTTGGTTCATGAGTTGGTTGTTGGGTAGGAGGAGGGGTAGGAGATTTTAGAGCTGACATTATTTCTTCTTGTAGAACATGGGTTGGAGAGTTCAGGAAGTCAAAAGAAGATGATGATTTTTGTGGGGATTCTGGCTCAGGTTTGGGTGTCTTTAATGGTTCGTCTAGATCAATCTTAGAGTCTGTATCAGGCAATAAGACGATTTCGACTTGAACGAAAGGAGGCTCATGCACTACCATCTCCTTCATCACATCTTCTTCTGTTTGACCCCCTGAAGCACCTAGGAATTTCTCCCCACTCTACTCACTTTCTACTCCCTCTACACCTTGCAACTCTCCCTCAGGTTGCAGTCTTTGGCGTTACTCCCCCTCAGGATGACGAGGGTCCTCCTGGTCATCATGTTTTCTCTTTAATGACTAACCCTGAGGTCTGCACATGGTCTGCAGATCAATGACAGCTGACTCCAGCCTGTCCATCCTTTTATTTATTTGAGCCTCGACATGCAGAATTAGCCTTCGGAGGCTTTCAATAGAGTCGGTAAAAATTGTTGCAGCCGTGGCTATTTGCTCTTTAAGTGTTGCTGGGGATTCGACTGATTGGGTTCCTGGTGGCAACTCATGAGTCACAACACCATTACCCTTCAAGAAAGAAAGAAGGGAGGAATGTTGTTCGTCAGAAGCTGCCTTGAGGGCGTCCAGGTCAGCCCGTGTAACAAGACCGGCATCACGAAGAGCGGTCATTAACATCTCGGGAGTTATCCCTTGATGACCTGAAGCATATCGCATTTGAGTAGCCGCTTCAGGACTTCCTTCCATCCTTTCTGCCTCCCCAGTTGGGAGTGAAGATCTGGAAGTTTCTAGAGACGCCACGGAGGCGTCTCTTATTTGGGGGACGCCACGGAGGCATCGAGCACGTGTCGAGTGTTTTGTGGTGGGGAATCATACGTGATCAATTGAATGGCGATCACTGGGGGCAGCATGTGACCTATTTCAAAATCTCCCCTCTCCGAAGAGGGGGAGATTGATAGGGTCATTTTATATAGACTTTAATGTGTTTAAATGATATTATTTTATTTATAAACTATTCGCATAATGTTATATTTAATTGTATATTTATCAATTGAAGGATTAAAGCTTAAATGGAGTTAAAGCGAGTAAATGAGCAAAGCAGAAGTCCAATCGGGGTTAGGAAGTCATTTAGAAATAGTTCTAAAAAAATCAGCGCGAGAGGCGCAGGTAGGGGCGCAGGCCTACGCCGCCCTACGCTGCCAAAACAGTGAGTTTGAGAGCTAGAGCGCAGTTCCAGCGTACCTCAGCGCAGGCCGACCGTACCCCCGGGCGCAAAGGTGGGCGCAGGGCTACGCCTTTGCGGCGTACAAACCCTTGACTCGCGTTTTGACGTCCAAAACCCTACCTAACTCGACCTCTATATATACGGGGGTTGATAGTCGAAAACAAGAAGAAAATCAAGAAGGAAGGAGAGGAAAGGCTCAGATTCATCAACCACGATATAGTCGGTACGAGACCCAATGGCGAAGGGTTAGGGTTTGGCTTCTTCTACACTTCATTGTTTCATTCGTCAATCCGACAACTACGAAACATGTTCCTGACAAGTTCAATGTTTCGTACGAGTTGGTTGATGATCATTCCATTATCGTTCAAGGGTTTGTTTATTAGTTAAGTATTTATGTTTTCCATTAGTTTATCATTGTAATGAACGATATGTTTTATTTAGTTTTCTGTGTGATTATTATTTAAAGACACTACAACAAAATGAACCTAAAGCAACATAGGAAAAGTGTTGTGTTAGGCCTTAAAAGTGTTGCTATAGGCCTAATGCGACACTTTATGTAGTGCCACCTTAGCCAATGTCGCCTTAGGTCTAAAGCGACACTTTCACTAGATAATGCAACACTATTCAAAAGTGTTGCCATTATTTTATAAATGCAACACTTTTTAAATGCAACACTTTTTATATTCTAAAGCAACACTATTAATGTGTTGCCATTATTTTATAAATGTAACACTTTTTAAATGCAACACTTTTTATACTCTAAAGCAACACTTTTAATTTATTATTACCAACTTATAGCAACACTTTACTTATCAAATGCAACACTTATCAAATGTTGTCATTATGTAAATGCAACACCATTATCAATCTATTGCAACACTTTATTATTGTTTTAAATTACATAAATGCAATATTTTCTAGACAAGCACATTTATTATTATTTTTTTTAAATTTAATGGAAATACAAATATTATTTAATTACTTCGTGATAATTTTTCTACTTACGATTCAATTTAACAAAATAATATCATTTCATAACATATCGATCAAAAAGTATTTCAAGTATATAAACATCTACAACCAAAATAAGGATCATCAAATGTATAAGCGATACAACAAAAAAGTAAATTACAATATTGGAAATGCATATTCAATTCTTCTTCTTGTAATTTCTTCCATACGAAACCGACGCTTATCATACACAACTCTCCTTCTGTCGATCACTTTGCATATGTCAAAATAAATTAACTAACCTGCAACATATGAAAACACGTACAATATATACCATATCGTTAGTGTGCTTTCTAAACTAGAGGGAAAGTCTATTAATATTAAAATAAAATCAGCTGGACCAATTTTAAACAAATTCTTTAGTAGTAATAATAATAAAATGACAACCTAATGGCTTTTGGGTGCACTCTCCTTACAGACTCTTTATGGTTGGTTTGGTAGCTTAACAAGGTGCATGTATTATCACTAACATGCTTAAGTGATATGAAGACTATAAACCCAGAATGTATTCAAATGCCTACAACATCGTATATTGTTTTTTTCAAAAAAAAAAAATATTATTATAGTAATGATAAACATAATTATTTCTTTCATTTTTTTGTAAATAATAGACGATCCTAATGGCGGGTCAACCCGAATAAATCTATTTTAACCCATAATAACAAATATCCATTTTACCAATTACGCAACCAGTTCATCATGCCACTTTTTTGTTCGACAACAGGAATTTAGATTAGATACATCTATTCAATATTGCTTACCTGCAGGAGCTTCAGATGCAGCCTTTTTCCTCTTCAATATCCCCCTGCAGAATAAACAGCGGCTGTAGCTTCTTTTTTTTTGGGAACAAGTCTCGGACTAGTGTATATTGTTGCAAGTCTTTTAGTATTAATGTGTGCTGGCCGGCCCCTTAGTTTTTCCATGACTCTCGAAATGCATCATCCTCCTAGTGTGCGCTGGGTGTTAAATGGCCACAAATAAGAACCAGCAGCAGCAGGGCCTCAACATTTGAATTAGAAAAATAAGTTAGGTGTGTGTGGTGTGTGTTTGTGGCCTGAAACCAGAAAGAAAAAAGACCGGCAGTGACAGCAAAGCAACAACCATTCCCTAAACATGTAAATATATATAAAAAAGATAGTGTGTAGCATGTGTGTGTTTGTGACAGCTACAAAAGAATAATCAGCAGCCCCAACAGCCTATTAATTAAATTAAGACAGAAAAGAAACAAGTTAAGTCAGTGTTAGTTTGGAATAAGGAAACAACACATTTAAATAAAAATACAAACTAATTAACATGGGTAAAAGACTATGATGAATGACGGTGGAAGTAGTGTGTCGAAGGAAAGAAGGCATACCATTAAGATTAGCAGCAGCAACCTATTTGTTGGCAAAATGTTATCGAGGATCGAAATTCACATAATCTGCCTCCGCACCAAATAAAATATATGAAAGCATAACTATGACAGGCTATATGAATGCAACATTCATTTCTTTAAAAATTAATACCCTTTTTCTATATTTCCTTGGAACCCACACATAAAACCAAATATCATCTCATTCTATATCAATTACTTGAATGCAATCTCTGGATCTTGTTTGAGGGTATTTTATAGTTTCTTCGCATTTGCTAACGAAGGTCGAACAGCCTAAACATAAAATAAGATCAACTATAATTTAGATGAAGGAGAAGCGAAGTGTGTAACCAGAAAAGTTGTAAGCCACTGTTATTTTTTTAGCAACCAACTGTCAAAATTATCCATTTTAGTTCCTCATTACTTTTTATCTCATTGAAGTCTCTCGACTATGATCTTTCTTCTACACGTCCTAATACTTTTTTTGTACCCTTAACGTCCCAAGATTTAGTTTTTAGTTAACCTCATGTGATATGAGGTTGTAGGTAGAAATAAAACTAATGATCATTAGAAAATGCATACAGCAGTAATGAACACAAAAATGCAATCAAGCAATAAATTTTCAAATATAAATCTTGAAACTACAACAAAAATCTAGGGTTTGAACCTAAAAGTCAGATATGAAAATATGGTTTTAATCATAATCTGAACCCAAAAACCAAATAGAGAGAGACCTTTGATCGATGAGAAGGAGGAAGAAGCCGCTTCCTGTTTCAGAAATGTAGGGAGTAACAATCAGCATGTAGCATGTATACTGGTTATATAATGATGATATGATATTAGTAATGTGTTTCACTTTATTAATATTTCTAACCGATAGCAATATGTCCTTGTTTGTAAGGTTACTTCTTTTAATTTTTATACAATTTCGTAATCTAATTGCAAATGACTATACATGATAAACCACAAATTTGACATTCATCACAAATTAGATAATCAACAATCTGAAAAGTCCCCATTATAAAGTTAGATATATTAAGGAGTAAGGACTTTGTTGGTAATTGGTACAACAACTCATGCTGGAACAAACAGTTCACCAATATAAAGGACTTTGTTTAGAACTGCCCATTAATTAAAGAATGAGTCTAGGTGCAGTCAAGTTCAGAAAATGAAGAACAAGAAACAAAGGCATGCCAAGCTTATCAGGTAAAGGGAAACTGCAGCAAACATCAAAGTTCAGCAAGAATATGTGCAACTGTGAGGAAAAAGACAGAGTACCACATTAACAATTTTATCAATCAACAGGAGTTCAAAAAGATGCTCTTTTAAAGTTTATAAACACATATTTTAAAGTTTGCACTAACTGTGGAACTAAAAGCATAAACTTTGGCATCGAGCCACCCATAACCCAACTGTGTATATGAAAATGGTGAAACCTTGTACTGAGTATAAAAATTAGACAATTTGAGGAAAAAAAAAATAAAAGCATAAATCAATAGCACTACAACACAGCAATGAATTTTATGTTTACCTGAATGAAAAACCATACAAATTAAACCAATGCACTCTATATAACAATTTGCAGACGACTATCAGAGTATGTGTTAGCAAATTAAACCACTTTAAGCCATGTTCAAAGGTCAAATAAACACAAATTCAAGACAAGGAGATAAGAGATATGGGAGACACAGCCAAAGATCCAAATTTCAGAGAGATTTGAACAATAGACAATAAGAAATGCATCATTAGAACAAAAACTCAAGAGAAAAATAAATTGGAGACAAAGACGGACATAATTTCAGGACAAATATGAATGATATATGCATAATTGTCAGAACAAATTGATAGATAGAATTCCAATAATGAAAACCCATTGAAAATCTGTTTCTTATCATTTTAATAGTTAAACAACGAACCATTTAGGATTATAGAATACTGAGTCCAAATACCAAAAGAAGAAGTATAATTATCTAAAAAAATCAAGTTTTTTAAACCAAATTCGGTGTAGGCGATGGAGCTGCGACGGCGATGGAGCAGCGGCGGCGATTGAGCAGTGGCAGTGACCGGTTGCGGCATGGTCAAGAAAAAGACAACGGTGGGTGATTGCGTTAGGGTTAACACATAGCAGCAAGCGGGTGGACACGGAGTGGTAGTAACGAAGGAGATTTTGTGGGTACCATGAAGGATATGGAAGGTAGCAACGAGGCGGCGTAGGGGGGAGGGAGGAAAGACGGCGGGGGCGCAGGGAATGGCAGCACAGGGGGGAGGGCGGTGATGGAAAGAAGCGAAGGAGATGGTTTATTTTAGGTTTGGGTTTGGGACTTTTTGGCTAGGGTGAAAGAAATGGGTTTTATTTTAGGGTTTATTTTAGGTTTATTTATACCAAAATAAATAAAATACTAATTTTAAATCAAAATAATAACGTAACAAATATTTAAATCCAAATGAGTAAAATCCTAGGTTTATATATTTTTCTAAAAAATTTAATATAATTAAAATTTTAATAAGAATAGCCGCTTAGAAGCTGACCGAATAAGTAGAAATAAAATGGGATTTTACCATTTATTAGTTATTCTAAATCTAAAAATTACTCTCCTCCCTCTCTCTTTAATTATTAAAATTATGTATACATTTTTAAACATGTAATCGAACAAAAAATGTTTGTCGCTACCGCCGCTTTGCGTGGGTACACTGTTATTGTTTTTAAAAATGTGTTGCATTTTTTTTCATTATAAATGCAACACTCTAAAAATGTGTAACATTTTTTTCATTATAAATGCAACACTCTAAAAATGTGTTGCATTTTTTTTTTTTGAAATATGCAACACTTTAAACAAATGTTACAATTTTTAGTAAAAATTGCAACACTTTAGAAAATTGTTGCATTTTTTTAGTAAAAATGGCAACACTTTAAAAAAAGTGTTGCATTAAATCATTATATGTAACACTTATTGTCAATGTGTTGCTTTAGAGTGAACTTACATAAAAAAGCAACAATTTTTAAATGTGTTGCATCAAAAGTGTTGCATTAGCTTCGATTTGTAGTAGTGGAGATGTTGTTCCGTTTGTTTCTATTTCTATCTTTATTGCAAGACGAGTCGTAGCCGTATTACATGTCGTGCCGAGCATATTAGATTAGGACTTAAGGTGGACTGTGAACATGACACGATTCGTGCCCAAAATACGGATCGCGATAGATTTGAGTGTTGTAACTATGTCTAAGTGGTTAGGTTACAAATATAATCAATCAGAATCATAAATAATTAATTTATTAGCAACCCTAGGTCGATAATCCATAATTCCACCCAAACCCTAAATCCAAAGTCGTTGGTGTTCTTATTTCGCTCTTTAAGTTTTATTAATAAAGCTCTAATTATTTTTCCAAAACTCCGCTCAATCCTTTCCTTCTGTTACTTAGTATTTATTATTTAAAATAACTATCGTTGAATAATATTGATAACCACATGCTCCCTGAGGAGACGATCCCACTTATCGTAGCTATAAGTTAAGGTGATTGGTGTGTTTTTATAAATTATTTGAAAGCTTTACGATGAGCGTGTCAAAAGGGCATCGTTGCCAGGGAGCTAGTGCGTTTATTAATTTTGTTTTACGATAGTTGTTTAGTTTACGTTGTTTCATTTTAGTTTTTCGTTAATTTTTATTTAGTTTTTTTATTTTATGTTTTATTTGTTTGTTTAATTGTTTGGAATGGAATCATCATATGATTATGATTAATATCCATCCAAACATAGTTATTCGGAATATAATGATCATCGTGATTCTTACTACTCGAGTGGTGATTTATACAATCTATGGGAAAAATATCCGGTTTTTAATGAGTATTATGATGATTATTACCCATCTCAGCGACAGTCATATGATGAAAATCGGTATCGTCAAGAGAATTTCATGAGAGAATGCATGACGTTTATGGAGGCTAACACCAAGCATCTCCAATGTCTTGTGAACACATGAGGACAAATCACCAAATTGTTCCTGAAACAAGAAGTTGAGAGGGAGATGTATATGGAACCAGATGACGATTTTGATGATGAACGAGGATTCGGGCATCAAGATATCCATGAAGAGACATCCTCAGAATTATTGAACTTTAATGAGGAAGAGAGAGTCGAAAGTGAAGTTGTTATAAAAGATGACTCACTGCTTCAACCATCGACGGAGACAACTCCATATTTCGAACTCCCTTATTTTATTTATTATTTAAAAAGTTTTATGCCTGAAACTAGCTCTAATTCGATGCTAATTGTTTTCCATGATATTTCAGGTACCTATGAAGTAAGAATCACACGAAGGGGAAAACCGATCAACTATCCGGGTAATGTGTGTGGACAATGTGACAAACCACCTTGAAGAGGTGTCGTTTGGCTGAAGACATAATAGTTAGCGCTTCTTGGGAGGCAACCCAATGAACTTTGTGAGTGTGTTTAATAGAAACCCTCACGACACTAAAACTCGTCCACCCGGGCTACCGGGGGGTTTAAAGGCTTGTTGCACAAGCTAAGTGCAATCGTGATCCCTGAGGTTTAGTGTATATTTCTATTTTAAGTTTTCTAATTATTTTTTTAATTATAGTTTAGAGTTCTCAAATGCATATCATGCATGATTTAAAAGAAAATATAGGTACAGTAGGCAATTAAGTTGGGGAGGTTTGCCCTCACCCCAATTGCCAATACTTAAATCGATTAACTCATCTTTTAATTAGATCATGATATGAATCACTCATATGCATTTTAGTTTATTGCATTTATTTAGTTTGCATCATTATAATTTGTCAATTTATTTTGTATTATTCTCATGATTATTAAGTAACATAACGAGAATTGGTAGATAATTAAGTTGGGGAGGTTATTCCAACCCCAATTGCAGCTTTTAAACGACTATCTCCCTCTTTATTTAATTATGTCATGAAAATAAATACGTTCATTTATTTTTTCATTAGTGGCATGCTTTTGCATTATTATTCGTACACTCATCCACTTGAATCTCAGTTTAGTTGTTGAGAGACGGGTAGTTAGGAAAGACTTTGAGAATTATGGTGTCATCGAATGCTTTGAACGACTTGGATGGGGAGGAGTGCTTGACTTGCAAGGAGATATGGTATATGAGCATGATGTATATGAGTGGATGATTACATTACGGAAGATAGAAGCGACCGACCCCAGGATTTTGCATTCAATGATCAGGTTACTTCGTTCCTTTTGTTATGCTTTAATAGTAGTGTGTGAGTGTGCTTGCATTTAAGTTAGTTTAGTTTTGCATGATTTATAGTTTTTAGTTTTTATTACATTCGTGTGTTCACCCTTGGATGATAGTTGATTGATTAACCAATTAAAAGTGGAAATGCACTGATCTTATCTCCCTAATTTATTTTGGTTTGAGCAAGTAACTTAAAATGATGATTCTAGTTAGGAAATAGATTAATACCAAGTGATCTCGGTGATGATCGAATTAGTTTGAAAATTTTTAAAAGGAGTCATAATGAATATGCATGCATGAGATTAATAAAAGAATTTGAGTATCTTACACTTGTGTATGGTTTTAAATAAAACACTTTATCAAAACCAATGTTTCAAAAGACATTGATACACCTAAGCAATAAGGGGGAGTGTTGCAAATAAACTCGTGAGACGTAGGTGCTTAAATTGTAAGGGGTGGCCTGACGAGTTCGGAAAAGAAGTATGAGAGGTATTTTATGCCTAAACCCCTAAAGCCAACTGGTTTGGGAGCGGTTATTAATTTTCCGTTACATGAACTCGTTAGAAAAGTCATGTTCAAACCCTTAATGAAATAACTCATAATCGTGCTAAATGAAATTATCAAACGATAAGTGAGTTCATTATAAACGTCAAAACCAGTAAAATTGCATGCATGTAACCTTGAGCAAAAAAGGTGGTTTATGGTGAGGAATGTTTGGGAGGTAAAATGTTGATATCAGTTTTAACACAGGGTAACGGAAATGGATTTTTAGTTATGATGATGCATGGATATTTAGTATGAAGGTTATTATTAATTTGATAAATAAATTAAGAGAGTTTCTGATTCATCATATGTTTGGTAATATGAAATCTGAAACATTAAAGTCTGATTTAGTTTTCTTGCTCAGGACGATCAAGGTTAAGTTGGGAGGTTTGATAGGGTCATTTTCTATACTTTAATGTGTTTAAATGATAGTATTTTATTTATAAAGTCTTGGTATAATGATACATTTAATTGTTTATTTATCAATTGAAGGATTAAAGCCTAAATGGAGTTAAAGTGAGAAAATGAGCAAAGCAGAAGTCCAATCGGGGTTAGGAAGTCATTTAGAAACAGGTCTAAAAAACCAACGCGAGTGGCGCTGGTAGGGGCGCAGGCCTACACCGCCCTACGCTGCCAAAACAGTGAGTTTGAGAGCTAGAGTGCAGTTCCAGCGTACCCCAGCGCATGCCGATCGAACCCCCGGGCGTAGGGGTGGGCGCAAGGCTACGCCCCTATGGCGTAAAAACCCTAGACTCGCGTTTTGATGTCCAAAACCCTACCTAACTCGATCTCTATATTTATGGGGCGGCTGATAGTCGAAAACAAGAAGAAAATAAAGAAGAAAGGTGAGGAAATGCTCAGACTCATCACCCATGATGTAGTTGGTACGAGACCCAATGGTGAAGGGTTAGGGTTTGGTTTCTTCTACACTTCATTGTTTCATCCGTCAATCCGACAACTACTATAAACATGTTCCTGACAAGTTCAATGTTTCGTACGAGTTGGTTAATGATCATACCATTATCGTTCAAGGGTTTGTTTATTAGCTAAGTATTATGTTTTCCGTTAGTTTATCATTGTAATGAACACTATGTTTTATTTAGTTTTCTGTGTGATTATTATTAAAAGATGTTGTTCCGTTTGTTTCTATTTATATCTTTATTGCAAGACGAGTCGTAGCCGTGTTACATGTCGTGCCGTGCTCATTAGATTAGGAGTTAAGACGGATTGTGAACATGACATGATTCGTGCCCAAAATAAAGATTGCGATAGATTTGATTGTCGTAACTATGTCTATGTGGTTAAGTTACAAAGATAATTAATCGGAATCATAAATAATTAACTTATTAGCCACCCTAGGTCGATAATCCATAATTCCACTCAAACCCTAAATCTGAAGTCGTTGGTGTTCTTATTTCGTTCATTAAGTTTTCTTAATAAAGCTCTGATTATTTTTCCAAAACTCCGCTCAATCATTTCCTTCTGTTACTTAGTTTTGATTATTAGTTAATAACTATCGGAGAAAATATTGTAAGGTTACCACGTCTATGGATCGAATCAAGGAGCGACGTCGTCCAACAAGTGCGGAATCCTCGTTAGACGCTTAACGGATCGATCACGCACGGAACACGGAGCCAAACACGATGCTAGCCGATGTAACAACGACCCCACACGGTGTATTGCTCCAAGAAACTCTCTGAAAACCTTTCTAGCTCGCACGTGCACTACACAAGCTCTGAAATTCGTATTTTTCAAAGATTATGAAAATAAACTGATTAAGTTCTAATTAAATCAGTTAAGTTCGTTTAGGCCCAAGCCCACTAACTTAATTAAGTTCAAGCCCAGTACCCTACGGTGTGACTTAAGTTCGTGGCTTTAGCCTTAAGAACTTATTTTCACATTCAAGAACTTATCTTAACATTCAAGAACTTAACTTTACATTCAAAAACTTAACATGCAAATGTAGACATCAAATACAATCAAACACACATGACTTGTATTAATAAATCCTCATCTATTACATTTGACTATCTATTACATATCTAGACTGCCAAAACAGCAAACTTAATTAAGTTCAAGCCCAATATCCTACGAACTTAGGCTACCTAAGTTCGTATGGTGTGACTTAAGTTCGTGGATTTAGCCTTAAGAACTTATTTTCACATTTAAGAACTTATCTTAACATTCAAGAACTTAACTTTACATTCAAGAACTTAACATGCAAATGTAGACATCAAATACAATCAAACACACATGACTTGTATTAATAAAGCCTCATCTATTACATTTGACTATCTATTACATATCTAGACTGCTATCGTCACACAGGGTGTACCAACAGACTCCTCCTTGACGATAGCTTCTAGTTAGATATTCATTAGACTACAGAACTAGGCTCATTTAAATTACTACCTGCATGGAGTCCCTGCTGAACACAAACTTTAACAACCTTCTGATACTTCCTGTCTCCATAACTCAAATGTTCATCAAAAGAAATTTCCTGACCATGAAGTTTAAGCAGTTCATCCTTAGACAGGTTGACAAGGTGCAAGGAATCATATACTCTCTAAATTACTTTCTCCTCTTGATCTTCCATCACAGCCTTACCTGTCTCACTATCAAAGTACCACCACATCAAATTATTCAAAACGTCTTGTGGCATACTCTTCAGAGGAACCTTCTTTAGGCACTTAACAGGCTTGTAATACATTTTCATCCATGGCCTACCAGTTAGTGGATCTATTCTCGTGTTGTCCATTACTCGCTTGCTTATTCTCGGATTAAGCCTTTCTAATTTTCTAGACCAACCTTCCCTTCTGAGGTCTTAGCAATGACTTCAGCATAGGGTTCGTCTCCAATGTTGATCAGCTCCTTCCAGGCTAAGGCCTTTATCTCACACTTTGGCAAAGAATTGAAGTCCTTCAGCCTTATTCTAAGATATTGAAGCCCATATTTCCTCTTTAGAATGAATAGATGCAGATCTCTGTCTAAGAACCAGCTGAGTATGCTTTCAAACAATTTTCCGGCACTTGGCATTTTCATTTTCTCTTTCAAAGCCAAGTCCTTCTTTTTCTCTTCCGCCCTGAACCATAGTTTTCTCTTTTCTTCTCTTGTAAGCTCCCTATCAGGCAATTCAGTTTCTGATTAAACATCTAGTGCAGACTTAAGCACTTCCATGTGTAACAACCTAACTTTTAGGTGAGCATGTAATAATTGATTTTGAGATAATAATGTAAATATTATTACATTATTATGTGGCAATTTAATTAGTTATGAAATTATAATTAAATTATAATTGAGTTATAAATTATTAAAGATGATTAAATTAAAAGATATGTAAAATACAAAAGTTTAATGGGTCAAATTTATAATATAACTAAATGGATATAAAAATCAAATTAATGATCATTAAGATCATTAATCTTGAAAACACTCTCTCTCTACTCTCTCTCCTATTTTACGGCTACATCAAAAAGAATTTCAAGAAATCCATAAATTGTGCAAGTAATTGAAGAATCAATACAAAATGGAGTTACAATTAGCAACAATCAACAAGAATCTGCAAAATTTGAGGTAAATTTATTTAAAAATTTACATATATTGATCATTTGGTTCGGTTTTATGAGAAACCGAAACCAAAGAATTTAAAGGAGAAATTTTAGGTTGCATGAATAAGAATTTTGTAGATTATGATGAATTTAAGTTAGTAGATGTTAAAGAAACAAAATTTTATGGTTAGATCATCCAAATTGTGTACAAAACGGAATTTCTAATAAATATAGTGTTCTTGACAAAATATTAATATTTTGGATAATCTTGACCAATTGATGATGTTATTGATAGGGAAAAATGTATAAAAACACTCCAATAATGATATTACATCAATATATAACATTGCATGTTACTAAAAAGAGTTTTGGGAATTTTTATAAAAAAATCCGAATGTATAATACTCAAGAACATGAAGAACATTTCTGGAAAATTATAAGTCTTTGAGTCCGAATTCGGGTAGGACCGAATTCGGATGGTGCTTCATTTTCGGATCCCATAATTTCGGATGATCCTAATTTGGTTCCTATGTACTAATTCGGATCCCTAGACTTGGACCTTATGATTCGGATGATATGCTGATTCGGACCCTACATTTCGGATGCCTTCAAATTCGGTTCATATGTCCTCAATTCGGGTAGGTCCAATTCGGATCCCAGATCTCGGATTGGGTACATGGATCCGAATTCGCTTGGCCATTTCGGTTCGGATTGGTCCCAATCCGGATGGATCCGAATCCGGATGGTCCGAGACCCAATTTTATGTATTTTTTTTAATTAAATAAAGGATTATATGCATATGCTTTTTGTTATATATATATGATATATATATATATAGGGAACTTTTGGAGAATTTAAAAGAAATAAAGAATATGAACAAACAAAAGATTTATGAACTATAAGTTATCAGAATCAGATTAAATTAAAGAATTTTAAAGACTAAAAGGATGATGATAATGATAAGAGATTGACATGACATGATATGAATAATTTTGAACAGGTTCAGTTATATTCTGAACAAAGATTTAAAGAATAAAGAGATCGAAAGCGGGTCATTGATTTGAAAAGAAATTGCCAGAGATCTGAAAGACAAAAGATTAAAGATAAAATCCTTAGATAACTCAGGTGGCAGATTTTATATCTGTTTGATAAAGACCCGGACCAGTGAGTTATAGATATTCAGATTGAACATGTTTAAATTCCGGTTGAGATATATTGTTGATGTTAGATTTATTGACATTCATTGTATCAGCTGGATTGAGACCTGTGCACATCATGGTTCGGTGTTGCCCAGTGGATAATGATAGCTATTTGATTATCATTTCATATTGCATTTAAGACTTCTTCAGACATTGCTTTATGATTCATTCCTATCATGACTTCTATGACTTAAGCTCTTATTATTGATCAGACACTTGATAGTTTTTATTCAGCTTGATTAGCCTTGATGGTCTATTGTTCTAGACCTGGCTATTTCACCAGTTCTTATGGATTTGGTAATGACCTCCGATGTTCCGCCATATTGATTTACTGGTAGCTAGCCCAGTATGTGGCTGATCCCCACGATTTAAGCGTGAGTGTGGCCTGAACATCATCCAATTCTATGATTCTATATCTCAATCATGAGGGCTGTAGCGGCAGCCAAGACATATCACGCTAGACTGATGATCCGCTTGACACGCATGTTAATATTGAAAATCTATAAACTCTCTAAGCATTGCTTACAGTTGCTGCATTATAATTTTACAGGTAAAAGCAAAGGAAAGTCACCTGCTGGACCTAGCTCTTAGGTCAATTAACGATCAAGACAGAAGTATCATAGACCACTACACAACAAATCCTTTCGGTACTGATTGGAAGACAGCAATTGTTGTGGATTTTGGGTAGATTTAATATGATTCTATGATGTAATGACTAGATTAGATGTTACCCTTTTATAACTTTATTTTGAAATATGTAATCTGTATAACTTAAATCCTAATCTGTATGTACATGTAATTTAATTTTCCGCATCATAATTACCCTATCTTAGTATGGTTGATATCGTATTGCATAATGTGGGACCTAGACTCTGAGGACTCACCCGGAAGGGGAGGTCTTCACAGGATGGTATCAGAGCCCATAGTTTGAGTGAATCAAGTATTACGTGAGTATACTTGGTCTCAAACTGAAGCAATACATATGTATCAATCATTTAGGTGATTTGAACTGAGATAGGATGTACAGACTATTAGGATGGGAAAAATGGTACATAGATCTAAGTCTATAAACTGATAGTTAAATGCTTTTAATTTTCAGAAAAGATGTCAGGATCAGGTGGCATACCAAACAACATGACCCCACAACAAATGTTCGAAATGATGCAACAATTGTTAGCCCAACATTCTGAACAACAAAATAAGACAATGCAAGAACAGTTTCACGCCAGAGATGAGGCCGAAGCTAAAAGACGTGAAGATAAAAGAAATAAACGAAAAGATAAACAAGTCCAGAACGATGAATCTGATTCTGATAACTCAAATCCCGAAACTCAAATTGCTCAGCCAAAAGGCTGCAAGTTTAAAGATTTCAAAGCTAGCAGTGCTTTGAATTTTGAAGGAACAGTTAATCCGATTCAGCCGATGGATTGGATTAGTCACACTGAAGAAATCTTCCGGATTTTTGATTGCTTAGACTCCAAGAAAGTGAGTTATGCGTCCGCGTTATTTGTCGGTGCTGCCCGAGCTTGGTGGAAGACTCAGAGGAGTATCTATGGAGAGGAGGTGATTCAGACTTTAGAGTGGAATCAATTCCTAGACATGTTTAACGCGAAGTATTGCCCGATCGATCAACAAGATAATATGGAAGTCCAATTGATGCAGCTGACCCAGGGAACCAAGACAGTTGACGAATACGAACACGAATTCTCACGACTATGCGGTTATTCCTCGTATCAGGTAGCTACAGAAGAGAGAAAAATGAATAGATTTCGCGTAGGACTTAACCCTAAATATCGACATCCGATGAGCGCGATCAAATACAAAAGTTACTTGGAAATGGTAGAAGCAGCTAGACAGATCGAGCGAGGTTATTTAGAGTACGGTGATCAGCTTTATGCTCCGTCTACTAACCCGACAAATCCATCTCCTCCGAAGAAACAGAGATTTGGCAGATTTTTCAAGCCAAATAAGTCACAATCTCAGCAATTTCATCAACAAAGTTCACAGCCGAAAGCTCAAGTTTATTCCCTTACAAACGAGCCACGATTCTGCAAGCGATGCAGAAAGTCACACATGGGGTTGTGCAATCCAGAGGATGTTACTTGTTTTGCGTGCAACATGATCGGTCATGGCAGTGAAGAATGCCCACAGCAGGGACGTGGATGTGCAAAATGCGGGAAAAGAGGACACTTTATGTATCAGTGTCGAAGCGGGCAACGATATCAGTCACAATCATCAGCGGGAGGGTCTACAGTAAAGAGTTCTGCTGCAACACCAACCGCAAGGACACGTGCGTTTCAGATAACGGCTGAAGAGGCGAGAGAAACACCTGACGTAGTCACCGGTACGTTTCTGTTAAATATGATACCTGCTCGCGTACTATTTGATTCTGGCGCTAGTCGTTCCTTCATATCGACATCTTTTGCTCAAAGATTATATAAGTCCCCATCAAAGCTTCCCGTAGTACTTGACATTGAGACAGCCAGTAACAATTATGTTATGGCTGATTCTGTTTACCGTAACTGTACTCTGCTTGTTGATAACATTGTGTTCAACCTCGACCTTATTCCGATTCCGTTGAAAGAATTCGACGTCATCATTGGCATGGACTGGCTAACAAATAACGAGGCTACGATCATCTGCAATCGACGAATCATCAGAATCAAGTCTTCAGATGGCCGAGTATTGGAGATCAAGGGCGAGAAGCGTAAAGGTGCACACTGTTTTATTTCTATAGAGAAAGCTCATAAATATGTATCTAAGGGTCGCGAATCCTATTTGTGCTATGCTCTATCTGAATCCAACTCTGAAAATAAATCTCTGTCCGATATTCCGATTGTCTGCGAATTCCCAGATGTCTTTCCTGATGACATTTCCGGAGTGCCACCTGAACGTCAAGTCGAGTTCAGTATTGACTTGGTTCCTGGTGCGGCTCCTATTGCAAAAGCTCCTTACAGACTTGCACCTGCAGAAATGCAGGAAATGTCAAAGCAATTGCAAGAGCTGTTGGAAAAGGGGTTTATCCGACCAAGTCCATCTCCGTGGGGTGCACCTGTCTTATTCGTTAAGAAGAAAGACGGAACTTTTCGAATGTGCATCGATTACCGTGAGTTGAACAAGGTTACAATAAAGAATAAGTATCCTCTGCCTAGGATTGATGATCTGTTTGATCAGCTACAAGGAGCCAGTTACTTCTCGAAAATAGATCTCCGTTCTGGGTATCATCAATTAAAAGTCAGAGATGAGGATGTTCCAAAGACAGCCTTCCGTACAAGATACGGTCATTATGAATTTCTCGTGATGCCGTTCGGCTTAACAAATGCACCAGCGGCGTTCATGGATCTCATGAATCGCGTGTGCAGACCGATGTTGGATAAGTCGGTTATCGTATTCATAGACGATATTCTGATTTACTCCAAAACGGAGACTGATCATTCTATTCATCTGCGGCAATTGCTAGAGTTATTAAGAAAAGAAAGACTCTACGCAAAATTCTCTAAGTGCGAATTCTGGCTCAGACAGGTATAAATTTACTTTGTCTTGAGCTCTTCAATAAACATTTATTGTTTCAAACAAAATTTGACATTCTACTTTGATTCTTATAGATTCAGTTCCTTGGCCATGTTGTTTCTGGCGAAGGGATTTCCGTCGATCCTTCTAAAGTCGAGGCCATTCAAAAATGGCAAGCGCCTCGCAATGCCTCAGAAATAAGAAGTTTCCTTGGATTGGCCGGTTATTATCGGCGATTCATAAAGGACTTCTCGAAGATTGCTGTGCCACTTACGATGCTAACACGAAAGAATACACCTTTCGTATGGGCTGATAAACAACAAGAGGCATTTGAAACTCTGAAGCAAAAGCTTATTCAAGCGCCGATCCTAGCCTTACCAGAAGGCAATGATGACTTTGTCGTTTACAGCGACGCATCTGGTACTGGCTTAGGATGTGTTCTGATGCAAAGGGGAAAAGTAATTGCCTACGCTTCAAGGCAATTAAAATATTACGAGAAAAGTGCACCAACTCATGATCTTGAGTTGGCTGCCGTTACCTTTGCTTTGAAAATTTGGCGTCACTATCTTTATGGGACTCGGTGTCAGCTTTACACCGATCATAAGAGTCTCAAACATCTTTTTACTCAAAAGGATCTAAACATGAAACAGCGACGGTCCTTGGAGCTTATCAAGGACTATGATTGCGAGATCCTATATCATCCCGGCAAAGCTAATGTTGTCGCGGATGCTTTGAGTAGAAAAGTCTATCCGGAAAAGTGCTGCTATGCCCTAACTCCGGTTATATTCTCTTCTGATCTTATTGGAGACATCAAAGTTGCTCAAGTTGAAGCACTGAAAGAAGAGAATCTCTGTTCTGAAAATCTTAAAGGGCAATTACAATTTCTAACTCTGAATCATTTGGGACTTCACAGTCTCAAGGGAAACCGAATCTGGGTTCCTAAGCATGGTTCAATTCGCAGCACTCTTCTGTCTGAAGCTCATCAGTCCAAATTATCTGTTCATCCTGGCAGCTCAAAGATGTATTTCGATCTGAAAGCTGACTACTGGTGGCCAGGAATGAAGAAAGACATCGGTAAATGTGTTGAGAGCAGGCAGAAGTCATATTATGACAATCGACACAGATCTATCAGCTTTGCAGTTAACGATTGGGTAATGTTGAAAGTATCCCCAATGAAGAATGTGGTGCGGTTCATTAAGCGAAACAAGCTAGCTCCGAGATTCATCGGTCCGTTCAAGATTATTAAAAAGATAGGAAACCAGTCTTATCGTCTTGAACTGCCAGCGGACTTATCTGGAATACATCCCGTATTCCATGTCAGTCATCTGAGAAAGAGTTTAGCTGACGAAAGAGAAGTGCAGATACCACACGTTAACTTGCTGATTGATGAAAAGCTTCGAGTGGTTGAAGAGCCAGAATGTATTCTGGACTCGAAGACTACGAAGCTTAGAAATAAAGAGATACAAATGGTGCTCGTCCAGTGGAAACACCACAAAGGTTCGCATCAGTCTTGGGAATCCAGAGATGTCATGAAAGCGACATATCCAAGTCTGTTCGAACATAGCTAACTTCGGGGACGAAGTTTGTGCGTGGTGGAGCCCATTCTGTAACAACCTAACTTTTAGATGAGCATGTAATAATTGATTTTGAGATAATAATGTAAATATTATTACATTATTATGTGGCAATTTAATTAGTTATGAAATTATAATTAAATTATAATTGAGTTATAAATTATTAAAGATGATTAAATTAAAAGATATGTAAAATACAAAAGTTTAATGGGTTAAATTTATAATATAACTAAATGGATATAAAAATCAAATTAATGATCATTAAGATCATTAATCTTGAAAACACTCTCTCTCTCTCTCTACTCTCTCTCCTATTTTACGGCTACACCAAAAAGAATTTCAAGAAATCCATAAATTGTGCAAGTAATTGAAGAATCAATACAAAAAGGAGTTACAATTAGCAACAATCAACAAGAATCTGCAAAATTTGAGGTAAATTTATTTAAAAATTTACATATATTGATCATTTGGTTCGGTTTTATGAGAAACCGAAACCAAAGAATTAAAAAGGAGAAATTTTAGGTTGCATGAATAAGAATTTTGTAGATTATGATGAATTTAAGTTAATAGATGTTAAAGAAACAAAATTTTATGGTTAGATCATCCAAATTGTGTACAAAACGGAATTTCTAATAAATATAGTGTTCTTGACAAAATATTAATATTTTGGATAATCTTGACCAATTGATGATGTTATTGATAGGGAAAAATGTATAAAAACACTCCAATAATGATATTACATCAATATATAACATTGCATGTTACTAAAAAGAGTTTTGGGAATTTTTATAAAAAAATCCGAATGTATAATACTCAAGAACATGAAGAACATTTCTGGAAAATTATAAGTCTTTGAGTCCGAATTCGGGTAGGACCGAATTCGGATGGTGCTTCATTTTCGGATCCCATAATTTCGGATGATCCTAATTTGGTTCCTATGTACTAATTCGGATCCCTAGACTTGGACCTTATGATTCGGATGATATGCTGATTCGGACCCTACATTTCGGATGCCTTCAAATTCGGTTCATATGTCCTCAATTCGGGTAGGTCCAATTCGGATCCCAGATCTCGGATTGGGTACATGGATCCGAATTCGCTTGGCCATTTCGGTTTGGATTGGTCCCAATACGGATGGATCCGAATCTGGATGGTCCAAGACTCAATTTTATGCATTTTTTTTAATTAAATAACGGATTATATGCATATGCTTTTTGTTATATATATGATATATATATATATAGGGAATTTTTGGAGAATTTAAAAGAAATAAAGAATATGAACAAACAATGGATTTATGAACTATAAGTTATCAGAATCAGATGAAATTAAAGAATTTTAAAGACTAAAAGGATGATGATAATGATAAGAGATTGACATGACATGATATGAATAATTTTGAACAGGTTCAGTTATATTCTGAACAAAGATTTAAAGAATAAAGAGATCGAAAGCGGGTCATTGATTTGAAAAGAAATTGCCAGAGATCTGAAAGACAAAAGATTAAAGATAAAATCCTGAGATAACTCAGGTGGCAGATTTTATATCTGTTTGATAAAGACCCGGACCAGTGAGTTATAGATATTCAGATTGAACATGTTTAAATTCCGGTTGAGATATATTGTTGATGTTAGATTTATTGACATTCATTGTATCAGCTGGATTGAGACCTGTGCACATCATGGTTCGGTGTTGCCCAGTGGATCATGATAGCTATTTGATTATCATTTCATATTGCATTTAAGACTTCTTCAGACATTGCTTTATGATTCATTCCTATCATGACTTCTATGACTTAAGCTCTTATTATTGATCAGACACTTGATAGTTTTTATTCAGCTTGATTAGCCTTGATGGTCTATTGTTCTAGACCTGGCTATTTCACCAGTTCTTATGGATTTGGTAATGACCTCCGATGTTCCGCCATATTGATTTACTGGTAGCTAGCCCAGTATGTGGCTGATCCCCACGATTTAAGCGTGAGTGTGGCCTGAACATCATCCAATTCTATGATTCTATATCTCAATCATGAGGGCTGTAGCGGCAGCCAAGACATATCACGCTAGACTGATGATCCGCTTGACACGCATGTTAATATTGAAAATCTATAAACTCTCTAAGCATTGCTTACAGTTGCTGCATTATAATTTTACAGGTAAAAGCAAAGGAAAGTCACCTGCTGGACCTAGCTCTTAGGTCAATTAACGATCAAGACAGAAGTATCATAGACCACTACACAACAAATCCTTTCGGTACTGATTGGAAGACAGCAATTGTTGTGGATTTTGGGTAGATTTAATATGATTCTATGATGTAATGACTAGATTAGATGTTACCCTTTTATAACTTTATTTTGAAATATGTAATCTGTATAACTTAAATCCTAATCTGTATGTACATGTAATTTAATTTTCCGCATCATAATTACCCTATCTTAGTATGGTTGATATCGTATTGCATAATGTGGGACCTAGACTCTGAGGACTGACCCGGAAGGGGAGGTCTTCACACCATGTCTATCACACTCTGATTTTCATTTGTATATACGTCAGTGATAGGTTGCTTCTGTAATACTATCTTTTCAGCCTCATCCTCCTCATCTATCACTATTTCATCATCTAACTTCTAATTTGGAACATCTTTAGGAATGAATTCACCTTCCTCAAGCCCTTCCAAATATAAATCATCTTTAAAATCAAATATAACATCCTCGTCATCTAATCCGGCCAAGGCTCCAATCATTTCATCTTGAATTGTCTCTGAAGCTTCGGGAGTCTTGCCTTTATATTTATCTGAGCCTGATGATCCAGGCACCCCCTGCACATTACCTTGCTGAGCAGTCTATTGTGAAAGATCTGCTAACTCACTGTCCTTTTGTTGAGCACCGGGGTCACCTCCTTCATCCTCTCTCCTACTCTCCCTTAATTCGTCTCCCTTACAACTCTCCCCCTGAGCTGCACGATCTTTTAAGATTTGCTCCATAGGGTCTGAAGAGTTGTTATTTGATTTTGTTGGGCAGTCACGGTCTGTTGTAGATAGGCATTCTACTGATCTAACTGTGTGTTGTGCTGTTGAAGCTCGGTGACTGCCCTGGTGAGTTGGAGAATTTGGACTAATTGGAAATCGACCTTAGCTTTCAATTGCGAGAAGCCTTGGTCGTCTGTTGATGTGGATGGTAATGGAGTGGCTGTAGCTGTGGATGATGACGGAACGACGGTTGAAGTTGATGAAGCGGTTGTTGATATTGATGGAGCTTCTTGAACTAGGCGTTGGTGCTTGGCCCGTTGTTGCCTTGCTACCAACGCCTCTTCTTCAATAACAAAATCTTCATCTGCTACATCTTCATCACAAAGACTAAAAGCTAGGCGACGAAATTTTTGCCGACGTACCACAAGTCGAGTTCCATGTGTCTCAAACGTTGTGGAGGGATTAGCAGCTTCCCTTAAGTCTCTTTCAGAATCTGAATCTGAGTCTGTATCAGAGGAAGACTCCACATTCCCTTCTGTTGCTTCCGGTTGGTAGTTCTCAATGTCTTTGAAAATGTCGTCCATTTCCGTAGGAGGTTCCAAAATATCATTAATCAACTTCTCAGAAATATTTTCCTGAGCTGCTTCTCCTTGTGCAAAAATCTCCTCCAATGTCTGTTGAATCGGATCATCCTGAGGTCCTGATGTAGAAGCCTCTGCTACCGATGTCGTTGTTGGTGGAGGGTGTGCCTGAGCAACCGGTGCCTGAGCCGGTGCCTATTGTTGAGGCTCATCAACTTCCCAGTCTTCAGCATTTGGTTCCACAAACCCCGGATCTATAATGGCTCCAAACAGAGGAGTCATTTGGGGCCTAACCTGCTCCGCCCTCTTCGAGTTATGCGATTGGCAATCAGCGAAAATTCGTTTATCATTTGCTGATACTGCCACTACTTCTGGCAGTTGTGGAAGATTTGGCAGAAAGTGTCTTATGATCATCATCACGAATTGTGGATACGTCAAAAATCATTCACGTGAGGGAGCAGTGATCTGGTGGACAAACTCCCCAAAGAAAAAGCTCGAAAAACTAAACGGCTTCTTATATATCAACGAGATCATCCCCGATTGAAGCTTGGATATCATCGTATCAAATCCAGCTTTCTTTGGCGCAAAACACACCAGCATGACATGCATTAAATATCTCCATTGGCCTATTATGCCACTTTTCACGTAAGATGCTTTGGTCAGATCCTGAGCATAGCCCATTCGTTGGAAGGCCGCTTGCCTTATAGCAGCCGGAAAATCTATTGGTCCATCATCCTGATCGGTCGTGCCCAACTGAAGAATTGACCTTAGATTATCTGTTGTAAACGATATCGGTTGTCCATTGACTGTAGCCCTTAAAAGCGGAGTAACTACTAAACTGTCAACATGTAAGGATGCCCAGAACTGGCGGATATATTGCAGTATGAGCGTCGGATTGTGTGACAGGGCATACGCGACTCTGGAATGAGTCAGGAACTCCAAAATCTGTCTGTAAGGCTGCGCCTCTTCTGCTTGAAGGTCCGTCATTATCATATTATGCTTGTTGTAGAAAGCACGATCAACCATTCCTACACACACAACAAACAGTTAATATGTTAAAAATCCATTTTGGAAAAATTTTTAAGTCATTCGAATTTGATTAAGTTCGAACGAACTTAATCACCTTCAAACTTACTTAAATTCGAGAAAACAGTTTCTTCGAACTTACTTAAGTTCGAACAGTCTGATGACCTTCAAACTTATGTAAATTCGAGAAACTCCTTCGAACTTGTCAGTCTTCGAACTTGCAGATATTTAAATTAAGTTCGAAGACCCGTCAAGTTCGAGCCTTGTAGAACAAGTTCGAAGCATGAAGAACAAGTTCGAAGTCGGCAATGATGATGTCAAACTCATGATTTAAACCTTTTTAGACTTCAATTACTAATGAATCTAGTCCTAATAGGTTCTAATCAACTTTATTCATGATTAATTTTAAGTTCCATAACATAAAACTTCGTGATTTAAACCACCTAGTGTTTAGTTATTTTAAACTCAAAATATTCGAATTTTGGCCATAAAATTTGTCTAAAGCATTACTTACTTAGTGATTTGTGAAGCAAAACAACTAAGTCCAAGTATATGTTTGAGAGTCTGAGTGATCTTCGAGGAATAGTTCACAAATTCGAAATTACGACAAGTTTGAAGTCGCATAGGTAAGTTCGAGATCGCCGGTTTAAGTTCGTGAGGAATAAATTCGAATGTACGTGAATTAAATGAACACTTTTGACCTATTTATATCCTCACCGTGCTTCGAACTTACTTGAATAAAATCCAACTTTTTCAACTTTTCGAAACTTTTTCAACTTTACGAAACATTTCACACTAAGCCAACAGATTTACCACGCAATTTTGATTCTCCAACTAAAATGCATCCTAGTAAATGACCTCAATCCATTTATTCAAAAATAAGATAAAATAATATAAAATAATATAAAATTAAAATAAAATGAACCAAAAAAAATAGAAATTAAATTGCAATGATTTAAGGATAAAATTACAATAACTGAATAATTTTGCGAGATAGTCAAAGAAGGTTCAATCAGATAGCGGTGTCAACACACTTTCAGTGTTGCACTTTCACACTTTGGAATTTTTTATTCCTTTGGTTGTTTGTCGTAACATACACACCAAGTCGATTGTCGGTATGTTTGTCCATTTAAACACTCAACACTTAGGATTGTCCTTTGGCCTTTTTATTTTTCAAGAAACTACCTTACGTGTCTCATACTTAGATATACTTCTATGATCAAGGCAGACACACAATGACTATGACTTTTTGGTATTTGCAAATTATCTTAAAAAGGCAAACGTCGGACACAGTTCTGTATTTACATACAACAGAGTGTCTTAGTTTGTCTTAAAGTTCCTCTTATGTTAGCAAGACAGCGGTGACATCTTTACTCACTTACAACAAAGCGACATATCTTGCTAGTTTAAGTCAAAACAGCGGTGACAGGTCTGTACTCACATACAACAAAGCGACTTGTTTTGACTTCCTTTACGTTACAAAACATTTTCTTTGTTTAAGATGTATTCTGATGAAGCCATACATCCCCTAGATTTATTTGCATACCTCATTCATAGACATTGTCTGTATGTCTCTAACATAGAAATAAAGACCTTTTGGTCGTACATCTAAGTTAGTTACACATATGACATTTTCTTGATTATTTTATTAGCTTTTAGGAAATTCTTCATGTATTATGCCTACCAACATATCAGACATGAACATGTATAACACTTAGAGTTTAAGTGCATTATGTGTGAAAGTTTAACACTTAGAGTTTGTTAGACTGTTCTAAATTTCGTCACTTTGAACCTTAGACTATAAGACTTCTCTCATTTTCCAATATTCTCCTTTTTTGAAGTTTTTATGGTTTTCTCTTTTTTTTGTTTTTTATTTTTAAGTAAAGCAACTAATAAAATAAACAACTAACTTAAAAATTTTAAAAAGAAAGAAAAAAAATCTACTGAGGTCAGATTACTCCGGATTACGCATTCCATTAAGTTGGACTAACAACTCAAAGCGTGATCTATCAAATGATTTTGTGAAAAGATCCGCATTGTTGTCTTCCGTTGGAACTTTTACCAATTTAATCAAATTTTTCTCAGCACAGTCACGAATAAAGTGATGTCTTATGTCTATGTGCTTAGTCTTACTGTGCTTAACCGGATTATTTGTTATGGCAATAGTGGACTGATTGTCTATCCTAATGGGAGTATGAGTATAAGTCAAACCGTAATCCCGCAATTCTTGTTGAATCCAGAGAACCTGTGAATAGCAACTACCAGCAGCTACATACACGGCCTCGCACGTTGATACGGATACCGAAGTCTGTTACTTGCATTGCCAGGACACCAATCTCCCTCCGAGGAACTGACAACCATCCGTTGTTGACTTTCTGTTCAAGCTACACCCTCCATAGTCTGAATCCGTGTAAGCCTCCAATTCCAAATCTCCATCAGCATGATACCAAAGTCCCAGCTTCGGTTTCGACTTCAGGTATCTCAGAATCTGCTTCACTGCTTTCATGTGCATCTCCTTTGGTTTAGCTTGAAACCTGGCACAAATACAAACAGCAAACATTATATCAGGTCGAGAAGCAGTTAAATACATGAGCGAACCGATCATGGCCCGATACAAAGTCGGATCCACATCAGTGTCACTATCTGTACCCGATCCGAGATTATATTGACTTGCATAGGAGTATGAAGTGTGTCGTAAGCTTTGTTCCTTCCATCCCGAAGCGCTCTAAAATATCATAGACATACTTCGTCTGATGAATAAACATTCCCTCCTTTCGTTGTTCAAGTTGTAAACCGAGAAAGAAGTTCAGCTCTCCCATCGCACTCATCTCAAACTTAGACTTCATAGCCTTCTCGAAATCCTTGCACATTTGTTCATTAGACGACCCAAAGATGATATCATCCACGTAAACTTGTACCAGTATAAAGTCTTCACCTTTCCTCTTAACGAATAGTGTACTATCTATTCTCCCTCTCTCAAACCCATTGTCTAAGAGGTGAGTAGACAGTGTCTCATACCACACCCTAGGTGCCTGATGTAATCCATACATAGCCTTATCCAGTCGATATACTTTGTCAGGATACTTGGGATCAGTAAACCCTGGCGGTTGCTCGACATACACCAACTCCTTCACTTTTCCGTACAAGAAGACACTCTTGACGTCTAGTTGATATACTTTGAACCCTTTGAGGACGCGAATGCCAGAGACAATCGAATAGCCTCAAGCCTCGCCACTGGTGCAAACACTTCGTTATAGTATATCCCTTATTCCTGGTTGAACCCTTTGACCTCGAGTCTTGCCTTGTTACGAGTAACTATGCCTAGATCATCCTGTTTGCACTTAAAGACCCATTTGGTCCCTATAGCAACTTCTCCTCGAGGCAGAGGCACTAACTCCCACACTTCTAGCTTTCTGAACTATGAAAGTTCCTCTTGCATAGCTTCAACCCAAGAATTATCCTTCAGAGCCATTTGTACATTCTTTGGCTCTACTTGTGAAATGAAACACGAGTATAAACACGTGTGAAATGCCTCGAAGTCATTGATCATCGATAACAGCACTGTGTTACTATTCACACTACTCCTAGTTCTCACACCGGCATTTGGATTCCCTATGATGTCTTCTATCGGATGATCCTTATTTATCCTCGAGGTTTCGATTGCATCGACCTGAAGATTATCTCCCAAATTTGATCCTATTTCGCCTAATGGGGGTATGACTTCAGACGGAACAACTTCCTCCTCGTGATAACTGTCTTTAGAGGTAGAATTATTTTTCTGATGAAGTGAAATTCGGGTGAAGAACCAAAACTCGGATGGAGCGAAATTCGGGTGAAGAACCGAAACTCGGATGAGCCGAAAGTCATGTGTAGAACCGAATTTCAGGATATGCGGATTTCGGGTGGAGGAACCGTCTGAGATATGGATGGTTCAATGAGGCTTGAGATCCGAAATTTAAGTGGATGGGAATTCGGGTGGGTGGTCCGAGATTCGGGTGATCAGAATTTCGGGTGGAGATCCGAAATACTTTTTAAAATTTTTAAAATGAAGAACAAGTGATTTAGAGAATCCGAGAAATTTTCCAACCAAAATTCAGGTGTGTTTTGGGACAACCGAATTTCGGATGTAATCCGAAAAGTAACCCGAGTTGGTCCGAAAATGGGTACGAGATGGTCCGAGAATGGATCCGAGATGGTTCGAGATTTGATCCGAGTTGGGATCCGAGATTTAACTTGTATAAAATATCAGATTTGCAGAATTGACAAAATGTGGTTCAAAAGCTGAAAATAATTTCTAAATGATTGGTTTGAATTTAGAAACAAGTTTTGTGAAAAACAAGTAACAAAAAACACTTAAAATTGATGATTTTAAGCAAAAAAAACTGTGTTTAAAGACTAATATTTCCAATTCTATTGTTCCAACAATTAATCAATAAAAACTTGTAACGATTGAACAAAAGAAGCTCGAAATCAGTACTAGAATTATTGTTGATGATTATCGGATATAAAAACACACAAAAACAGAAGATTGAAATGGGAATAAGAGAAAAACCGTGGGTTTTTTGGAAGAACACCAAGGCGATGAACAGCAAATCAGTTTAAATCCACTTCGTTGGCTCTGATACCAATTGTTAAATCGTCCCAATCAATAATCGTTGCACTCACAATAATAAACAATGATAATAATATTCATACAATGAGAATAAACATTCAATCAAAGATGAAAATGTCAGAGAGAATATTCAACAAATGCGGCGGCCGCTCAATTGCTATTTTGAATAATGACAAACTTGTAGGAAACCCTCCTTAAATATTAAATCCAAGTTTGAAAGGTTTACAAACTATACCCCTTAACTTCTAAAATACAAGAAATAACTTACAAGAGAAATAAATTAAATTACATGAAAATAAAATGGGTTAAGGGTTTACAATAGCAACCTACTTCTGAAAATGTATCGATACGGTACGTCTACTTTTTTAATTGTGTATATGGTACGTCTACTTCATTTTTCTATATCGATATGGTCATTCTATATAATAGAGCCCGATTTTTACATACGAAACAGGGTTCTAATGTTATGAAAAACAGGGATCTATTACAAATATGGTCATATCGGTATGAAAAATTGAAATACAGGTACCATGTCGGCATTTAAAAAGGTAGACGTACCATATTGATAAATTTTCAAAAGTAGGTTCTATTGTATGGCTTTACCCCAAATAAAATTAAACTAACTATTACAAAGTAAACTCCACAGGATTTCAATTTAAAGTGTAACATGATTACAAAATAAAAAAAGATAAATAAATAAATATATTAGTATACTAATATATATATATATATATATATATATATATATATATATATATATATATATATATATATATATATATATATATATATATATATATATATATATATAGTGCACGTGTGTGTGTATGATGAGCACATATACATATATGATGAGCACATATACATATTTTACATATATGTTGTACGCAATATATATATATATATATATATATATGGGGGTGGGTTCAATGGAAAACCACTATGCACGTGAAAACCATGGAAACCTACGCATACCGTCCGATTTGGTGCATTTCATGAAAAACGCGGTGGCATGATCGTAAATAAGGTGATGCATCACGCGGGATTTTGATGCATCACGCGGGAAATTTGATGCATCATGCGGGATTTTGATGCATCACGCGGGATTTTGATGTATTACGCGGGGAATTCGATACATCTGTAGTGGTGCAGTGCGGTTTTCACAAGTTTTCAGGTGCATTGTGGTTTTCCGTTGAACCTCCCTCTATATATATGTATGTATAGGGTTGGGTTCCATGAAGTCTCAAGTTAGATTGGAGTCCCGGAGTCTAGTCCTACCCTGTTTGTTTCAAGACACAAAAGGGTAGTTTTGTCATAATAATTTTTTATTAATCAAATATTAATTGGTTTAAATCCAATCCCTATTATTAAGCAAACATTCCATAACAGAAAATCCTATATATTCTTTTATCTTTATCTCTCATATTTCAAGAATCCTATCATTTGACATTATTTTTGTAATTGAAAATCATATCATCAATTTCGAGTTGGAAAATTTCATATTAACACCGGTTTCATTTCGTATGAACATGTTCAGATAATCCTATCACTTGCCATTATTTTTTAACTGAAAATCATATCAATTTCGAGTTGGAAAATTTCATATTAACACCGGTTACATTTAATATGCACATGTTCAAATCAATATGTAGACAACCAATACTAGTATTATATATAATAGACATGGATGCACATGTTCAATAAGAAACATGTTATGTTAGGAATGTTTGTATTTGAGAATGTTCAATAAAACAAACATAACATTATATTAAATTAGACATGTGCATACACCATACAAATTAGACATTTATGCAAGTCATTTATAAATCATGTTGTTTGAACAATTTCAGCATAAAAAAAGAAAATACATAATTTACTTTCAAGGCTAAGTTACATTATATGCATATGTTCATAAGTGCATCTAAACTTTTAACTAAAACAATTGACATTAAAAAAGCATTACATTGAACTTGTAGATTTACATTCGAGTATTAGCGATTCATATTACAATTACAATTGAGCATTAGCGATTCATATGTAACCCTTTTATAAGTTCTTAGCTTTTTGTTCCATCTTCTTCAGATAGTGTCACTGCATATTAAAAATAGAATATAAGTTAAAAAAACATTCTTACAAATGAACTTAATAATGAACAAGTGTAAACGTGTAAAAAAAAAAAAAGAAGATACAGAACTCAATACAAATGAACTTAGCAATGAACCTAGTAATGAACAAGTGTAAATGTGTAAAAGAACATGATCTGCACATGTTCATTTTCAATACCAGTGTGTTTGTATATGTTCAAATGAACATCAACAAAACTGAATTAAGTCAAATAGTTTTTTGATATTTAGTATGCACACCTAGTATGCGTCAAAGAAAGATGCAAATGAAGCAATATATGAAATAATTAACAAACAATGTTTACAGCTACCGTTAACATCCATTACAATATAATCCTCCAAAAATTGATCATGAACATGTTGATGCACAATTTAATCCTCCAACTCTATATAAAATCTGTTACAATAAATAAATGTAATTCACAAGTACCACTTAGAGCATATTCAAATGAACAAGTATAATAAAGTATAAAATGAACCAACCAAGTTCAAAATGTTAGAACAAAGCCCTAAAAAGAGAGAAAAATATGTTTCCAATATCAAATCTTTGTTATAAACGACTACACACTAAAATTAGGAGGATTATGATTCACACTTCAATATTAAAACATTAACAAATTTTTTCCAGTACCAAATCTTTGTAGAAAACGACAACTCAAAGAACCCTAGTCGGACAAAACCCCAAAATCAAATGACAAAATTGATAAACAATCAATCCATGTATACACACTCTTCAACCAAATCTCACTTAGGTTTAGGATTTACTACATAAACCACACCAAGTCCTTAGGCCCGAACCAATAAATCTAAACTAAACTTAGACCCGAACCAAAACCAAAAAAGTTGAGAAATTAGAAACCGGGAATGGGACAACACCGATAGTGGTTCACTTGCGGTAGAGTACCCGGTTTTCCAGAAATTTAGAATGAAAAAATAATAAAACCAAAAATAGAATCCGTTTGCTATTGTATTTGATGCAATACACTACCCGTTTTTTCTACACTTTTACAAAAAAAAGAAATACAATACTGGACCAAAACAAAAAATCAAAAATATTAAACCATAAATCAACCATTTGGCACCACGTCCGGTTGCAATTTCATGGCTTAGTCCCAAATGAACATATCCAGAATCCTTTGTATACATGTTAGATGCGAAAAAAAAAAAAAAACATGTGCAAATCTATAAAAAAAGATACAAAAGAACAAGTGTAGACGAGCATTTGTTACTGAAATAGCAGATTTGATTACACAAACTCAATATGTTCAGGATTCCACTCAATACAAACATATTCAACTTCAGATTATAAAATGACAGATGACAGTAGATGTATACCCTTAAATTCACAATTGACGACTCATACGACAAAGAATTTACAAGAGGCATTCTTTTCGCTAGTTAACATTCATTTTAGTCCACCGGAAATTCAACTCACTAGTTGAAAACCTAGAACAACCTGAATGGTCAATCAAAAGCCTTCATTCATACCCTGAGTATAGAGATCAACATATGGTTTCATACCTCTAATAAAGCACGTTCACTTTGTCCAAGTTGTTCTTTTGACCTACTGTCCTACAATATATTTAGATAGAGGGGAAGTCACTGAACCATCAAAGGAAAAAGAGAAATGATGCACATGGTATAAAAATAGAGTAACAGTAACAGAGCACTGTAAAACCAAAAATAAAAAAAAAATCAATTTTCAGATTTGCATCATCCCCACAAGGTAAGAAAGCAAAGATTAATAATAATAATAACAATACTAATAATAATAAATATAAAAATCTGAACTTCTTTCTTCATATGCGATGACAATAATATTTGCCAGATATAAATGGCAATGACGGAGGCCTGATTTGGGCATGATTTTTTTTGTACTTTATATAAAACCGACTTTTCTCCTATTAAACAAACATCAGTAAACATCGAGAAGATGACCAGTTAACATTTGAACAAGTTCATGTAATGTATTTGAAAAGATGCCGAGTTCATTCAGTAGAATATCCAGATACGTTGAACCAGCACACAATAACCCCTAACATGTACAACACCAGAATCGATGCAGATAATGAATAAGCACATAATGAAAAAAAAATAGCTATAAATTGAAAACCCTAGACAACAAATTCAAAAACATAGCAACTTAGAAAGACGAATACTGAGAATCATTTACCATGTTTGTTGATATGATAAATCGTCTATATCAATACAAATAATATTGATTCTTTCGGCCACTGATCAACTCTCGAACTCCTCTATCTTCGTAAAGAAAGATGCTGAACTCGTGGATGTATACTGACCTTCTTGATGCTTTAGGAGTCGTTTTGTGGTTGCTAGTGAACAAGATAACACTATTGATGTGTGAAACTTGGTTCTCAGCTACGATTATGAGATGATTTGTGAGATTTTTTTGAGAATCATTTGATGAGATAGATGGATTTCTAAGAGATACTCAGTTGAGGATTTGGAAACAGATGAAGTTGTTGATAATTAATGCGTGAGAAAAAATTGGGATATTGATTATGAAAGCTGTCAAACAAAAAGTGAAATTATTTGATACCGAAACTACCCTTTTGTTGCCAATCACCCATATAATCTATTATTTAAATTTAAGCCATAAAATAATAGGAAATAAGTGCCAAACATGGGTGGATTCCAGGACTCCAATCTAAGTTGGAACTCCATGGAACTTAAATCTGTATGTATATATATGTGTGTGTGTGTGTGTGTATGTACATATATGTATGTATGTATATATATATATATATATATATATATATATATATATATATATATATATATATATATATATATATATATATATATATATATATATATGTTTTCGTATAAATACATATAATGTGTGATTTTAATATTGAACAAGATTTCAGAAAATTTATTTAATCAAATGATAATATATGTATCGAAGTAATCTATGGATTTATCCGAACCGGATCTTTTAGTGTCTAAGTGAATAAGTAAAATTATAGGTGGTGAAGATAAATCTTTTACCAATAAAATAGGAGAATGACGTTTGAATAACGAATTTTGATATCAGGAATATAGTTGGCTATCGTGGTGATTGTCATAGTGAACGAGTTAGTGTTAACCACCTTGGAACTTCTGAATTGTACAAGCACTAAGAGTAACAATGTTGTGAATTCATAATTGTGTGTATCATTATTATTTGTCATCAGCAGAATCCCTTGATAATCTCATGCTCATATTATAAGTTTACAAGCAACCATATATGATTCATATGATGCGTTTGTATGTTTATTTGTGGGTGCCGTCCATTTCCACATACATGTATGATATGATATATAATAACTGTGATGTTACTTCGTTTGGCAGAACAGATATTATAGGGAGTGACATCTCCTTGAAATACTGTCTAGGAGTGTTGTCCTCCTAAGAATACATATAAGTTGGGTGCTGCCCCTACTTAATACTAGCGGGAGTGTCGTCTCTCATTCTTTTATTTATAGTTTCATTTTCCATACAAATGCACTTTATGCTTTCACCTTGTTACTCGTTAGGTCGTGGGCTTACCCCGTTGGGGAATTACTTTTCAGGTGGAAGCAAAGGTAAAGGCCCGACGGCCTATTGATTATGATTAGCAGGAGGACACTTAAAGATATGGATTTTGTAAAAGACTTATTTCCTCTAGTGTCACCTTATGATGTTTTGGGTCGGGTAGACTATTTGATCAATTCTTGGCATGTAATGTATTAGTATATTGACTTATGTTGTATTCCGCTTGACTTGGCATTTGACTTTGAATGAATGCTTAATGACTATCGATGAAAAGTTTTAAATTATCCTGTATTTTTTAAAGTAATAACTTTACGGATCCTGTATTAGTTCTTATATATTAGGACGGGTGTTTCAGTTTGTGATCAAGAAATAAGTCATCTATACCACAGTATGTAGGCTGGACTTCTTAGGGAAACTCCAACCAAAGAGTTCCTCGAGGAGCATGCAAGAATCTTGCTTCAGAAGAATTACGAGAGCCTGTATGCTTGTGGAGGTTAATATCTAAAAAAATATATTTTTTTCTGAAGTGAAAATAACAAAAATTGAAAAGAGCAAGTAGACTAAATACAAAGAAACGAGAAGAGCATCGCTGATAATAACATATAAAAATATGCAAATTAGCAGAACATCCTACATGTCATATTTGCTTTCCTGCCATAGTTAGCTAAAATCTTGTCTCTTCATCTAGGCTTTTGCCATTGATCTTTATATATTTCCCTTTTATTATGGACCAGTGATTTGGCCCTAAATATTGTTGTAATTGTGATTGCATTAGTGCTCTGTTAGTGCTCATACTGTCTAGTTAGGCAATCTGTTGTGATTTAGGTTTCCAAGATTTGTCTCCTATAAGAGTTTGGTATGACACCTGTTAATGTGTTGAAGCTCAAGTCCCTTCAAAAAATCAAGAATACAAGAAAAGCTTACGATCCCACCACATGCATACAATATATCAAGAACATAACGCAATTGCATGGGTGACTTTGGCAAATACAAACACTTAAATAACACTCAAGTCAGGTAGGATTGGTAAATGACAAATTTGTTTAGAATGGCCATGATCCCAACTAAATGATGCCGCTAGACTTTGGGCAATAAGAAATGTGCAAGTTTCGTGTTCCTAAAATTATAACTTTTGTCACAAAATGGACAGAGTTAATTGGGAAAGAACTCAGAATAAGTGTGGCATTATTTTTAACAAACTTAAATAACAAAGTAGATAAGAGAAAAGACAAGTGACTTTTGTCACAAAATGGACTGATCATGCCAAGCCTTGTAAGACATGGAGTTTGGAACTAAAATTGTTCATTTGACCTTAGAAGTCAGTCTGAGAAAACAATATCATGTACCTTATAGAAATGGAAAGACATGCCCTCAACTTCAACGTCAATATCACTTGGGAGACTAGTGGTGCAAAACCTGAGATGATTTTCATATTTAAACAACTAAATTAGTGTCCGAGAAACAATGTTGTATAATAGCGATGGTTATGTTAATCTTCCAATTAAAAAGAAGTCAACTAAATAGGCAATAACAAGTCCAATACATCAAATGAATCCATTTGAGAACACAATCAAAAGTAAAGAACCAAGTAACATAGTTTCATTGTGCTATGTTGGTACCAACATTTTATTAACATTACACAACTCTTTGACTTTTGAAGTCAAACAAATATACCCTCTATACAATCATGTTTCAATTTCAAGAACAATATATATACCCTTTTGACTTTTGAAGTCAATAGGTTGATTTCATAATTCAACAATAATATGGGTTCTTTTAACTTTGAAGTATCAGAAAAGCAAAATGGAAAATACAATAAAGTCTTCAAAAATGAATCACCTAAAAGATATCTGTCTGATAATCAGATTCTCCTTATGACCAAAACAAATAAAGAACAGGAATGTACTCACATTCATATAGCATAAATGTCAAGCAAAACCAATAATCGGATTCTCCTAATGACCAAAACGCATGCATCACAGCCCAAGTAATAAAATTCATATAGCATAAATGTGAACAAAATGTGAAACGGATCCAGGAAATCAGGAATCCAAAACAAAGTCATACACTATCATTATGAAAATATACATATAGGGCATCCACTATAATAACATGAAAAGTTTAGCTGATTTTATGCTAGGAACAAAAATTTTAGGGCATACAAGTGCATACAGAAGCTTGCTTTCGTACTCAAAACTATTACTTATGGAATACATACATACAGTCAAGCATACATATATACTATATATACATATAGATATATAATCAAATAAATAAGCAAGAACAATAAAATTTTATGAAGGAATAAAGAACATACCAAGCTTGGCCTTGTTTCTGAAATGCATCTGCTTTAGATCCTAACTTCATACAAGCCATTTTCACTACTTAAAAACCAAAATTTAAAAGCAAAAACGCTCAATCACAAGCAACAATAAAAGCCACTGTTTTAATTTAGTGAAAGCACTTTAAAAAGTCAAAATCAAACTCCAAAAACCTTAAAATCCTAACCTCAAATAAACCATAAATCAATCAACTGGTACAAAACCAAACCCACATAACAAAACGAAAATGATTTCTAACCCACTTGAGAGAACTACAAAAAATAAAGAGAAAACTCTAATGAGGACAATAAATTTAAGTGGTCACTATAAGCCACTTGTAGGTCCCGAAAGGTTCCCAAAGTATATAGTAATAAACTGTAGAGGGGGGGTGAATACAGTATTTAAAATCTACACACTCTTTTTCTCAATGTTTGTATGTATTATCAACAAATGTTAATTACAAACAAGCTTGACTGCGGAATTGTTCAAGCTGAGATGACAGAATACAACAGTATGGTTTCTAGTCTAAGACACACTCAAACTAGATTACAATGAACACACTCACTAAGATGCACTCACTGTATTTTACAAGACTTTAAGGAACAGCTTAGGTAAACAGCTTAGACACACAGAAGCTTGTTTACAGAAGATTTGCATGCATGAATATCACACTTGCACGTTCACTCTTGGTTTAAGCACTTAGCTTTCTTCACATTCTTTCTGACCTTAGAAGCTTCCTTTTATACTCACTTAGAGGATCTAAGAGAAACATCTTCATTGGGCAGAATGAAAAAGGAGAAGTCTTGTTTGAAAAGACAATATAACTTTTCTGCACTTTTCTGAAAAGCAGACTTGCCTTCTCTTGTGCAGAACTTTTGTCTTTTTACTTTCTACTGTTGCATTGCCTTTAACCATTTTAGGAATGTCAACTTTGCGTCTTTCTTCCTTGTAAAGGCCTATTTTGAAATAAGAAAAAGGTCTGTCACCCTTTTTCAAATATCCGTTTGTCTTCATGTAACAGAACAGCTTGGGCAGGCTGAGCGGTTCTGCTTTCCACTTTGTCTTCAACTGTGTAAACTGATCTGGTAGTTAAAAACAATACATGATGACTTGGAAACTAATTCCATAAAGTGTTTAGCCTGTTCACAAAGAACAGGTTCTGTTCACAAAGAACAGAACACTTTAAAAATGCCCAAGCTGCTCAACAGTGTAGAGCAGCGTAGACAATTTATGTCCAGCCTGATCAGCAGACTGATCAGCTTGGACAAACTGTCTTGGTTGCAACACATGCAACGTATAGAACAGCTTTAGACTGATATTGCAAATCATTTTCAGGTTTCAATAAGGCATATAACAGGCCTTAAATTCAACCTTCAAATGCATCAACAGGTTTGATTATAAAATCTCCCCCTCAGATGTAGAGCAGGTTTGACTGAGGCCTTTTTGTGCCTAACAATCTCCCCCTATTTGCAATAACCAGTTCAAGCTGGTCTTGTCAAAAATCACTATATATTTTTACAGTACATTTGCTGAAATAAAATTACAACATTACAGTAAAGTAAAAGATCAGTTTATATATACACTGATTCTTGACTATACTTGAACAACATATGTTCTTACAAACGTACAACTAATGTGCTAATGTATTTTACAACTAATGTAAAAAAAAATAAAAAAATTACAACTAATGTAATTGTGTACAACTAATGTACAGAATGTACAACTAATGTACAAGATTTGGACTGTTTGAGACGGGAGCAGATAATGGCAAGCCTGTCCAACTGATGGACAGCTTCCATTCTTCACCTACCCAGATGGCAGGTGGACTTCATTCGACAGGGGGTGGCATCCCTTCTTTGAATCTTTTTACAAGTTCTTCCCTTGTTTCTTCATGTTCTTCAAGTTCAGCTGTAAGAAACATAAAGTTAGAACTTTGGAGCTCACCTCTATCATAAAATCCTTTCAGCTCTTCCCAGACAGCTGCTCTCCATTGGCTGGACTGACTGAAGGAGGTGGCAATTCTGAAGGCTGCAAGCTGCTTAAGACCAACTTTGTGTAGGTCAGAAGCTCTTTGAAAACATTTCTTCTGAGATAAGGGATCCACAAAAAATGCCCCTAACTCAGGCTCTTCAATCACTTTGCCATCTTCAAATTCAACTCCTTCAGGCAGGCTGTGGTCAACTCCTTTAATTTCCACAGCATAATCTCCTTGTTCAATCATCATAAGGAGTTCTTCCAGCTCTGAATCTCTCTTTTTCCTTCTGGCCTTGATTTTAGGGGATGTCACAGAGACACCCTCTTTGACTTCTTTAGGGATCAGGCCCAACTCACTCACTCTCTCCATCAGCTTCTTTATGTATGCCCTGATAGTCTTAGCCGTTTCTGACTTAGACTGGCTCAGGGCAACTGCCAGTTCCACCCATTCCCTGTAACCCATTTGAGCCACATCAGCGTGATCATATGATTCCAATTCAGGGCCTGTTGCACCCATCCTTGTGATCTGAAGTTTCCACTGAGTGCCTTTTCTTGATATGGGAACAGCTTTGACAATTCCTTCCTTGGCCAGCCTTCTAGTAGCAACATCATGAAATTTCTTTTTGGCCAAGTTGTCAAAATGGAATTTGGCTCTGGCAGAAGGTACTGTTGATTTGGTCACTGAGACCTGAGTACCTTTTTCCACTTCCTTCCCTTTTTCTCCTGCTGATTGCTTGGCAGCTTCCATTATTTTCTTTTGCACCTCCAAGGTAGACATTTTTATTTTCTTTGCTTCTTGGAGGGCAAGAGACTTAGCAGCTTTGGCAGATTGTTCTTCTTTTCTTAACTCTTCCAGAGCCTTAAGTTGTTCTTCCCTAAACTCAAAGTATTTGTGCATAGGGAGGCCCATCTCTTTGGCTCTGGCTTTGTGAAACTGAGTTTCTGCCTGTTTCTGCTCAATAGGATCCACCGCTGCCTTTTCTTTTCCTTTAGCTGCTGCTTTAGGGACAGCAGCTTCAGGAATACTTTCTTCTTCTTCTTCTTCTTCTTTTTCTCTGAAAGAATAAGGTGCCTCCTTTTGCTGCTAGGCCTGTCCTCAGGAATGACTTCCTCCCCCTTAGACTGAGCAGGGTTTGGAGAGCCAGCCTGAGTAGGCATAGCAGCTTGGGAAGCACCTTCAGCTGCACCTGTTTCTGCTGGTTGATCAGTTTGGGTTGCAGACACTGGTATCTCCTTAGGAGAAGGAATCTTCTCCCCCTTAGACTTAGTCTTCGAGGCAGATGATTTCTCCCCCTTTGAAGGAGATGATGCAGCGACTTCAACCCCTGGTCTGCCTGAAGACACAAAGTCAGCAGGCTTGCCAGCAGGTTTGGGAGGTTTAGGACCAACAAGGCTGTTCACTAAGTAAGCCAAGTTGTCCTTCACCTCACCAAGCTGGGAAAGACAGTTTTGAAGAGAAGAAGATTGGGAATCAGCAAAAGTGGTCAGCTTAACAATGTTGTCTCTATCAGAAGCTGTGAACAACAAACTTTGGAGCTGTGCAAGATGAAGTTCAAGAGAATCTTGCACATCAGCAAGGTTTGATGACACAGAATTTGATAGAGAGCCCATAAGAGTGTTCAGGCTGGCCAATGTGGAAGGAATGGTAGTATTACAGGAAGTGAGGAGAGAGGACAGCTGTTGAGAAATAGCTGTCATAGAGGACACAGAGTCCTGTTGTGAGGAGAGGATAGAGGAAAGAGAGTTGGTTACATTTTGCAGCTGTGCAGTGAGTGCAAGCAGCTGTGGAGAGTGGTCAGCTTGTGGAGTAACTGGGAAGGATTCTTTAAACGTATCAAAGAATCCTTTGAGCTGCTCAGACACAGAGTCTGAGATTATGGATGGTAGGGAGTGCATGGTATGTTCCAAAGAACCAACTTTGTTGGTCAGCAATGAAAGCTGATCCTTCAAAGGCAGGTCTTTGGGAGATGGTGGTGTATGGGTGGACTGTTTGGAGTGAGTAGATGGAGAAGATGATGATGAGGCTGGTGTTTGAGGATGAGAGGGAGAAGGAAGAGAAACTTTGGACAATAGTTCCATAGCCTGGGCAAAAGTAAGGTGGCCCAGGTTAGAGGGATCAAGGGGTCCTTCAGCAGCGGCTGTAGCTGCATCATTAGGAGAAGGAGATGATGTTTGGGGCCTCTCAGATGCTGCTTGTGTTGCAGCACCCTCATGAAGACCAGTGGTGGTTCCCTCTGCAGTGCCTTGGTCTAAAGGCACCTCATCATGGGGAGATGGGATATGCATTTCAACATCAGCAGTGGTGAAACCTGCTGATGGAATTTGCATTGAGGGATCAGCCTCACCAGAGGGATGGTATGATCCCTGAGGTTCATCAGCTTGTGTTGTTGGTCCCTCAGCAGCTGTTTGGTGTTGAACAGCTGAATCATGGGGAACAGAAGTTTGAGGCTGAGCTGCTGATTGGTCTATATCAGCAGCGTGGGCACCTCGTGCAGACTCAGGGTGTAAGGAGATATGAGTGGGGGACAGTGTGGACTCAGTATGGAGTGGAGAGGGCTCCTGTCTTTCAATATCCTCAGCCTGTTGGGAGGCTGGGATAGTTGATGTGGGTATCTCCATTTGTACAACTGGTTCCTGTTGGGAGGAACCAGAGGGTCTAGGCTGACTCAAGGGTGACTCAGGCTGGAGTGAAGCAGGCTCCAAATGAGCTGAACCTTCTCCCAAAATAGGAGAGGCAGCTTGGGTTGCTTCTTTTACAACTGAACCCTGTTGAGAGGGAACAGAGGAGACTGTGTTCTGGGCTGGTTTCTTTTTGGCTAATGATTTTCTTTGATAACGGATGGATGAAGTGGGTGATTGTGGAGAGGAGAGGGGATCTGTTTGGACTGGATGGGAGACTGGGTCAGGAACAGTGGGGCTGGACTGTTCCATAGTCTCTTGTGCCACCGAGGCACCAGCCACTAAGGCTTCAGGCTCAACGGATAAGCCAGGGTGAGGAATCTGCTCTTCCTCAGCCACAGAGGCTAAGGGAGCAGACTCAGCTTGAGCTGTTTTGGCCTTCTTTTTAGCAGGCCCAGCTTCAGCTGCCAAGGTCCTTTTCACCAACTTAGACCTGGCTTTGGATTTTCCACCGGGAGCAGCAGTGACTGGATCCACCCTCACAGCAGAGGGTCCTTCCACTAAACCCAACAGCCTCCTCATTGGTGTTGAGAGAGGAGGCTCATTTTCCAGTACAGGGGTATGAAACACTCTATTCCCTATTACAGGGAAGGCAGCAGTTTTAAGTAGAGGTTGAGAGTGATATAGATGCTCACCACAAACATGGCAGAAGATGAGACTCAGGAACCTGGGATATCTGACAGCTGCTGGTCTTGTCTCTTGTTGTACCAGGTTTCTCATGTTCAAGAAGATCCATTTGGCCATGTCAAGTGTAGTCCCATCCACCAGCTGAAGGACTATAGGCACTTCATCTCTACTAAGTTGGTCAAAGGAACCAACCTTGCTGCTGAATGACATTGCCACAGAGGCAAATAGGAAATTATATGTAGGTGATAACTCCTTCCTGTACAGAGTAGCTCCAACCTTGGGTTCTGCCACACCACAGAAGCGTAGCAGATTGCCCATTTGCTCATTTTCAGGCTGAGGGAGATCATAGGTCTCAGCCACTGGAAGATGAAGAACTTCCCTCAAAAGATCGACTGTAATCTCAATGGTTTGAGTCCCATTGAGAATAGTACCTCTGATAACCTTAGTGTTTGGATTGTAAGAGCAGGTGTACCAGAACTCGTATACCATCTCCTGGTACAGGACACCAGGAGATGCAGTCAGGGCATAGTTCAACGGATGAACTTGCAGAAATTCCACCATTTGATCGTAACCCTTCCCCACATAGTTTTTGGGGATTGTGAGGTTTGCTATGTAGTTGGTGGGTTTCAGGGTCAGCATCGTGGTGACAGAAGGATGTTTAACAACATCCTCACCAACGAAAACTGGCAGAAAGGGATTGGGTCTGTGAGCCATTTGAGAAATTTGAAGGTTTGAGGAAGCAAAAGACACTTAGTCGATTTTAGGGTTCTTGAGAATTTCTGGGAATGATGAGGAAGACGAAGATGAAACAGTATGGTGGTATTTATAGGATTTTGAATGGTCGTGTGTATGAGAGAGAAAAGATTTGGGCGGTTTGATTTGAAATGTTTGTTAACGGAAAACGGAACGGTTGTCCATGTCAGAAACATTGTCAGACCACTTGACCTTTTTGATCACTAACACACGTAACATACATTATCCGCAGTAATTAAGTTAAATAAAACACAATTTAAGAAACTTAATTATGAAGAAAGGTAATTAAACGGTTGGTCTACGCTGATGGTCAAACCTGTGTTGATCAGGGTCAACAAGGTTCTCAGTCTTCAAGCTGTTCTTCCTTCAAACTGTTCCTTCAGCCTGCTCTCCTTTGTGAGAACAGGTTGAGTTCAATAGATGAACAGGTTACAGTGTGAAGAAGTGAACAGGTTGAAGACTGAACCATCAGAGCAGGCTGGACGAATAAACAGGTTAAACTGTTTTTGTTCAGCCTGGTGTATGCTCAAGCTGTTCAAGTTTTTCAGACATTTGACTAAGTACAGAACGTGTATAACCTGTTCTGTCTAAGCTGTTCAGAGAAACTTGAGCAGTGTGAGACATACGAATTATTAGACCGTTGAGAGACACTTAGTCACTCTTGTTTAACATGCCCAGCTTGCTGACAAGGTAATTAAACCTTGTTTCATCCAGAGGTTTGGTGAAAATGTCTGCAAGCTGTTCATTTGTGGAAATAAAACTTACCTCCACATTACCTTTTTGGATGTGATCCCTGATGAAGTGATGTCTGACTTCAATATGCTTTGTTCTTGAGTGAAATACTGGATTGTTGGAGATGGCTATGGCACTTGTGTTATCACACAGAATAGGAGTTTTCCTATACACAAGCCCATAGTCTTCAAGCTGATGCTGCATCCACAGAATCTGCCCACAGCAGCTTCCAGCAGCAATGTATTCAGCTTCAGCAGTAGAAGTGGACACTGAGTTCTGCTTCTTGCTACTCCAACTGATCAACTTTCCACCAAGGAGTTGACATCCACCTGTTGTGCTTTTCCTGTCTAACCTGCAGCCTGCAAAATCAGAATCTGAATAACCTGTTAGTTCAAGGCTTGAGTCTTTGGGATACCAAAGACCCAAACCTGGAGTACCCTTCAGGTATCTGAAGATTCTTTTAACAGCTGCAAGATGTGATTCCTTTGGATTAGCTTGGAACCTAGCACATAAACAGGTGGCAAACATAATATCAGGTCTACTAGCAGTCAAATATAGCAAGCTCCCAATCATGCCTCTGTAAGCTGTTACTGAAACAGCTTTGCCACTGGCATCAGCATCCAATTTTACATTGGTTGCCATTGGGGTTTTAATAGGAGAACTTTGATCAAATTTGAACTTTTTCAACAGATCTAAAGTGTACTTTCTTTGATTTATAAAAATTCCAGTTGAGGTTTGTTTAACCTGTAATCCTAAAAAGAAAGTTAGTTCTCCCATCATACTCATTTCATACTTGGATTTCATGAGTAATGAAAAATTCTTGCATAACTGCTCATTAGTAGAACCAAATATTATGTCATCCACATAAATTTGAACAAGCATAATATCAGACTTCACCTTCTTTATGAACAATGTGGTATCCACTTTACCTCTGGAGTACCCATTGCTCATAAGGAATTCAGTAAGAGTGTCATACCAGGCTCTAGGGGCTTGTTTGAGACCATAGAGAGCTTTGTCCAACTTATAGACAAAACCTGGGTGTTGTTCATTTTCAAAACCTGGAGGCTGCTTGACATATACTTCTTCTTGCAGCTTCCCATTCAAAAATGCACTCTTCACATCCATTTGAAATACCTTTATGCTCTTATGAGCAGCGTAGGCTAGATACAAACGAATTGCTTCTAGCCTGGCCACAGGAGCAAATGTCTCATCATAGTCAATGCCTTCCTCCTGTCTGTAGCCCTGAGCAACCAGTCTTGCCTTATTTCTAATGACATGACCTTGCTCATCCATTTTGTTCCTGAAAACCCATTTTGTGCCAATTATTGTTTTTCCTTTAGGGGCAGGGACCAGCTTCCATACTTTGTTTCTCTCAAACTGATTGAGTTCTTCTTGCATGGCAGTGATCCAATTGGCATCTTTTAGTGCTTCATCCACCTTCTTTGGCTCCATCAGTGAAACAAAACTAGAGAACATACAAAAGTTCCCTAAGCTGTCCCACCGAGTTTGTATCCCTTTATTGATGTCACCAATTATTTGATCATTGGGGTGACACCTGATCCACTTAGGATCATTTTTCAATGATGACTTACCAGAGTTGTTAACATCTTCAGCAGGTCCTGTTGAACAGCTCTCAAGATTTTCAGACACACTGTTGTCTTGAGCCTGTTCACTTGTTGAACATGTCTGACCACTGTTGAACATATCAGCAGAGGAACTGGGAAAATCAGCATTGATAGGTTCTGGACATGCAGTTGTAATTAAGTCAGTACATTTATTCACACAGGGTGTATTGACATAATCATCATCATGTCCATCATGATTAGCAGGTTCCACACTGGGTGTAGTGGAAGCTTTTGAGTCCTCTTCATTGATTGAATGCATCAGATCATCAAAGTTGAGGTCTCCTGAAACTGATTCAGGAACAGCTTTGGTGGAGGCATTCTTGGACTCTTCAAAGGTGACATTGATAGATTCATCTATCACCTTTCTTTTGTTGTTGTATACTCTGTAGGCTTTGGAGATAGAAGAGTAGCCAACAAACACACCTTCATCAGCTTTAGGTTCAAATTTTGACAGCTGGTCCCTTTGATTCAGAATGAAACAGGGACATCCAAACACATGGAAATAGCTGACATTTGGCTTTCTCCCTTTGAGCAGCTCATAGGGGGTCTTGTTGAACCTTTTCACCACTAAGGATCTGTTTTGAGTGAAGCAGGCAGTGTTGACAGCTTCAGCCCAAAATGATGAAGGCAAACCTGATGCACACAGCATGGTTCTGGCAGCTTCAATGAGAGTTCGGTTTCTCCTTTCAGCAACTCCATTTTGTTGAGGAGTTCTTACTGCTGAAAAGTTTTGACTGATACCTTTCTCTTCACAGAAGTCTTCAAGAGTACTGTTTCTGAATTCAGTACCATGATCACTTCTAAGCTGCTTTACTTGGGCAGAGTTCAGCATTTCCATCTTTTTAACAAATCCAATAATTTCTCTCGCAGCCTCTCCTTTGCTCTTCAAAAAGATCACCCATGTGTACCTGGAGAACTCATCAACCATTACAAGAGTGTATCTTCTTCCTCCTAGACTTGGGACATTAATAGGTCCAAACAAGTCCATATGGATTAAGAAGAGTGGAGTATCAATAGAAAAATTATGTTTGGATTTAAAAGATGTTTTTCTCTGCTTGCCTTTCTCACAAGCTGTGCATAATCTATCTTTGGCAAAAGTAATAGAAGGCAAACCTGTTACCAACTCTTTCTTACAGAGTTTATTGATGTTCTTGAAGTTCAGGTGTGACAATCTTCTATGCCATAACCAGTTTAGATCAGCGTTGGTTCTTGTGAGAAAACATGTTTCAGTTGTGGGATCAGCAGAATGCATATCCACAACATATACACCTTTCTTTCGTTGAGCACACAGCACAACTTTGCCTTGGGAATCCAATATGTAACCCAGGTGCTCATCAAAGTTAACCTTGTAGCCAGCATCACACAGTTGACTTATGCTAACAAGGTTATGTTTTAGCCCAACCACATAGGCTACCCTTTTGAACACTGCAGCACCAGCTTTAAGAGTTCCATATCCCTCAGTGGATCCCTGTACATTGTCACCAAAGGTGACTTTTGGCCCTTTTTCAGGCCTGAGATTACTCAGCAGTCTTTACAACCTGTCATGTGCCCTGAGCAGCCACTGTCCAAGTACCAAACCTGGGAAGGTTGTTTTTCCTGCAGAGTGAGAAGAGAATTATTAGTTATTTTTAGGGGAACTCATCACACAGATGAGTTCTCCTACTTCATCAACACTTGTTGATGGATTTTGAATGTCCACACTAATATTCCCTATTTGAATGGTATCAGTTTGAATACCATCCTCAGTGACTATGTCATTTCCACCACTGCTTGTAACAGCTGTGAGGGAAACAGCAGAGCCAACAGGCCTCATGTCCTCAGATTCAGGACAGTCCTTGGCCAGATGTGTCTTCTTCCCACACTTATAACATTTTCTCTTTTTGGTGCTTTTGGAAGAAGGTCCTTCAGAAACACATTCTGAACTGTTTTTGTTGATTCTTTCAGCAGGTTTAGCAATTTTTGCAGAATCAACAGCTTGTGTGGTAAGTTCATAGGTCACAGCTTTGACTGTCTCTTCTTTCCTCTTTTTGGGAGGACAGATGTCAAAGACAGGAAGCTTGATTGGCCTTTGAGCTTCCACAGGTTTGGGAAACTTATTCCCAGTTGTCTCAGTTTGAGCAATGGCTTTGCCTTTGCCCCTACTGAGTTGTGATTTATGCTGCCTATCAGCATACTCACTGTGTTTGGTTTTGAAAAACTTATTTTCATTTAAAACCAACTTACCACCATGATTTGAAAACTTATTTGAAATCACAGCAGTTTTGTTTTCAACCTGAGACTTACCCTTGTTGAAAACAGGCTGCTTACTTTTTGAAAACTTATTTTCAAAATGTTTAGCATCAAAAGGATTAACATGCTTTTTACCAACAGCTTTGGACTCTGAACCTGTTTTGTCAACAGGCTTAGCATCCACAGCTTCAGTTTGAGCATGTTTTCCTTTCTTCTGCTTGTGTGAGCTAGCAGAGCACTTAGCAGGCTGTTTTGGAGAACAGACTCCAACATCAGCTTTTGAGCTGAGTTCACACAAGCTGTCAGTATTTTGAGGCCTGACAAACCTGTTTGTTGAAATAAGTTTACCATTCACATTTTGGATGAATGTATTTGGAAGTTCACCAAGAGTGGACAAGTCTTCTTTCAAATTACTTATTTCAACGATGGAAGCTGCTGTGTCAAGATCCCCTCCAAGATAGGCTTGGATTTGAGCAGGGATCTGTTGACTGATACAATGGCTGACTTTTTGTGCAGATTGGCACCAAGAGTCAACTATCTTTTGAAGCTTAGCATGCTTTATATCTGTTTCTCTCTTTTCTTCCAGTAAAATGGAGTTGATGTGTTTTAATTCATCAAGCTCAGTTTCCAACTTATAGAAACTGTCCAGTTTACTGGTTTTAGTTTTAAGATCAGCTTTAAGCTTAGAGATTTCAGATACTAAAGCATCATGCTTCTCAACAGCAGCTTTCAAATCAACAAGCATGTATTCAAACATTTTAACTTTTTCTTCAGAACTGTAAGCCATAAAATTTTGTACCTTATACATCATTGTAGGATTCCAGTTCTCCAAGCTGCTGAAGGCTTCAGCTTCAGCCATGTCCTGTTTGAAACTGCTTGTTGATGGGACATCAGAGTTGGCCATCAGACACTGATTATCTTCTTCATCAGATGATGAATCAGATTCCTCCCAGTCACATGTCTCAGCCATGAGTCCCTTCTGGCGATTGGAAGACACAGAGTTTTCCAATTTCCTCAGCTTAGCCATGGCCATAAGGTACTTAACCCTATAGCCATCATCCCTGTTAGTCTTGATAGATTTGGATGACTGACCAACAGCTTTTGACACACAGTCAGCAGCTATATGGCCAGTTTTGCCACACTTGAAGCACTCAGCCTTGGATTTGTCAAATGCTTTCTTTTTGCCAGCACTTGCACCTCCTTGTAGCATACTTCTTCCAAATCTTCTCTTGCTGAACTTTTTGACAAGCATAGCTATCATTTGCTCATCATCTTGTTCAGTAAGATCTGCAGCCTCTTCTTCTTCAGACACCTCCTCCTTATCATCATCCTGTTGATCAGGTTGAGTGAACACATCACTCACCTGATTAACAGACTGTCTCACATTAGCCACAAAGGCAGTACCTCTTCTGGACATTTCCAAGGCATTCCTCTTTTGCTGCCTTGATTGTTCATCATTCAGTAAGGATCCATACAGATTGACCAGATCCATACTTCTGATAGTACCTGAGTTTCTTAGGATGGTTGAGAAATAGTTCCACTCCTCAGGTAAAATGTCCAGAAACTTGTTCACCAAAGTAAGACTGTCCTTGGTGATCCCAACAGCTTTGAGATCATTTACCAGAGCAGTGAACCTGGTGTAGGTTTCTGTGAGAGACTCCTTTGGTTTGGCAAAGAAGAGTTCATACTGTCTAACAAGATTGTTAATCCTGTTGTCCAGTGTGATTGTGGGTCCATCATAGACGGTACACAGAGTATCCCACATCTCCTTTGCAGTCTTCATCTTCTCAACCTGCTTGAACACATCATCAGGAAGAGAAATGACCAGGTTGTTTCTGGCCTTTGCATCCAGAGCTACCATTCTCTTGTCTTCATCAGACCATTGAGCTTTTGCTTTCTCAAAGGTCCTGATTTCAGGAGCAGCTCCTTCAACCGCTGGAGTTATTGTAGTAACAGAGGTTGGCACATAGGGACCCTCCATCACTATCTCTGGCAGTTGTACATCCAGATTCTCTAAATAGAGCATCATTCTGCACTTCCAACCAGAGAAGTTTTGATGATTAAATTTTGGAGGCTTGCCCATAGAGCCATTGTCATAGTAAGAAGAGTTTGCAGCACTGTTGTCCATGGAAACTTGGGATTATGAGAGATCTAGAATGACACACACTCTAAACTGCTCTGATACCAGTTGTAGGTCCCGAAAGGTTCCCAAAGTATATAGTAATAAACTGTAGAGGGGGGGTGAATACAGTATTTAAAAACTACACACTCTTTTTCTCAATGTTTGTATGTATTATCAACAAATGTTAATTACAAACAAGCTTGACTGCGGAATTGTTCAAGCTGAGATGACAGAATACAACAGTATGGTTTCTAGTCTAAGACACACTCAAACTAGATTACAATGAACACACTCACTAAGATGCACTCACTGTATTTTACAAGACTTTAAGGAACAGCTTAGGTAAACAGCTTAGACACACAGAAGCTTGTTTACAGAAGATTTGCATGCATGAATATCACACTTGCACGTTCACTCTTGGTTTAAGCACTTAGCTTTCTTCACATTCTTTCTGACCTTAGAAGCTTCCTTTTATACTCACTTAGAGGATCTAAGAGAAACATCTTCATTGGGCAGAATGAAAAAGGAGAAGTCTTGTTTGAAAAGACAATATAACTTTTCTGCACTTTTCTGAAAAGCAGACTTGCCTTCTCTTGTGCAGAACTTTTGTCTTTTTACTTTCTACTGTTGCATTGCCTTTAACCATTTTAGGAATGTCAACTTTGCGTCTTTCTTCCTTGTAAAGGCCTATTTTGATATAAGAAAAAGGTCTGTCACCCTTTTTCAAATATCCGTTTGTCTTCATGTAACAGAACAGCTTGGGCAGGCTGAGCGGTTCTGCTTTCCACTTTGTCTTCAACTGTGTAAACTGATCTGGTAGTTAAAAACAATACATGATGACTTGGAAACAAATTCCATAAAGTGTTTAGCCTGTTCACAAAGAACAGGTTCTGTTCACAAAGAACAGAACACTTTAAAAATGCCCAAGCTGCTCAACAGTGTAGAGCAGCGTAGACAGTTTATGTTCAGCCTGATCAGCAGACTGATCAGCTTGGACAAACTGTCTTGGTTGCAACACATGCAACTTATAGAACAGCTTTAGACTGATATTGCAAATCATTGTCAGGTTTCAATAAGGCATATAACAGGCCTTAAATTCAACCTTCAAATGTATCAACAGGTTTGATTATAAAATCTCCCCCTCAGATGTAGAGCAGGTTTGACTGAGGCCTTTTTGTGCCTAACAAAAACAAATCAGTAAGGGAACCCAAAGGATGGTGAACCCTACTGCCAAAACTCAGAAGAGAACAATTCTCTCTGCCCAAGCTAAGAGCCGATCTAACAAATAATTTCAACAAAACATACCCTCTCACTGCCTTCCTCACTCTCTATATATAGTACTAACCTAGGGCTGTTACTGGACTGTTATTGGGCCTGTTGGGTTGGTTATCAACAGAATATCATATTCTCTATCAATACCGACCCCATAAAGAACAGGCTTGCCCTCAAGCCTGAGATCTAGCAACGGATTTTGTAATCTGTGGGCATTCTTCCCAGTAGCAGCTTCTATAATTCCCAGTCGCCATGGAATCAACCAATGTAAAATTGGTTCCCTCTCTTTGGTCACACTGCGGGTGGAGTTATACTTCTTCGGAAGTGAAAGACATGTGGACTCTATCTCGAGGCCTTGTTGCACCAATGTACCTTGGTTCCAGAAATGAATTTTTCGTGCCTGGCAACTAAAAATAATATCCCCTGTTGTTCCCAATATATCAACTTCCAAAATCATATCGAAAGGTTCCAGTTTGTACATTAGAGCATCGACGACACAAGTGAATGACTTGAGTTGAGTAACGATTTGCTCACACTTTGTGGAAATTCTAATTCGCACTCTTCCACCGAAATTAATTGTTAACCTTGTAGAGATGAAATTGAGAGTGGCATTGATGTCGACCAGAGCAGGAATTCCATCTACTCCTACATGTTTGATTTCTGCACTTTTGTCTGCCTTGCGGAATTCACCATCATTGATGATCACCTCTTCATCGGCAAACAAATGTTCCCAAAATTGACCTTTCGTGCATATGTGTTGTGGAGAGTATTGCTGCCCACAATTAAAACAAGAATCTTTTCTTTGATCCGCCCAGTCGTTCTTGGTTAGTTGTCGACTATTACTATTAATTGGGCTTGGGATTCTAGACAGATTCAAAGGGTGAGACTGGGTCTGTTTGGTTGTTGAGCCTATCATCATGGTGGGTCTGATAAGCAGAGAATACTGATACGAGTTATGAGCAATCCAATCTAACGGATAATCAGTTGTCCAACCAGACGAAATCTGTGAAAATCCAACAGTACCCAAACTCGTTTTTCCCTTCGTTCCCAAATCTTCTTCATAAACGGCAGCACTGATGGTGACATGATGTGTAAAATCCATGGAGTGGTCACTGGAGGAAGGTTTCAGTGCTCGTATCCAATTTTTGATGTCAAATTCCAGCCCCCGAAAAATGATTCCAATCGATTGCTCATTGGGTTGATTGGGAATCAAGGCTAATAACACTTCATCTTTAAGAGGAGAGTGGAAGATTGCTAACCTTTTTGACATAAATCTGTGTGTGGTCCTACTGCTTAATTGGTCATCAGCGTCTGCTTCATCCTTAAAAATTTTATATGTCTCCCCTTCAACGTCTATGTCTTCTCCTTTTCTTATGCGATCCTCCAATTCCAGAGTTTGACCAGTTGGGCCTGGTTGATTTATAGGCTTATTGGACTGCATAACTGGGTAAATAAAATAATGATAACCTGGGCTTGTTTTTATGGGCCAATTTGTGATGATTAGGGCCTGATTATATCCCCCATTGCTAGATCCAAAGTCGCTACCTGATGATGGCACAAACTTGGATTCAGCGTTTCTTTTTCCTCCATGGATGACAGTAGCGGATTCCCCATCACGAGCAGAATCCATATAATTAACGCACGTAAGAGGAGTTAGGGTTTTTATGCATGTGCGTATGTCATTTTTCAACCCACATAAGAACACACCCATCGAGCATCCTTCTGGTTGATCAAGAATTAGGGTTGACGAGGCTTCCAAATCAGGCTGACCATGAACGTGAGTTTTATCATCAACAGATTTCGCTTCATCCCTTGATTTAAGGTCGCTGGTTGTTGAGGCATCACGATTTTGGATTGGCTGCATCTCCCGAGGCTTCCAGTAACTCTTCATCATATTATCGAATGATTTGGTGAAGGAGAAGGGGGGTTCATCCAACTGGTTGCATTTGATGAAATTATGCTCCCTCATCATCTTCTCCAACGACTTTGGCAAATCATTGAGTAATTGTTCCTTCATGGCATGGACAGAGGCTGAGAGATCCCGTACTTGATGGGAGAGTTTCTGGATTTTCTCATCTTGTGCTTCAACACGTAATATCAACTCGGTATCCAAATTCTCCATTCACGGTTTCCCGGCAATGGAACCAATTGATAGAAACTAAATTGCAATAACTAGAACAAGAAGCTAATGACAAGAACGATGTTGGAATTCAAGATGTTAAAGGAAAACAAATCAGTAAGGGAACCCAAAGGATGGTGAACCCTACTGCCAAAACTCAGAAGAGAACAATTCTCTCTGCCCAAGCTAAGAGCCGATCTAACAAATAATTTCAACAAAACATACCCTCTCACTGCCTTCCTCACTCTCTATATATAGTACTAACCTAGGGCTGTTACTGGACTGTTATTGGGCCTGTTGGGTTGGTTATCAACAGAATATCATATTCTCTATCAAACTACCATAACTTGTAATTAACTAACTTAACCATTGCACTTAACTAAGTACATACAACACCTTAACAACAAAATTTTTAACCAAAGAGCAGCAAGTGTTCCCACTCGTTTCAGGGATATTCAAGCTCGATGTTTCAAATGGATCCGTAAGAAGAGGAAAATGTGTCCTTCGTATGGTCAAGTTAGTTAGCAAATCCGATCGAGCGAGGCAGTGAATGCTATTGAAAAAAATCAATTAAGATGGTAAATGTATTTGTTGTATGTGTGTGTAGACCGGAGACATGAATGTAATGGATTTTTATGTGAGAAACCTTATTGGCATACATTTCTTAAGCAAAACTTCATAATGAATAGTGATTTTTTTTGGGTCTAATGTAAGAAAGTGCAATATATGCTTTGATAAATGATAATAATGAAATCATGAAGTATTTCAACAATATAATTACTTAGATTTAATTAAAATTTTATGATCTATGTGGCATATATTAAAATATTAAATATTAGGGGTATTTAGTTGGGAAAAGCTTTTTATTTTTAATTAAACATGAACTGAGAATGTTATCCATCCAATTTACCTCCCCTTGATTGTACTCTCTTTCGATTTATTTTAATTCATTTCAAAATTTATTTTAAAAAAGGAAAAGGAAACGATAATCCATGCACTTTGACCTGATGAGAAAAAATGAATAGAATAGTAAAAAATTTATTTGTGTTCCCAAATTAGAAAAAGAAACTATGTGTACGTTTAAGGATTAAAATTTTTGGTTTGAAGTTTTTAATAACACTGAAAACATTATCGTTTTTAAGGGGAAAAAAAAATATTTTAGAGATTAGAATGTGCATGTTTAGATGTGTTGTAAATAGTTTTTGCATTTTCATATGTTACTTCCCTTTATAGCATAGATTTGTGTGATTGAAAACAAAATGTGAAAAGCTTAAAAATGTATTTTCAAGTTTACTAGAAAATTTGAAAGCTAAAAACTGAAAACATCAAAAAAAAAAAAAACAATGGACTTGAACGCATTTTCCAAAAACCCCATTGTTAACGAAAATTTTCACCAAAAACATCTTAACTCAACGGACCCTAAATTTCTATCTATTTTTGCAAAACTAGGTGAATGTATTATCTTACGTGATGCATCACCTGATCCAATCACATGATCCAATGACTATAAAATGGTTTCTTAGTCCCCGATGCATTATGGTATTCCCTTAAACACTCCTATATATATATATATATATATATATATATATATATATATATATATATATATATATATATATATATATATATATATATATGTAAAGAATGTATGTATGTATGTATGTTCGCATCTTCATAAGATCATAATAAAATCTGACGTCTAGAAGTACAATAATAGGAGACTTTTAACAATTATAATTCTGCAAGTTAAGAATTTATATATCCGACTTCGGAAATTATAAGCCTTAGATAACGCATTCATTAACTAAACGTACCTTAATGGCATGGACAAGTCCATGCAAGCTAATAGCTATTTGTCAACTTTTGCTTTGTCTCGTCCATGATTCAGCTTCTATTCTTTTAAGTTAATAATGTCTTTCAATGGTTCTTATGTACGCGGTCCACACATACTGATCCCATGGATAGGAGTTCCAAGATATTGAACTCATGATAAATCAAATATTCGTAAGAAATATGATAAATATTGAATCATAAAACATATATGTTGAATCTTATCATTTGCTTTCATTATCAATAATCTAACACTTACTGTTGAATCATGAACAACAACAGATAACTTGTTGATTCCAAATATACATTCTTTGGTTCAACATTTCTTACCAATATTTGATTTTCTATACGATTTCACTTCAAAAATGTATATATGAACAACACTTCATCTAGACATCTACTAGCTCGACGAACAATACATTGTTCAACAATAAGGCAAGGAAGCAAGTGATCAAAACTATACTTGATATCATAGCTTGTAACCGTGTATACTTCTAGTTTTATTGATTTTAGTTTTAGCAAAGTATATGTTTAGTTTTAGCTATTTTTTAAGACAAAATATTATTGAAAACAAAAACCCGAACAAGAATTCTGCAAGGGCAGAATCAAGAAACAACCAAACGAAGAACTAACACGACTTATACAAAAACCACTCGAAACCAAAACCGAAAAACCCAAATGCAAACACTCGGTTCAAGAAAACATAAACCTGAAAGCCCAAAATTTTCAATATTTCCATCTCATTTTTCAATAAAAATGAAAACTTGTTTATTTAACAACAATTTCATAAATTTTCATTTCAATTTTTAAAATACCATTTTTCATATTCTCTCTCTTACTTTTCTATTACCTACTCTACATTTCTTTATAATACTCCATTTCTCTTTCTTACTGTTCTATCACATATCCTATTTTTCTTATTTTATAATCACTCATATTATTTTTCTTAAAACCAAAACTTCATCATCTAAACAAGTTTTCACTTTTTATAGAAACCCTTGTTTTTTTCCTAAAAATTATAACTTGAAAACTGAAATTGAAAAATGACTAGTTTTCGTTAACTAAACGCAAAGGAGTCTAGGACAGGATGCCCAACACAACACATGAGTAGTCCCCACATCTAGCAGTCTAAGACAAACAAACAAGAACATGAGAGGGCGAGCAACACCAAACCGGCCATGAGAAAGAAGATTTACGGCACCGAAACTTTATCCAGTATAATGCATTCAATAGTCTTAATCGAGGACAAAGGATAGAATTAATATCAATACCCATTGTTGGTTTACCACCGGGTCAATCTATTCTTAGAACCAACATTAGGATGCATATTCTTAAATAAGACCTTCAAGATTAGCAAGTTCATATAGTGTCCTACCTTTAGGGACACTAAACCAGTCCCACTTGAACCCGTGAACAGACCAGACCCCCCCCCCCCCCCCCCCCCCCCTAAAATCCTATCATTTACAAGAGCATTCTTATTCCTTTCCAGCATAAATAAATAATCTTGAAAATCTTTCACTTAATCTAATGTTACCAACACACTTATCTTTTCAAAATGAAGTCCCACCCCAATCGCCTATAAACTTCCCAAATGAGTCTGAAAGGTTAACGTTTAGCCACTCAACGTCTAAAGGGACATCTAGTTTTATTTAATGGTTCAAGGTAATCAAAAAATATAGTCTTCAAAGTCTGATAGTAAAATGAACCAAAATTAAGTAGCTATTGCAAGTTTTTAAATTTTGCATTTGTTTTAGCTAATACCATATGTTTTAGTGTTTTTACCGCACCTATGTAGTGGGATATATGTCAATGTGTCATAGGGCTTAATTTTTCATTTTAATTAAATATATTCAGTTATTAATCATTAATTTTTATAATGTTTAGAGATATAATCAAATATGAAAACCAGAAAATAGTTTGGTTAGACAAAACCATCTTTAATTTGCGCTGTTACGACTATACAAAGCCAACAGATTCAGAATCATTAGAAATAAAAAAAATGAAAATATTAAAAACAATTGATATTAGTCAATTCTGAATTTTCTTTGTTCCAAAATTTATAGTTTCTGTTAAATTAGTATTTATTTATTAACAAATTGAGTTATTTTTAATTTCAGTGCAGAATTAATTTTTCTGTTTTTCTAAAAACAAAATTAACTATTATAGCAACATATTTTCTAAGCATTAATTTTAGTCTCGGGTGGAGCTATTAGGCGTGGGATGGTGCAAACCTTCTTTATCATCATACTCGGCTGATGTGTGGTTTGTTGGACTTCAATTCATTTGTTTACCGGATGGTTTGATTTGGTTGGTGTGGAAAGCTGGAAACTCAGTAATTTTCAACAATAAAAAAGTCTCTGCGTCGGTGATAAAGGATGAACTTACTGCAAACGTATTTTCTTGTTAAAGTTTAGGGGGAATTATATTGGTCGTTGTGGGTTGTGTGTCCTTCATCTTTCTTTTGATTTTCATTGTACTTTCTTTGTTTCTATGCTAGTCCCTGGCTAGCTTTTGTTGACTTTTATTATTATTTATTATCTTAATATATTCGGGTGTTCTAAGCGGGGGTGATGACAATGACGAAACTCCCAGTTAGTTCTCCCTTTTGTTGTTCAAAAAAAAAAATATTTACCAGATTTTATAATCATTCAAAAGATTGAAAATTTTAAAGTACAATAAATGAATGATTTATAAAAATATACCAAACCGTAAGTTTATACGAATCTTAAGAACTTCTTTAAACTAGCAACATATACGACACACTAACTTAACAAAAAATCATAGATTTTGAATGAAATTCTTAAAACTTATGTTGTTGCTTACTTGTTTTTTTGTTTGTTGATACGAATTAGTAGATATCTCTATTAATTATTATAATTTAGCCATTCTACAATGTAACTATGTAAATTTTTGTTTCTAAAAAATTCTAATTTTATTCTGTTGACATTCAAATTTATAATACAAAGTGTGGTTTCTTTTTTTCGAAAGAAAAAAAATTTATTATAACACAACTCAAAATACAACCAAACTAGTTGTCTACAAAAAGAAAACCACCAGACCGAAAATTCTATCAAGCTTGATTACAAACCAAAAATAAAAATTAAACTTCAAAAGGGCAAGTTGATAAAATTGACCATTCAATATCGAGTGAACGTTTTCGATTTTCATACCATAAACATAATAATCTTTTGGATGAAAAGGAAAAAATCCTCTTAAGATAACCTTCTCCACATCTACAATGTAATTTAATTTCTGATAGATAGTTTATCTTGTAGTTTTTCCTATTCTTGTTTGTTTGAAACTCGTGTTTGTAATATGAGGAACGCAAAAAAAATTATTCGAATCAACTACACTCGATTTTTTTTTTTTTTTACTTTATGCAAAATAATTAATACCCATATATGATTTTCTAAACTATAATGTCTCGTTTGGGTCGAAGAATAAAATTTTAAAAAAATTAGAATTTAAATTAGAGTACATGGTATGTTTATCAAATGAGGAATAAAATTGTGTGTAAAATCAGCTAGGGATATGAACCATAAAACCGATAAGAATCTTTATTTTCTTATATACTGTTACAAATGATAAACTCGTTAAACTATATATTTCGACAAAATTTTAATTCTTTTTTTTTAATTTAAAATTTTAAATATATATTATCACGTTTGATAAATTTGATTATTGCATTCCAACACCCTATCGACTAATAAAAATTATGTTGAAAAATTGATTAAACGTGACGACTGTGTATTGACATTTATGGGGTTATCCGAGGGAGGTTGTGACTGGCGATGGCCTCAACCTACCTTCACAGTTGACTTCTTTTTTTTTCTTTTTTTATTATTTTTCACAAATAATATTTATTAATTTCATAATCAAATTTATATATATATACACAAATAAACACTTTACAGTTACATTATAACCCCACCAACAAAATCCCAAAAATGGCTGCAGACCACAACTATTGTTTCTCAAGCTCGTACGAGGATGTTCTTGCGTCCTCGTTCGAGTCCGACTCCATCGTCTTCAACCTCTCCGTCCTCAAAGACAAAGCCCAACATGTTCATTCGATCGCCGCCATGTTCTTATCGCAAACGCAAACGGAAACGATCAACTCCACTTCCGTTAACATGGAGAACGTTGCGAGTTTGCTCCAAGAAATCATTGTGATCGCGTCTAACGTAATGTTCACTTGCCAAAATATTGGCCCTGGTGCCAACCAGACTCACGACAACAACGTGATCGAGTTTGACCAGTTAGGTCAATCGAACACGTTGTTCGAGTGGTCTGGTGGTGGGGTCGAGAATAGTTTTGGTAGTGTGACGTGCAACACGAGAAACGATGAAAGTGGTTTGGAGAAACGGAAACATGTACAAGTGGAGAGAGATAGACACAAGGGGAAAGTGTCGGGTTCGGGGTCGTCGCCAAGGAATTACGATATCGTAGAAATGGATGCGGCCGATTTGCTAGCGAAATACACACACTATTGCCAAGTGTGTGGGAAAGGGTTCAAGCGAGACGCGAATTTGAGGATGCATATGAGAGCGCATGGGGACGAGTATAAGTCGACCGCGGCTCTCGTGAACCCCAACTCGTTAAACGATTGTACGACGAACAAAGTAGCGAGAAAGTACTCGTGTCCGCAAGAAGGGTGTAGATGGAACCGGAAGCACGTGAAGTTCCAGCCGTTGAAGTCGATGATTTGTATGAAGAACCACTACAAAAGAAGCCATTGTCCGAAGATGTATTCGTGTAAGAGGTGTCATCAAAAGCAGTTTTCGGTGCTCTCGGATTTACGGACTCACGAGAAGCACTGTGGGGACGTGAAATGGCGATGCTCGTGCGGGACAACGTTTTCGAGGAAAGATAAGCTCATGGGTCATGTTGGTTTGTTCGTAGGGCATACGCCAATTGTCGATACGAGTTCTTCGATCAAGAGTCAGTGATATAAGTTAATTAGGAAGGTTGGTTTGTGTTTACGGACTTGTTCTAATCGTTAAAAACGTATTTAAAATAACGCTAAACAACGTGTTTAATTGAAGTCGGATGTTTAGAATCATTTGTCGAGATGTATAAATTAATATACAAATTATAGAAAATTTTAAATGTTTAATGATTTCATTAAAAAATAAGGTGACAGAGTAAATTAGTTTTTTTTTTATCGGCAAACTAACTTACTCCTACTCTTAAACTACTCTTTTGTCCTTAAATTCCAACTTGCTTCCGACTCATGACTCACACTTACATGTGTGTGAATTATTATCGAGTTGTTTTCGAAAGAACAAATTATTCATATAATATCCCTTGAACCAATTTGAAGAGAACATAATCAATTTTCAACTTCCATGCTTACCTCATTAGGTAATATTAATGGTTTTGAGTAACGATCAAACGAATAAGTTTCAATTTTTTTTAATATAAAGTCCAGTTGGCCAATTAATATTTGTTTTTTTAAATAAAATAAATATAGATGTATTTTTCTAATAAATCGATTTGGCGTTATTGGTCGACAATGACACATCTGTTGTAATTTTTTTTTAATAAATCAATTTGTAATGTTGTATTAGATAGCTTTTTGATTATTCTACTTTTGTTCTAGGTTGAAATTGTCACCTTTAATGTTGTTGAGCCACAAGCCGGAACCAAGCTCGACTTGCTTCAAGCTTTAAGTGTAAAACTTGAACTCGACTCGTGATTCGCTTTCATACTTATATAAATATATAACTCCATAAAGGATGTAGTATTGGCAAATTAAGTTTAGATATCTTAAGAGGCGTTTGGTTCGCAGATTTTTTTTATCTGGAATTTGCATTTTATCAAAGGATTTGCATTATGCAACATTGCATTTGTCAGGATTTTGTCAAAGAATCTTAATTATCTTTTAGGAAAAATTTGTTAATCTGAAAAATGCAAGGTAATTGGGATTTAAAATCCTCCTGGGGGGGAGGCTGGGATTTTAAATAACAAAGAAGGAAGAGATTTCATAAATCCTGGGATTTCAAATCCTTACTGAAATCTGCGAACCAAACACAGGATTTTAAATGCAAATCCCAGGAAATCCGCGAACCAAACGCCCCATGAGTTTTTAAATAATAAAGAAGAAAATGATTTATGAAATCTTAGGGGGCGTTTGGTTCGCAGATTTTTTCTTCAGGGATTTGCATTTTGTCAAAGGATTTGCATTATGCAGCATTTGCATTTGTCAGGATTTTGTCAAATAATCTGCATTATCTTATAGAACAATTTTGCTAATTTGAAGAATGCAAGGTAACTGAGATTTAAAATCCTATGGGGGATGCGGGGTTTTTAAATAACAAAGAAGGAAGGGATTAATGAAATCCTGGGATTTTAAATCCTTACTGAAATCTGTGAACCAAACACAGGATTTTAAATGCAAATCCCAGTGAATCCCAGTAAGTCCACGAACCAAACGCCCCCTTAGGATTTTAAATCCTTACTGAAATCTGTGAACCAAACACAGGATTTAAAATATAAATCTCAGTGAATCCCAGAAAATCCACGAACCAAACAACCCCTTAATTGTTGTTAATTACCTCTCGATCCACTTTGCTATTTACGTTACTAAACAACAATCCAAAAATGGTTTATATCGTGTGAGTAATATATCCTCTGCTCAAACGTAAATCCAAACTAACTACTCATCTTCCTTTAACAAATAACTAGTTTATAACCCACGTATTACGTGGGTATTTTTTATTAAATTTATTTATATAAAATGTATATAAGTAAAAATAAAAACATACAAAAATAATAATTATGTTTATTTTTTATTATTTACAGATTAAAAAACAGAGTATATTTATCTTTTTTAAAAATATTAAATTGTATTTATCTTTTATTTTTATAAGTTGTAATTATCTTTTTGATGAACGTAGAGGTGACACGTGACATTTTATGTTTTCCTTTATTATACATAATTATAATAATTTCCACAACTGATTCAAATTATTACATTTGGATCTAATTATGATTATTATGGATAATAATGATAGATATTTATTTTAGGTAAACATTAATTTTAAATGTTACAAAATCTAATTTATTACTAATTAATTAATGAAAAAAATAAAGTCAAAATTTAATGCAATTAAGTTAAGGGGTTAAATTTGGAAAAAGATATGGAAAAATAAAATTTTCTTGTATTGTAAAAGTGACATGTGACATGAATTGTTTTGTTTTATTATAATATATAGGCTAATCAACCCATGTATTACATGAGTTGATTTAGAAAATTCATATTTTTTATATTTAAATAAATTATTATAAAATTTATATATAATTAAAATAAAAAAATTGAAAGCTAGTTAAATTAAAGATAAAAAAAATACTTAGTTGTTTGATATTAATTAAAAAAATATTATTATATTGTATTATTAAAAACAGATAATATGTGTTTGCAAAAAATGTTTATTTTATTTTTATTAACTTCAAATATGAAATATCAATGTAAGAAACAAAAAACTTCAATTATGTGAATGTGTATATATTTTGAAAATGATAAAGTATAAAAATGAAATATGTGAAAATCAACAATCAAAATTTATCATATTCGCAATTGAAGTTTCATCAATTAAATTTAAAATCTTGTTAGCAAAATAATTAACAAAAAATTTTAACTTTATTTACTACACTTCTACATATAAATTCAAATTTTTCCATTTGAATTTAACTATGATCATTAAGGATAATAATGACACATATTTATTTTAGATAAATATTAATTTCATTAATGAAAAAATTAAAATCAAAATTTAATGTAATTAAGGTAATGTAGTAAATTTGGAAAATGAATTAAAAAAATGGCATAGGTATAATTATTGATTTTAATTAAGGGTATAAGAGACATTTCATAAATAATTATGAGTTTTCATTAATATGGACCATTGATTTTTTTCCATCCAATGGTCCACAAACTACAACTGGTTTTCTTTATTATATACAGTATAGATTGCCATCAAAATGTCACACCCATAAACGCAGCAGAATCTTGATACCAAAAGTATGGTACTTGGACAATTAATTTGAAAGAAAAATAAAACTGTCCAAAAACAAGATAAGATGAATGCAACACTAGTTTCTTTCTAGTGAGATATCATTGAAATAGCATCATAACATAACAGTTGTTGCAACAAGCATTTCTAATCAGGAAAATGCTTCTTAAAAACCATGAGACAGGTCAACACAGACTAGAGTATCAAAGGCATCTTACATCCATTTCTAAAGGAAATGGGACTTTTTTAGTTCATGCATTATAGTAAAATATTATCTGGTATCATTTAGAGTTATGCAAGCAATTTCACTTAGCAAGCAGGGTTTGCTGAGCTTGAGCCTGATTTTCTTGGTTCTGTTGATAGTTCAGAGGCCTCCTAAAGAGCATTATGTGAGGCTCTGGTCGATGAATCGCATAGTGCACCCATCCTCGACTCTGCTGCACTCCAATCGCACGCCATTCACTCTATACCAAGAAAACAATAAACTTTTCAAACTCAACAGATCAAAATGGTTACAAATTATTGAAACAGAAAACATTTTATAAGCAAAATCTTCATAAATGAATAAATGCATACAGTATGCACAAGCTTGGAGAATAAAGCATACTTTTGTGGAAAATCTATGTTCCATGCTTCAAGATGTATAAGGAGTAAAAAATACGAAATCTGATAGTAGAGTAACATGAAATTAAAGAACATAAAGATTGCACCTTGCCCATTTGCAATAAAAATGGACGTGGGATCATCATTAGGGGCAATTTTCATAATCAACTATCATGTACACATCAAGTGATATAGGTAAGACATCAAAACAATACTTTAGATCACATGCTTCTGGATGTTGATTGAATTCAATGGTCATTGATCCCCAACACAATTGGTACAAGGGAATCAATAAAATGGAATCATGTTAATTTTAAGCTTTATTTTATCATATGATGAATGCCTTAATTCTCAATGGAAGGGAATGGAGAATGGAGTTTGATGCATACATCATCTCTTTGCATTCCTTTCCAAATGAAGAAACCAAAAACATGAAAAGAGATTGACTTTTTATTCTTTTTTTCCTCATTGTTATTTTAATGTTCATTAGTAAGGTTGTTTACCTCAATAAAGGCAAAAACTTTGTCAAAACTCCAAACGTCTTATAAATTATAACAACTCCAGTGTCTCGTTTCTTTCATACCAACTAACAGTTTATGCTGGCAGTATATTCAACTTTCTTATCAGGTAAATATCGAAACCTTCTCATCATGCATAACAAAGAAATTTGAATGAATGTATAGTTTAAGACTTTAAGTTGAATTTATGCTTATCAAATGTGTATCGAACAATTTTCCAGCAAGCCTTTTTCATAGGAGATGTGGCATAGAAGGTTTAGATTCCTTCATGGTTAAGTCTCCCCATTGTGAATCTCTAACCATTACACCCGGTTTGGGGTAAAGGTTCTTGTATAGTTCATACTCAAGATAAAGAAATTTTGAAACATTTAGTCCGAAATGTACGTGTGTTTAGAAATAAAGACATGAACTGTTGGTCCTCTCTAAACAACTTGCTGAAGAACAAATGATGTAAATTAGCACTTTTATTGAATTTGAGCAATAAAAAACCAACATCCCCAAGAGCCAGAATCATTTATGTTTGATGGAACCATGACTATATGTGAAAAAGAAAAAGTGTAATCTCACATTAACAGGGCATGTATGTTGGTTAAATTTTAACCAACTCTTATATACACTTGGAATAGAACTCGATATTGGATCAATTTATTGAAACTTTTGAAAGTTGAATGGACAAATTGAAATCAAAAGTCATAGTAATCTCTTTGATCGAAACGAGAAAGTCGGTATCAAAACATTTGACGGAATAAGACGATAAAATATATATGAAGTAATTATAAGTAACAACATACTTCAGAAAGAAGACGGTTCTTCGGAAGAAGCTTAGCAACTTCAGGAGGAAGAACCACATGCCTGAAAATTACGAGTGCAAAACACATAGAAATTGTTTAATTAGCATTAAGAATGTTCAAAAAAACCAAAAATTAACGTGAGAGAACAGAAATTACCTATACTCGAAAGTATCATCGAAGTATTTCTCAGAGTACTGAATCTGGCCCATTTCTCAGATCAATCAAATCCTGGTGAAAATTCAAACCGTAGCAAAATAGATCGGCAGTAAATCTATGTAAATGATTCAAAAAATAGAACAGTTTTCGGATCAAAATGAGAAATCGTGAAGACGTACCAAGAACCCTAGAGAGAGAGAGAGAGAGTGAGTGAGAGGCGGTCCTTACTGTGACAAATATAGAAATATGAGAAAAAAAGAAAGAGAAATAATATTTTAATGTGGATTTTTTTTTATTTTTGAATTTTGAATTCTACCGCCTAAATCCTTTGAATTTATTAAGATTAAATTACATAAATCATTCTTATGGTTTTTTGAAAAGGTTAATCACGATAAAAAAAAAAATAATATATTAACATCTTTTTTCTATTTTGAAATATATATTAATTTTGTAAATATATCAATTAAAACACATCAATTTATTAATATTATCAAGATAAAAAAATAAATTTTGCTAAACTAACAGTTTTTTCATACAATTAACAGAACTTTTCGATGTGTTATTTCACCAGACAACATGTCATGACATTTTTTAAAAATTACCGATTACCTAACCATGTATCATGTTACCTTGATTGGTGTGTTTTAGTTAAGAGTGTTCAAATTATCCGAATCCAAGAGTACAATCCGAAAATCGAACAGAAAATATTCATAATTTCGGATTTTTGGATTATCCAAAAAATTCGAAATCCAAATTATTTTAATTTTTTTTATATTACTAAACTTTTCTGCCAAACATTATTTGACCACCAGTAATTATATTCTTTAACTTCAGTGTATGTGGCTTTAACGTATTTATAACTCGTTTAAATGCATTTTAATCTCTTTTGACGTGTTTTTCTATTATTTTAAGTTTAAAAAGTATAATCATTAAAAGATATTAACAAATGTTAAGTAAATCTATTCTTACCTATTTTAGTAAAAATTTATCAGTTATCAAATTATTGCCCCATCCATAAAAGATATAACATTTATCCACAAAGATACGCATTGGTTCATAAAAGATGAACATAAGTAAATAACTTATTATAGTGTTTCGAAACCTAGTAGAAATTATTTAGATTGTAGGTTCTTTCTAATATATAAATGACAATCAAACTGGATGATTGAATTGAAGCAATACCTGACCCACAAACATGTTAAACTTGTTTATCTTTGTGAAAACAGAATTGAACCCCAACCGTTCCATCGACATCATCCTCAACCGGTTTTTTTTAGTCATGTTCCTTGGCTTATGTTTTACTCGTTCCAATTATTTTTACTTGTGCAAAATCGATTCCAAACATAGGCCTTTCGGTTACTTTAGTTTTGTAGTAGAAGTTTAAAAATCAATCTGCTCCTATTAGCTTGAAGATTGTGTAAACTTGACAAGGAATTGTAATCAATTTGCTTTAGTTTTTTTTTTTTTTTGTGGTTGCTTCTTTTACATTAAAAAAAGTTTAATATGAATAAGTCCAACATGTTATCATGTTTTTTGCAATTTAGTCCATCAGTGTTATTTTTTACTAACAAAGTTCTCATGTTATTGTTTTTAATCCGGTTTTCGAAAAAGAACTGTTTTTTTCATAATCAACTCTATCTTTTTCCACAAAAAACTAACATGTTTTCACTGTTTTTCTCTGAAAATTTTACAAACTTCAAAACTTTTTTAAAAAAAAAATCTAAAATCACAAACAAATATATTACTACCTAAAGGATTTTATTGGTAAAAAATAACACGAAGTTACTAAACCGTAAAAACATGAAAAACATGTAGTTTTTTTTCATATTAAACCTTTAAAAAAACTTGACACTGATGGCTTTAGTTTGCAAGTACAACCATGTACTATGTTGAAGTGCAACTGCAAGGAAAGACAAACTACTATGATACACATAATCAATAACAAACCCTAAACAAAACCCTAAACAATTTGGTTTTCGGTTGGGTTATGTGACTAATTACCCACCCAAATACCCCTAACTATTCATGGTTATAGTCATCATTACTCATTTCATTTGCAAAACCTGCATTTGGGCATTTCCAAACCCAAAAACATGTACACAACTAAAGTGGACTATAAACAAACTGCAAGGAGCTAACATGGCTCTTTTTGCTTTCAACTTATATCCAATCCATCCATATTGTCATCACCATAACAAAAGGTAAATCTCCCAGTCAAAAACGCCACCGAGGGCCCACCCTGTTTGATCTTTTACTTGTAACCCCAAAAAAAAATCCAACAATTGTGTACCAAGAGGAGTTGAGACATTTGGTACTCCTGTACTTTCTTCTCCATGTAGATCTTATATAATATAACCCTCAAAAAGGAAAGGAAAAAAAAAAAAAGAAAGAAAGAAAGAACAAAAGATTGTGCTTATAGAGTTGGTTATAGCCGATTACCATGGTCCTGGTAACAGCACAAAATTTTACTATCCCATCAACCAACCAACTATTGCTTCTTGACCGTCTTGTATAGCATTGAGGTTCCTTGGAATACCATCAGCTGATACTTCCTTCGGTACTGCTTCAACTGCAACCACACACATAAACATCACATTTCTATACCATCGCTGTTACACTTAACATCTAAATCTTGAGTAAACAATCCAGCCAAAAGATTTTAAAAAAAATACTGCACCTCTGAATCAGGCATCTTCTGAAACCCAAACTTCTTGGTCCATATGGATTCAGCTTCATCAGCAGCAGGAAGCGCCATGATTTTCACATTCAGAGAATCCAGCAGTTCTTCAATGCAAGAGAATAGAGCTTGGAAATAACCCTACACGCAACATTTCATACAAATCAGAATCAAATGTAGTAGGAAACTCCACACGAAAGCATGTTTCATGCTCACCAGTCCTTGACATTCACTACTTGTTGCTACTAGAGGAATTTCGGCTACTTCCTGCCCAAAGATACGAAAGATGCCAGCAGATACAACCGTTGAGCTGCACGTTTAGACAATAATTACCAATGTATTTTCGGCCAAATAAAATGAGAAGCAACGTGTTATAAATTTAGAGACTGTCTCACTTGACTGTCAGTATAGCACAGTACATCCCTCCATAATCCTGTTGTTTTAGACTTCTCCTGAAATTATGCCAAATTTGTAAGTAAGAATAATTTAATACAATTCATTAAAAACCACATAAAATAAAGACAAATCCATTACCCGTAAACCATGTGGGGAATCAGATCAAGACGGCTTGTGGTTGAATCAGCGATTGGATCAAACCGGTCCTAGAGCAAATTTGTGACATGCAAGATGCAGTCATGTTCAGGTCCCGAAAGAGAAAACAGCATATGTTATGCACAAACAAAAAGCAACTAATGATTACTCACATGGAAGATAGCAACAGCCTTAGATAGCAATACTCTTGTATCATCAGAAGCCATTTTACCACACAGAAGCCTCCATCTAATGTCAAGGTCAGCACTAGGCTCTAATCCTTGTTCCACCTGCTTCTTCTTTATAGCACCAAGCGAGGTGTCTGGAAGCACTTTTTCTCCACCACCTACCAGGGTCTCCAATGACGTATGAATCTTATTGCAATCGGCACAACAAAACCATTCTCCTCTAGGCAATGCCTGTGTAATCAAACAAAGAACACTGAGTGCGTTAACAGAGAAGTTCATGGTATGCAAGGCTAACTGCTTCTAAATCATATATATACAGAACCCACCTTAAGATTGTCCATTTTATGATCCTTCAAACAACCAACATGGTACTCTTTCTCGCACTAGAAAATGAAATTGAACGATGGTTATAACCAATAAGGCATGCAGAAGCAGCATATCATTTTAACTACCTGATATTTAAATATTACAGGATGAAAAAGCACCTGATCACATATGATGACGGTTCTTGGACCAAATCCTGACTTGCTAAAATCATGTGCCCTGCAAATGTCAAGGATGTGTATACAAATTGAAATGTGTAGATTTCCAAACATTTACTGACGATTAAAAAAAAGAACCAAGCATGAAAACACATAGGTTAACCGTTATTCCAGTTGATATATACAAAAAAATCTACAAAATGAAATTTTGCTTAATATATAGCATGTGCCTGATGAGGAATCTAAAGTTATACAAAGGGTGAAGCCTCTTACCATAGAAAATTGAAACAATATAGTTAATAACAAATTGCAAAATGCAGAAACCATTTAGTAAATTCATCCAAACTAAATGTTGTACTGTCTGATTAGGGATAACAAATATTGAGACCATATCAAAGAGGACGTATGGCACCAACATATAATTGCTTACACATTATATATGTCATGACCATAACAATACCGCCTTGTATGGCTTCAAATCTCCTTACAACTTATGGTTTGTGGTCTCCACAAGAGGAGAACATCTGGTGCTAAAAGAATCTTGTGTTCCAACTACATGTGAGTTTCAACATCAAAAACTGAACTGTAAAACTGGAAATATAGCTATAGAAATGGCACTACTGAAGGGAAGTTAATGATTGATGATTGATCATACACATCAAACTTTACTGGGATCCATCAGTCAATGCTACACTTTAAATTGATTATTAAGTCTACTGTAGGACATTGATGCAATAGTTACAGAACCCCTGATAATATAAACTTGTACTTAGAAAAATCAAGTCTAATAAGTTTGTAAAATCTGAATGCCGTATAAAATGATAGAATGAACCACATCACCACATTCAAGTTAGGCAATGATCTCTATGTGAAGAGAAAAATGTAAATTAGATGAGCAAATTCTAATACCAGGTAACAAGAATGCAGAAACAAATATTCAGACAAGATATTAACCCAAGCACTTCCAATTTTTGCAAGAGAAAAGAAGCAGAACGCACCTGCATAAAACACATGCTGGAGCGCCTTTTTTTGCTGGAACTCCCGACTCTCCTGCTTCTGGATTTTCAACAACACGGATGCACCGCTTGGTGATTTCTTCAATGGAATCAATACCTGCAATCCTTCCAGCAGCTCGTGCATTTTCATTTCTTTCCACGAACTTTTCCTTTTGAAACATGTTTTGGCAGTATTTGCAATACCATGTTCCCTGTGGCACGGCCTCAGAGATGCATTCTGCAGTTTGGCAAACGAATTATGCATATGAGCAACTCATAAGAGTCCTGCATTTTAGCCATTTCCAAATATTGAATTTAAGCAAATGGTGGATGCATTTTATTTGCAACACTGGGCTACTTATGGATGTTAAAAAGTGGTCATTCAGGTAAAAATATAGGAAACAAAGGTACATTTCAGTAAATAGAAACTTGATAATCTGATATCAGTGCATGTTGTACTGATATGGTCTGGCTATCACAACCTACAGATGATGGAAAATCAAACAATTTAATTAACTTTACATGCAAGTGATGTGCATTAAATAAGCAAGTAACAAATATCACAAAAAAAAAATATAGACCTCTGCTTGACGATGCTCGCTCTATAGTTGAAACAAGGAGATATCAACATTCATGTTATAAACATGCATAGATGTTAAGAATACCTTAGTTCAAGCAAGATCCACACTTGGCAACTTAAATAAAATGTACGAAACATGAAGCAGACATCACTTGAAAAGTTGAAAGCAATGATATGTGTAAACAGAAAACCAAGTGAATATAGTCAAGAATATCTCACCAGGGTGAAAAGCTCTTGGGCAATTATCACAACATAAAAGTTCCCCACCATCTGCACATATGGAGCAGAGATCGTCATTATCATCTGCAGAGAACTTCCTGTGTTGTGAGAGTTTTATCGACAGCTCATGGAGAGACACGCCATTGGATGTATATATGTGTAGATAACTGGCATAAAAACAATACAATTACAATATTACTTGGTCACTTAAATGTAGAATGCATAAACATCACAAAATCATAAAATAGATGCATAACGGCATAAGGCATCTCATTCTCCTAATGCATACAATATAAACTCCTCAAATAACAGAAACTCTTCAATCCAAAGATTGGGTACAAAATCCAAATTAAAAACAATTAAAAGGTGAAACTCACGGTTTGCGCCGTGAAGCCCAACCAGCATGCGCTTCAAATTGTGAGGGACTGACCTGATGACGCAATAAAAACAATGTCAACAAACCAATTCCCAACCACAAGATTTCCAATTAAAACTGCGCCATGGCCACCACCAAGTACCTCATTGTGACAGCAATAGCAAAAGATTCCAGAACCTTTTTTATAACCCTCTAACAGTCTCTGCAAACCACCCAAAAATGGGATTATCAACGCAGATTGAAAAATTATGAACCACATTAAAAGTAAGGGCTATATTGCATAAACATGCAGAAAAAGGCAGAAAAGAAAAGTCATATCCCATTTATCAAACCAAGTACTTACCTCCCCACGGGCAAAATAAGCTAGTGCAGTTCCATCAGCTAGCACGTCATCCTCAAACACCAGCTTGTGCATCCGCAAATCTCTACATGTACCAACCAATGAAAAATAGTAAAATATGATTATTTTCAGTAAAAGGCAGAAATTTGGCTCCCCGTTCAACACCCCAGAAAGAACAAAACTTTTTGGAACAGACACAACATATTAACCAAAATAGAAATGACAGAGTAAGTGACAAGATAAGAGAACTAACTTTCTAGTTAGCCTTCCCTGGCCCTTGCTTTTGCTAGAACTGCTGATGGCTATTCGTGCAGTCGAATTTAATGCAGATACCGGAGACGCTGACCTAAATATATTAAATAGATGTTATAGAAATGAACTAAAACCACAGTCCACAAACCAGAGTGTTTGGCTGCATGCTATGTTAAATACATAGAATAAACAATCAGAATGGCAAACCAAAGCAGAACAGAACATAATTATTCACAGAATCGTTTCAAGAAGCCTTTACAAATCTCAGTGTTTGTATTAGTTTCAGATATCAAACAAAAGAAAAACAAAGTTTCTACAAATGAACATACACTATTGTCATCAACGTCAATGATAAAATACCAATTTAATGACTGCTTGTAGTTTAGATAACATTTAGGCTATAACCTTATCGTCCAATTTCTTCTTGCACTCATTCAAAATAATAAGCAAACAAACATCATCAAATTTATAGAACAAACGAGGGCATCAATCATACAAAGTTGAGAACTGTAACATTGTTCTCTCAAAATGACTTATGCATTTATGCACATATGCCTACACACTCCGAATGTAAGCAAAAGTGGAGCAGCAGGGTCGTGGATATTCACAGATTTTTTTCCACAGCAATAATGAAAACAATGTTCTTATTTTGCACAAATCTGCATTCAATCATTAGAGGCACAGCAGAGTTGTAGATATTTCACAGAAACAGATACCTGTCGTTGCTAGCATTTGGTAGCACAGGGCTAGACTGGGACTGGAGCTGCGAATGAGGCTGAGACTCTTTTAAATCGACGCAAGCATCACATAAAAGCATTGTCTTCCCATTGCCTGATTCAGGTATGGACCCTAAGAAACATCAAAAGATAAGATGTTATGAAATAATCCATTGTAGCATGCAAGCCCCATACACTATATCAAAACAATACCCACTCACCTTTGCAATTCAAACAAAATGTAGGTTTCTCTTCTGATGTACAACCTATTGCTTTTAAAATGGTTTCCTCCAAACCTTCCAATGGAGCAGTTTTACAAGTGTTAAGCACCTCCCTTAGGGTGTTGCCATTACCCAAATAAATGTACTCAGGAGGCCGCTTATTTGCACTTCCAGCATGCAATTCAAATTGATTAGGAGTGACAACCTACACTTGCAAATATTACTAATCAGCATCCAAATAATCCTCTCGGGTTAAATAAACTATAAACCTAGAAGTAACAGACTCACTTCCTTTCCACCACACGTATCACAGAAACACAATATTCCAGATCCTTTTATTACACCTGGGAGACCCTTTTCTGAATTCCCTCTCACCTGATCAACAGTATACTTGATAAGCCACATTGAACCGGCAACAAATGGCTAAAATTAAAACAGGATAGCCTCAATTTCTAGTTCAAAGATGTGAATGTATACCTTTGCGCCCCGAACATACCTAACAGGTAATCCCTCTAGCAAACCGGTATCAAGAAGCTCCTTCAACTTGGCTGGAAATCTCTTCAGCACAATCTTCTTTGACATTTTTATTTCCAACTTTTTGTCATTGTTGCTATTGGATGGTGTGACAGCAGAGCTAGTTACATTTCCATCATTCTCTGAGACTTTTTCATCCTCGTTGTCATTTAACTTGGCCGGTGACTTTACTGATTCATCCATCGGCTCTGATTTCACTTCGTTCATCGGTTCAATAATCGCTCGACCGGGATCAACGACGTCACTTTTCGATTCTTCCTCATCTGTATTCGAAATTGATTCCACCGCTACTTTCTCTGAACCAACCTCGAGTTTCTCCTCTTTTCCAATACCTAGATCGGTGGTTTTCGATTTCTTGTTGACAGGTAATGGCTCCGGCGACATCTGAGGCCTCCGTGCTCGCGTCCGACCACATAACCCATAATTTTCCGAGTGAGATTTCATAGCGAATGCAAATTCGCGTTTCAAACCAGGACGAATCGAGGATAATAACACGTATTCTTCACCGTCTGTTCCGTTTGCCATTGTAACTGACAACAATTAAAAATTTTCAAGAATAGAAATAGCAAATCTTTCGGAGAGATTTGTTTTACAGCTGTATTCAAAGCGTAAACCCTAGAAATTTATCAAAAAAAGGGCTAGAAACACCGATTTCATTGGAAGAATCGATGAAGGGGAAATCCTATTTTTGGTATTCGAGATTTTAGATTTGATTCTCAATTCCAAGTTTGAAAGGGTTTGTGTGTAGATAGAAAAGGGGAATGGGGATTGGAGGGATGCATGCTTCTTGATAGTAGTAGTATATACATACGCCCTCCCTTCACAAACCCCACCAGAAACTTCTTTCCATGACCATATTACCCCTCTATTTCTTTTTTCAGTCATGCTTTTTTTTATTTTGGGAAGAATTACTCAAATAGCAAGTAAATTTTTTTTTTTTCTTATTATAGCAATCTTGTAAATTTTATGCAAATAATGAAACCAATTTTTGGTTTTCTTCCGATTATAGCATTTAATTGGTAAACAACAAGTAGATTGTTATTTCAAACAATATATTAAATGGTAAAAAAATAAAACTCATTGTCACAATAAGAAATAAGAAAAAAAATAAAAAATATGTTGTTATTTCAAACAATAAACACTATACGTAACATTTTTTACCGGTTAAATGTTATAACCGGAGATAAACAAAAAATTGGTTCATTTATTTGTCTCTTTCTTGAACAAGCACGATGCTATCAGGACAAAATCCTAGCAGAAGCAGAAAAAGAGTACAAATTTTACAAGATTGTTATAATAAGGAAAAAAGAAAAAGAAAAGTTGTTTCTTATTTTAAGCAATTCTCCCTTTTTTTTACTTTTACACACGGTGCGTTTCACTTATAGTTTTATAATTGTAACTTTTATAAATTTTTATACAGTACATGATGTTTTTTATTGTTGAAAAAAGCATTCAAACTTTTATAATTTTTTTCGATCGACCATCATCATCTTGAACTAATAATTAAAACTTCAAAACACCATACAATCGTCAACAAATTTGATGAACATTACAAAACCCTATCTTTAACACACCAATCCTTTGAATCGAAATCCTGACCAACTCAATAAACCTTACCGAATCGTAAAACAACATAATAAATATTATGTCCGATTAAGTTTTTGAAACAGAAAATAGGACCGAGAAGATAAGTTGACTGGTCAATGGAACAGCGGTAGAGTAACAATGAACCATATCAATTATGACCAAATCAATAAAGCATTTGGAAGGGACGAAATCGTCACCTGTAAAATCGCATAAGATAAACATGATGATGACCACAAATTAAATCAAATAGAACCTATTGGATTAACACGATAAGGATGACGAACCGATGATGCAAAATGCAATGATGAAGCATAATAGACCAATGAAGCATCACTGATGATGAGAGAGATGAGAGATTGCTCTAGAAGAGAGATGAGAGAATAAAAAAATAAAGAAACTATTTTCATGAAACTAAAGTTTATTTGTTAGTTATTAAATCATGAACGATATAATAATAAGAATTAAAAAAATAATCATACTCGACAAATTAAATTAGAGACTTAATCAATAAAAATTAATAGAGTGGTTAAATCGACAAATTTTTAAAAGTTAAAAGATTTTTTCAATAATAACCATAATTCATTTACACGCGTAAAGAACAATTGGCCAGTAAAAATTGAATAACTCAACTAGTACACTTTGTAGTTTAAGGCCCCGTTTGTATTAGCATTTTCAGATTCTAATTTGTCTTAAATCTTAAAATTCAGATCTTTAGTGATTTAATACTGTTTGTTATATTTAATCTTTAAATGATTTCAGATTGTTTGTTACATTTCAGGCTTAAGATCTTAAAAGTGTCTAAAATTAGGTCTGAAATCTAAGAAGTGAACTCTCGTCTGAAATATGTAATTAAGGTCTGAAACTTATTCTTTCTAAATTAGATCAATATTTTATTTAATTAAAGTATTAAATTCAATTTTATTTAGTTAAGAATGTTTAATTAAAAATGCTTATTTAAATTAATTAATTACAATACTAAATTATTTTAATATACACATTTTGTATAAATTAAATATATATATACACACACACACACACATAGTTATGTTCAAATGAGAACTTTTATGCATCTAGGTATTTAAGAACCATCTTACAGCCATTGAATCAAAGTCGATCTCGTGATGCATCATACCTAATGCATCTCGTGATTAAATTAATATTATATTAATTGAATATTGCATCAAATATTTAAATAATATATGTTAAATAAATTTAATTACCACACTTTCAAATTTAACAAAAATAATACAAATGCAAATTAAAGGATGAAGATTTAGATGCATCGTTGTAATTTTCATTCATCATTCATCGTTCATCATCTATGCATCGTTCACATTCATCGTTCACCACCAACAAATTCAAATCCATGTTCATCATTCATCATCTATGCATCGTGTTCTTCATGATCATCATCGGTTGCATCTCTTGTTCATGCTTATCATTGCGTGTTCATCATCATCGTTGTTCATCGTTCATCTTCATCTTCAAATCATCCTCAGTATGAAAATCAAAACTTTAATTTAGCGGTGGGCCGTTGGTTCTAGGCAAGCGACGTGGAGGCATTAACAGTCGATGCCGAGAAAGAGAAAGAGAGGAGGAGAAACATGGTGGTGGCCATGGAAACCATGAGAGAGAGAGGGAAAAAAACGAGGAGGAAATGAGGAAGCTAGTTAATGTGAGATTTTGATTCCAAAATTAACTCCTAATTATCTTTTAATGATTTCTAAAAATAAATTAATTACTATATCTTTAGTTTTCCCTAAATGCCATTTGTTCACCCTTGATAGATTATCTTATGCAAAAAATTACTCGAGGTTCTCGATGCATAAAAGTTTTCAATTGAATCTCTCTCTCTCTCTCTCTCTATATATATATATATATATATACACACACATACATACACACACACACCATAGTTATTAAGAAAATTAAATTCAAATATAAGTTCAATTAATTTTTTACTTTAATTAATTAAAATATTAAAAAATTTTAATATGTTAGTAATAAAATTTAATTAAATGTAATATATAATTAAGATAAAAGTTAAGGTCTTAAATTTTAGATATTCATTTAAGGCCATCAATTAAATTCAGATGTAATATAAGATTTAAAAATTTAATATCACCTCTTATTTTCAAACGTGATTCAGACTTCAAATATTTAATTATTTAAAAAACAAATAACACCTAAGTGTTGACTCAATAAAAAAAAATAAAAAGTTCAGTTCTTTTTTTTGTTTGAAAAAAAAATATAAAACCGAGAAAAAACGTGAAAGCTCGAATGGTTTTTCGATAACAACCAAAGTAAAAATTATCTACGATTTGGTTCTTAATAAAATCCCTTAAAAAATAGGTCTCTTGTGGTTTTTGTGAAAAATAAAGGTCAGTTCCTTATGAAAAAAGCATGGTCAAAAGTTTTTGACATATATACAACACATGAAAAAATTTTATTAGGGTCGTTTGACCCCTATCTGAATACCTTGAATATGTCTTTGTTTGAAATGTTCCATATTCATATGCAGTGTTCTTACAGAAAGGAGAAAAACATTCTATCAATCAGGATCTTCTACGTGTAACCGCAACTCTCCTTTCCACTACTACTCGGATGTGTAAAACTCAAAAAATCCGGTAAATCCTAATTTCAATATTTTATTTCCTAACTAAGTAAAAGAATATTATAAAAATCAAAATTATGAGTTTTCGTTATCATATTTGAAAAGAGTATGAAAATCATGAAAAATGACTGTAATATCAAAATATTTCACTTTATGGGGTACTAGATGAAAATCCTGAGTTTAGCCTGTGTTTAAAAATGAGAGCTAACCTAAAAAATGGGATTAGCCCGAGTCTCCCTCACCTTGTTCACTCTTCCTTTTACTTTTGAATATTTTAATCAATTTCCCATCTTTTTTTAACTTCTTATGCAATCAAGCTATAATCTTTACAAGCAAACAATCTTCTTCTTCATCTAAAAATCAGTAGCAATCTCATTCCCTGAAACTTGAAGTGGTGGTGGCGGCGATGAAAGCTCGTGGAATGCAACCAAGTTTCTTCATCAAACGCATTTCATTGTGAGGTTAACTTCGTCATGAATCCTTGTGTACATGTTAGAATCCGAAATTAAACTACAGTATGTGTTTATGATGCATGCTCGTGTTTATTTCTATGGTTCTTGAGCTTCATCTTCAAGATTGAGCTCAAACCATCATTAATGGTGAATTTAAGAATTTTTCCAAATATTTGTGTTAAACTTTATAAATGAGTTTAAAAACATGTTTGCAAAGTTATTTCACAATCCAAACATGAAATTAAGTAAAATGATGAAGATTTGGTAAAGTTTGTGTTTAAATGTGTTATTGACAAAATTGAAGGATTTGATGTTAAAAAGGATGTTCTAAGCTTGCTTTTTATGTTAAAAATGCTCCCAAAATGTGACAAAACACTTCGATAACGTCCTTACAAAATTTTAGAAGTTTTAATGTTGGTTTTGAAGTCCAAAATGTCTTTTTTTTTATTAAGTATATGTGACTGCTTCTTAATTTTTTCTGTTCATCTAGTGGTCATCACGCCCATGATCCCCACATCACGAACGAGATGGATCGCGATCTGTAATGCCTCCGATTTCGACCGTGATTCTCTCTGACCAAATTTTAGCTTTCTTCGTGCCCGAGACCAATCTGTCATGGGCCACGACCATGGTTCATGATGTGCCACTAGCACATCTTAGTTTTAAATATAAAATTAGAAATAAATAAGCTAAACTAGCAGACAATAAGACAACTATTAACCTATCGTTTGCTAATATAGTTTAGATAAGTATGAATATGAAACACAAGGACAATGAGTAGAATGATGATACAACATCGTCAGTTAATAATTAGTTGCGATTAAAATTTGTTTGATTTGTATAGGAAGTAATTGTCAACAACGATTTAAAACAACACCACATGCAAACGTTTAAAGGGGAGATTGGAAAGCTTGAATTCAAACAATGAAAAATATGTAATCAAATGGGATCACTCCTCATAAACATTGAACGATCACCGAAAATCACAGATTGGATAACATGCTACAATGATTTTAAAAGAAACAATCACTAAAACCTTGTTGGCTAGAAAAAATGTCGAATAGGAGACATACCTCGGGGGATTGGAGAAATCAAGGAGTAAAAAGGCAGAAAACAACAAGGGTTTGGGGAAGGTAATGTCAGTTAGAATAACAAATGAACTATAATAACGGTGAGAAAGGATGATCAATTAGTCGGGCCTATCGAGAAAAAGATGAATGGGAGTAGGGGGAGACCATAGGAACGACAATAGGGTATTAATCAACAGTGAGAACTGAGAACGATAGTTGAAGGGAGAGTGTTAATAAGGAATATTGAGCTATAAAATGAAAAGAAAATTGCTTTATGGAGTTGACACATGTATAAAATTGTTTTGTTTTGTTAATATGTATACATTATGTATATCAAGCCGGTAGTAGTTCAAGCAATAAGCACAAAACCAAAAGAAAATGTCCAAAATTACATCTCCATTAGTAATAAATCTATACATCAACTCAGTTGCATTTTAAGTATAATATAATTTTGACTTTAAGTAACATGGATGATAAACCGATTGAAATTCAGTTCCAGCATATGGAAAGACTTTCAATCAATCAATGGTTGTCTATTAATTTCAGTTTAATGTGTCATGAGATTCAGGAGACTTCTAATTTTTCATGAAGGTGCTACCAATTCACTAATGTGAAAGACAACCCATTAATCTAAAATAAGTAAGGCCCGATTCATACAACTCGTATGCCAGTGAACAACTTGGTTATAGGAAAGCTTATTATGGGATGCTTGTAATAACATTAAGTGATTAATAAAGACCATTTTTTTAGGCTGACCACAAAATGCGACATGCTAATATGAACGTTCAATTCTAAGGATGTGTTTGGCTCACAGAGTGAAGTTTTAAAATTTGAAATTTGCTTATATTATATTTTGAAATTTAGATTATAAAAACAGTGAATAATTATATGTAATTGTGTATATATTCCATCAAAATCTATAATTGAATTAATCTATTATTCCTAACTATTTGTAAATATATTTATATTCCTAACATTTTACACAACCCATACATTTAGCAAGCTTTAAACAGAATTTCATACTTAACCAATCAACCACTATATACTATAAATTAGCTTTCAATTCAATCAAATTACATATCGTGAGTCAAACGAGACATAAGGGATCTCAAGTAAGAATATGAAAGTGGAAGTACTAAACGTGATCCCTTTAAAACATAACAAACAACTAAAACCTTTAATTATAAAATTGATTTTTTTTAACTTTTACATCAATTATTAGTTTGTTTAGTTTGTTGTGTACATTCTTAATTTCTTTTTTACATTGCATAAATCACTATCTTAATAAAAATTCGTCCAAACCAAATTACTACTTAATAAGATGTGCGTTTTCATATGCTAATGTTTTACATGACATCAATCATGATTCATGAATGATTAAATGACTTCTCAATAAATTAATTTCTGTCAAATGTGGCTTAAATATATATTTGTTATGATGGCGGGCTGGTGGGCCTGGTGGCTTTGAAGAATTTAATTAAAGTGGGCCGAATTCCAGTTTATCTTTTGCTTTGATTTTACGCCTTTTAAAGCCCAATTCTCTAATGGGTCTGCTTCGTTTCTTATATATTTCTATACCAGACAACCATGCCACCATGGGGTTATTTCAAAATTATTTTAAATTTTTATATTTTACTTATAATAATAATAATAATAATAATAATAATAATAATAATAATAATAATAATAATAATAATAATAATAATAATAAAATGTTCATATAAATTAAAGTTTAAATTTTGAAATTTTGTATATTTAGAATTATAAATGACAATAGGAAGGAAAGACAAGTGGCACTTTAAGGTGATAACAAGTGACGGAGTGTTAAATTGTTTATTACATTTATAGGTTTTAAGTAACTTTAAAAATTATTATTTTTAGATTTATTATCGTTTTCGTGTAATAATACTTAAAAAAACTATACATTCTGTCATTCTGATGCCTCAATGCTCATAATTAATTTACTTATTTTTGGTAATCAGTAAATTTCATTCGTTCCATTCTTATTAAAGTGTTTTTCTACATTTAGGTCCATTTTTATGGAACACAACAATAATGAAACTAAATATAATCATTTTAATTTTATCACATGATTAAAATTGATTTTATGAAACATGTTTATTATTGAAGTAATGATTTATACATCTAAAATATTTTGCTAATTGTAAGCCTAATCAATTCACCGCTTTACACATGTCTTAAACATGTAATCTGTTATCAGTTATCATTTTCTTTCATATTGTTATGTGTCTCAATCTACTAATTAGACATTATATTGAATTTTGGGTGTGTGTGTGTGAGAGAGAGAGAGAGTAAGAGAGAGAGAGAGAGAGAGAGTGAGTATGTGTGTGTGAGAGAGAGAGTAAGAGAGAGAGAGAGATGCACAAAAATTAAAAGTGGGTTTATTAATTGGAGGAAATCTTCAACCTCAAGAAAGGATCCACAAAAGTTGCAATTCCAAAAACATGAATAAAGGATCACTTGAGGTCTCTACTCATTCATTCTTCCTCCATCATCAAGCTAAGCATCACTTAATTTCTAGCCCTTTAATTTTTTTCAATCTTTTTATATATCAATTTTCAAAGAAAAATAGTTTATGATTTTAAAGAATCTAGTGTTGGTATTCAATTATTCACAAGTTAATTAGGATGATAATCATCACATAAAATTTTATCTTTTACAAATATACAAATTCCATATTTCGAGTTTACATTCGAATGCATTAAGTTTTTAAAAACCACTCGTATTATCTTAGATGATATAAGGTCTACTAATAATATGGATAAAGAAGACTAAAGGGAATCTATGATAAAAAAAAGGAAAGACTTGGTTGCAAGACATTCCCTTAACACAAAATCCACCTTTTTGCATACCTATATAACACCCAATCCATCTCCAACAAGTTGTCGGATCCATAGAAAAAATGGCGAATGCTAAAGCCGTGACCCAAACTCAGGCTGGGCCGACACACTCCAAGCTAATAAAGCTTATTGCAATAGTCTTGCTTGCACTCATAGTCATCGTTGGTCTAATCATTCTCATCATTTGGCTAACCATCAAGCCTAAAAAGCTAGTCTACTCCATCGATGATGGTTCTATCCACAAGTACAATTTATCCAACGACAACCACCTAAATGCAACCTACAACTTTATCCTTCGTGCATACAATCCTAACAAGAAAGTGTCTATTTATTACGATAAAGTTGATATTACTGTCTTATATGATAAAGAAGTCGTTAGCAGGGGAACCATCAACCCATTCTACCAGCCCAAAAGGAATGAAACCCGATTTAATTTGAATCTTGCATCACATGACGTGGCTTTATCGGAACAAAATGCAAGAGATTTGAAGTTTGAGAGGTCGTCGGGTCATGTTGAGATAGATGTGAAATTGAAGGCAAGAATAAGATTCAAGGTGGGTGCGTGGAAGTCAAGACACTACCACATGAAGGTATCATGTGCACATATGAAGACACCCTTTTCATCTTATTCCAATAGCTTTCAAAGTACCACGTGTGATGTTGATTTTTGATTTTGGGGTTGAATTGTGTTTTTCTTAAATTTGAGGGTCTGTTTTGTAATTTTCAATTATTATTTTTTATTCCTTTTACTTTGTAATATTTGGTTGAATTTCAAGTATTGTATAATTTGTATGTGTGATTAACTTACTTGAAGGCTTCAAGATAATCATTTTTAGTTTTTTATACATACCTATCATTTTTCATTATATTATTAAATAGTTTATTACTCGTGTATTACACGAGATTCTTAAATAATTAGGTTTTAAACTTCGTTACATGGGAATGAAAAGCTTCGATAATACACTAAAAGTAGAAGAACACGGTTGGATAAAAAGAAACCAGAGAAATCGAAAGTAAAAATTGATATTCATGAGTTTTCAAAACAGAAAGCCAAGTCACAAGATTTTTTATAAATAAATTATTATGATTTCAATTTATTGATAGAAATCGTAGGATCCACATGTCATATCCTCGTTAATCCTAGTGATAGTCTATTTTGAGTTTTTGACGCCAACTGTCGCGGTGTAATTACTCTTTTAATAGAATAGATGGATTTGAATGAGTTTCAACTTTCCATATAATCATCATAGTATTTATAAAAGTTGTAATAGTTACTGTTAAGTTAAGTTGCCTATTTACATCGTAATTGCTTACGTTATATGTACAATATGGTATGAATTTACGATAATACGGTTTCTAATTTACCCGGTGGTTTAATAGCTCGTACTCTCGTAGGATATATGAGAAGATTAAGGTGCTGTTTGATTGCATAAGAGGTTAATTGTCTGATGTCTGATTCCACTTCTGATTGATGAGAGGTGGTCCTGATAAGATACTAAGATCTGATAAGAGAATTCAATAAGTCTGTTTGTTTTATAAATTACCTGATTCTGTTATTTTTATTAATTTTACATATTAATTCCCAAAACCAAACAGATATCATTGATTAGAGTCAAATATCAAGTAAGAATAATATCATTGAATCAAAGTGATCTATGTAAACATTTAATATCATTCAAATAACATTAACAAGATTTAAGTAAGAAACCAATTCAAGTTTATAAGTTATAATCAAGTAATATAAATGCATTCAATAAACATATAACCAACATGCTTTCAAAAATCAAATAACAATTAAAGTTTATAAGTTATAATCAAGTTTATAAGGTTACGTTTATTAACTTCCAAATAACTTAAGTTTATAAGTTATATAGATATGTTATTGAAAAATAATAAATTTTATCAAAAAGTGTTGGAATATTTCTCGTTATAATAAATATGGTAAGAGGTAGTGGGGTTGGTAGGGTTAAGGGTGGAGATGGAGATGGGGTGGTATAAGTAAGTTAAGGGTAGTTAGGGTAGGGTGAGATTAGGTGGTTGAGGGTAGGGTATGTTGAGGGTGGGGTGGGGTGGGGTAGGGTAGGGTAAGGGTAGGGGGTAGGGGGTTTAGGGGTAGGGTAGGGTGGGTGAGGTAAGGTATGGGGTAAAGGTAAGGGTGGGGTGGGGAGACGTGTTTTTTTTTGTGTGATAAGTGGTGATAAGTAGTATATCAAAGTCTTATCCTGATAAGACATGATAAGAGAATCTTGACTCTTATGTCTTATGCATATCAAACACACTTATCAGTATTTCCTCTTACCGAATAAGAGGTTACCTCTGATAAGAGTCTGATAAGTGGCTATCAAACACCCCCTAAATATAACTATCAAATTTATAAATGTAACCGAATGTTTAAATCTATAGTAGTTGATTGTTTGAGTTATGTTATTTTACTTTTATTAGATTGTAAATATATCATTATTTTATAAATAAATCAATAATTATTTTAATTTTCAACGAACGTAGTTTGACAAATCGTAAATTTTGATGCAAATAACCGTTATATCTAACATTTTCATTTAAAACTATTTACTCTCATAAAATTTGTGATTTGTATTCTTTTATTTTTTGTCAGACATAATGAATACGAGTATAAATATTTATGTTTTAGTTTCTATTTTTATTTACATGTGACTTATTATGTAAGTTTATATTTATTCAATTCCTTCCAAATACATAAATAATAGGATTTATATGGAAAGAAAAAAATCAAAGTATTTTATATTTTTATTGATTTAATTCTTTTGTCATTTTTTTCTCATTTTAACCCATATACTTTTTTTGTCATATTCAATTTGATCCATTGTCTTGAAAAAAATAACATCTAGGATCAAACCCATAAAATATAGAAGTACAATTATTTTTTATTGTTTATACGTCGTTGAACACTTTACAATTTTTCTTATATTGTATTGAAAAACATTAATACTTCAATATTTAGACCCTTAGTCCCAAGTAGAGGGACCAAAACGATTAAAACAAAAAAAGATAAGAACAAAAATAAAAAAAACAACACAGAGAAACCAAATCAATAAAAATATAAAAATATGTTTATTTATTTAATAAAAGCATATATGTTATTATTATAAGTTTTAGACTTTTAGCTAATATTGTTGGATTACGATGTGTTCTCCAATTTTGTCATGAAACGACAAGAAAGGAGAAATGATGACGGAGTGAAAGAAGAATAAACGGACAGACGGTGAAAGAGGGGAATGATAAAAAGAAAATTGGAGAACACGATTTAATGAGCTCTCACTTACAATTTTTCCTTTCCTTTCAAAATCATAAGGATCGAAATTAACAATTTTTCAACCGTTCATTCGTAATAAGCTTCGAGAACACACGAAATCTAATATTTCTTTCGGTTTCTTTCATTCCCCCTTCCATTTCTCTTTTCAAGAACATAGTGCAAGTATTCTAGCATCATTTGTAGAAGTTAAGGGCTCGTTTAATTAACCTGTTTTCACCAAAAAATTTTGTTTAAAACAAGAGTTTCTGAAAAATTCGGATTGTTTTTTGATGTTTTCAGTTTTTAGTTTCAAATGTACAAGTAAACTTGAAAACGCTTTTAAGGTTTTCACCTTTTGTTTCCAATTTAATCACCTAAATCTATGTCATGATGGGCAGTGAAAAATAGAAATGCAAAAAGCTATTTATAACATATTTAAACACAAAATGTGTTTTCATAAAACCATTATATTTTTAATTTTATTAAAAACTTCAAACCAAAATTCCTGGTTGCTAGACGCGTATTTATCTTACACGTTACAATTTCTGACAAAACAGGCATAAATTTTATGTTAATTACATGGTCACCCTCTCAAAACTTTGTTCTACTTGGATTCCACCAATCTGCCAGCGTGTCACCACGTGTCAACAAATCAATGGTTTAGAACTACAAAGAGGACAAAAAGAAATGCACTCCCTTTGGGCAATCAAGATCACAGATGACGTTGTACCATTGATAAGACTAATCCAATGGCAGTGATAATTTAGTTGGAGGAGTATAATTAATAATTGTACTATAAAAGGTGCAACAAACAAATATATTTTGTAGGTGGAGTTTAAGACATTGTTTATATTACATTAACAATTTTTTTAAGGGTTTGAAGTTTAAACTTTAAATTTATAATGATTTAAGATTATTTATTTATTTTCAGAATTAGGTGTTATTTGTTTAAGATAATTATTAAAATAGTCAAATCCCATACATTTATTTACTTTTTAGCCACTTTATATACATTTTAACAAAATAGCCACACTTTACGTTACCACATTTAAATGATAGCCACAATTTACGTGATTTGTACTTTTTTTCATTGTTTAATGCATTACGTTACAAAAGGTGTCTGGTCACGTAAATTGTTGTACTTTACGTGACTATTTTTGCTCCTTCCCCATGAATGTTTGGTGAGATGTCTTGTCACACTTTACGTGACCAAGTACAACAATTTACGTGACCAAACACCTTTTGTAACGTAATGCATTAAAAAAATGAAAAAAATACAAATCACGTAAATTGTGGCTATCACGTAAATGTGGTCACGTAAATTGTGGCTATTTTGGTAAAAATGTATATAAAATGGCTAAAAAGTGAATAAAGGTGTGAGATTTGACTATTTTAGTAATTATCCCTATTTGTTTTCTAAGAGATTAAATGTCTGAAGTCTGAAAGTCACATCTGAAATTAAAAGGTGATCTTAAAATCTGAAATATGAAAATTAAGAGTTGATCTTAAGATTGTTTGTTTGGAAAATATAAAATTAGGGTTGTAAAATCTTCCTCTTAATTTTAGGAGGTAAATTTAGAAGTTTAAACATCTTAAGTCTAGACTTAAACAAACAATCTTCATTTATCATAAATTTGAAGTTTAGACTTCATACATTTTTAAGAGGCTCTTAATAGAAATCAAACACGACATTAATAGGTTGTAACATCTGATTTACCTCTTAAATTTAATAGGGAGGCTTGGGGCTGAAAAATAATTAAGATGTCTCTTTTTTTATTTTTACTTTTCAAACCCTAAAATTATTTATCATATTAATTATTATAATTTCAGTTATCTTTTTTGAGGTGTTGATTAAAATATAAGTTCAGTTAATTCTAATTTAAAAAGTAATTATAATATTAATTATTAAGATTTAATTTTGGTTGTATAGATTAATTAATTATAATATATAATTAATTAGATATAATATTTTAACGTAATATTTTTCAGATTGTTTCATATTACGAAAAAACAATATTAAGATCGCCTCCTAATTTCAGATTTCAGATATTAATACCACATCTTAAATTCAGATGTGCTTTCAGGCTTCGTACATTTAACATCTTATAAATCAAATAACACCTAAATCATTTCTTACAGCAAAATACACAATAATATAAAGTTATTCTTAACATTCATATTTTTGTCTACAAAAAAACTCGAACACCCAGCAGCAGGGTTAACTGTAACAGTTGATATTGTTGGACTAGAAGTTCTTTGGTGAGATTCATTCCTTGTTCACACAAACACACAAAGTAAGACTGCAATTTAGTGATACCTACGAATATCTAGTTCATTTTTTAACAATGTTGGTTATACATCCATCTATTAAGTAAGTAGATTCACAAAAATATATCTAAAAACACATTTTAATAAAGGTATATATAGTAAATCTTAACAATTAAAGTTTATCATAAGAAGTGTAAAATAAATATAAGAAATTATAATTTATTATATTCTCGTTAACTATTTATTAGAATAGTAAGATTAGATTATAATAGATTGCATTTGATTTGTATTTAAAGTAAATTTGTATAAATCTAGAAAGACACGTGGTAAAAGGACTTGATGACACGTGTCAAAACTAATGTGGTGTTGACAAGTGCATATTGTTTACTCCATTTATTAATACTAGTTTATTACTTGTATATTACACGAGATATTTAAATAATTGAATTTAAATTTTGGTGGTTGAAAATAAAAAGTTAAAAATAGGAGAACATGATTAGATAAAAAGATATCAGAGAGATTGAAAGATAAGAAGCGATATTAATGTGGTTTCAAAACATTAACTCTAGTTACACTTTTATTTTATTTTTTTAATAGAAATTGTAGTATACACATGTCATATATACGTTAATCCAAGTAACAGTCTATTTAATCGTTAAGTGACATGTAGACATGTAGTTACTTTTTTAGTAGAATAGATAGATTTATTTTAGATTAACCATTAGGCAGAGCAGTGTGAATAAGCTTTTGAGGCCAACGACCATGCCACACAACAAATCCCCGGCCAGAACATCGTCTTGAGTGAGCGGCCACGTGAAAATACTCACCCAATGGCTCTGTTTCCCCATGGGCTTCTCTCTCTCTCTCTCTCTCTCTCTCTCTCTCTCTCTCTCTCTCTCTCTCTCTCTCTCTCTCTCTCTCTCTCTCTCTCTCTCTCAACTTAATTGGGTAAATGGATATTGAGATATGAATATTAGAATGTTGAGTGTTTCCAAAGTTTTAGAATGAAAATGGTGAAGAGTGAAAAACAAATGTGGCGTTGAAAAATGGTGTATTTCATAATAGTTGGTATACCCACCACTCTTAAGAAGTCGTTAAAAGATAAAACGACTGTCTAATGATTTTAATAATAAGTAAACAAACAAGGTTGTACTTGTGTTGGAGTGTTTAGCAATGTTGAGTTGTCGACCATGCGACTTAAGGGTAATAATGATGTGGCTCGATTCAGTTCGATTTTTTTCAAAAACTGAAATAAAAATTTTTCAAAAATGTTGATTGTTAAAATTGCAAACCATTCGGTTTGGGGTTTTGGTTTTCAGTTAATCTTTTTAATTAAATTTTAGTGTTTTGGAAAGTTCAAACACACACACATATACAAACACACACATATATGTATATGTATATATTTTTGCATCAATTCGGTTTAATTTTTCTGTTTGGTTGATACCAAGCTAAAAAGTTCAGTTTTATACTTTAGAGTTTCAACTACTTTACATAAGTTTTATCTATCAGTTCTAGCTCGCTTTTATCAAACAAATTATATATTTGTGCTTTATTATACATGATTTTAGTATCTATACTAAATACATGTTTGAACTTTCCAAAACACAAACTCCTTTGTTCTTCTTTTGGTGGGTCTAAAAGTATTTTTTTTAAAAATAAAGTATGATGATTAAATTTGTCCAACGGTTAGTTGCCACAATTACTTCAAATTATATGCTATTTTTAAAATATCTATACATTTTTGCGCCAAACATGGGCCAAGCTACGTATTAAGAACAATAGGATACAGCTTTACAGACGTAATAATGGAAGCTCCTTTAATTCAAACACAAACACAAAAACTAGATACATACATCGTATTTCCCCTCTGTGTTTTCCATTATTATAACATTAAAAAAGGTCCATTTTTTTAATGTTAGTTTCACTTTTTTATAATTTATAAAGTAATCTTGTCTACTTCAATTACTAAAATACTAAGTTGTGATGATAAAGTCATAAAGTGTTTTGTAGACAAGTTTTGGTTATTTGCTAGCCGATAAAATAAAGCCGTTAGATATATATATACACCAGATAATGAGTAATTTTGGTTTCAGTTTTTAAAATAACTACAATTTTCATATTTAGTTTTAGTTAAAATCGTATAAAATACCCTCACCATGCAATCATCCATATTTGTTGGGTATGTTTAATCGGTTTATGTTTTGTATAGTTTCTAATGGTAATCAGTGTTTTATTTAGTTTGGATTTCAAAAATTATTGATTGTATATATACAACCCAAGTAATTATTAAAATTATAGATTGAATATATATATATATATATATATATATATATATATATATATATATATATATATATATATATATATATATTACTAAAAATCTTTTGTAAACACTTTATTCGTTGTGAACAAACATAGTTTTGAATCTTATGAATGTTGTTGAAAATACTACCAAACCCTTCTATTAATCTTATCGGGTACTATGAATTTTATTGAATGTTATGAATTTGTCGAATCTTATGAATATTGTTGAATCTCGTTATAAAAACTACTATGAACGTTTTGAATGTACTGAATCTTGTTGTAGACACTTCTATGAATCCTTTGAATCATATGAATCATGTTACAAACACTTGTTGATATATATGAATGATTATATGTATTTTATTTATTTGTTCACAACGTTCACAACGATAACTTGTTCACAATGGATATCATCCCATATATAGACACACACAAATAGGCATGACAAAAGAACTCATTCCCGACGGGGAACCCGTAACTCGACCCCGATTTGACCGGTGATGGGGATGGGGACGGGGAATCCCCGATTTAAAATAGCGGGGATGGGAGACACATAAGTCCTCGACCCCGAACCCGACTCCGGTTATAAATTATGTTTTAATACATATTATTATATATATATTTAACTTTACAATGTAAATTATTCATTACATTTTATATAATATATTATATATCATTGTATATGATTTTTCTATAGTTTAAAATACTATTATTTTTTTCATTTTATTGGTTTTATAAATTATTTGCATACATTTCTTTGTTTTAGTTTTATTATAAATTATATATGTAAATAACTCAAATATGTTTGAATTAATTTGTTTTAAAGTTTATTTACATATATATTTTCTACTAAATTACTATTTATAGTTTAAACTTAAATAATCTTTAGATACTTGAAAAACCCGATTCCCCGATGGGATCCCCGATTGGGACGGAGATGGGGATAGAAACTCGATTCCCGACGGGGATGGGGCTGGGGATGGGGAAGAGGATTAAGGAACATGGATGGGGATGAGAATTGAGATCCCCGCCCCGGACCATTGCCATGGCTACACACAAACACACACACAGAGTTAGGCTATACCAACACCACTGTTACTGCGACCATTGCCACCAGTCCATCACTGCCACCATCGTCGACGTGGGTTAACGACGGGTGACTAACAGAGGTATAAAATGGATATCATTGCCCTAAATTTGTTTTGAAATGTTGTATTACCAAATGTAATAAATAATTGCATTATATAAAAAATAATTATCTCTTTTCATTAGGACACGGGAGTGGGAAGCGGCAAGCCTCAAAAAGGGTGGCAAAGACATCAACAACAACCGAATGTCATTTCTCGAACCTTAGTAATGGTTTGAAATTCAATTATTATCATACACACACGTATACTTTTACCATTTCAAATGCAATCAAAACACTTCCAAATATTCTCAATCAATCAAATCATTCAGAAAATGGCGGTATCTCAACACTACCGTTAAAAAATTTTGTGCTTTGTATGATTCGATCGGATAACAAAACGATGTGATGGTTATAGAAAAGACATTTGGGATGTTTACAACAAAGAATTTAAAGTGTTTTAAATATCTTGAAGCTTGGTCGATATTGAAGGAGTCCCCCACTTGGCATTCTCACATTACACCTGAAGAGATGATGAAAGGTGGATCTAAAATGACCAAAACATCTAACTCAAACGACTACACTATATTGTTGGATGCACATATTGGGATTGACCTCAATGACGGGGAAGAGGAGTTTGAGGTTACTCCACCGCCACAACGGTTGATTGGAAGGTCGACTATAAAAGATAAGTGTAAAGTGGCGACGACAAGTTCGGATACCAACATTTTCGATGAAAGGTTCTAAACACTACCAACGATATCATGGACTTACGATATGAATAAAAGAATTATCTGATGATTAAACAAGAAGAAATTCAACGGAAAGCAACTGAAGATCACGAAAAACAAATAACCCAATGAATTTTTATTATCAAGGCATTAGCCGTTTGAGCGGAAGACAACTCAAGGTTGCCATGAAAAAAAAACAAAAAAATTTGAGAAAAAAAAAGGGATTGCAATTTTTATGTTTTTCTTTTAATTTAGCTTTAATTTTAATATAACTTGATTGTTATTAAGTTTATGTTTTTCTAATTTTAATGTTAAAAATGAAACAAATAAAATAAAAATAATAAATGGTAAGAGTGACATCACTCCTTCACCGGATGATAAAAATGACAAATAATTAAATGACAAAACTGATGTGGTATTAATACGAACGCAAAATAAACATGGCAATAACGATACCACTTCCTTTGTCTTTAATATTACACTTCTTTTTATCTCATTATTATAACATTTCCTTGTAATAACTCCATAAATATTTAATAAAATTGATATTTTATCCAGAAATAAAAACAAACAAGATTGATGGACAACTTGCCATCACATGCAGTTGCAATTGCAAATGCACATGCATTTATTATTTATAACTTCCTTTTTAATGTTTTTCTATTATTATCATCGTCTATTTAATATTTCAGATAATAATTATATAAATTATTATAGGAGTGGTCGAAAAGCGTCGATCTTCTTCTATCGAGCCACCAAAAAGCACTTAACTACACTCAAAACCCGACAATATTTTTATTTATTGATTTCTATTTTTTAGTTTTTCTTTAATTATTTCATTTTGCAACAAGTATATATAAATCTTTTAGAAGTAAAATAGACCGTCTCATTGAATTTACTGATTTGTACCTAATACATTTTGACAAGTTATTTTCTAGACCATAGTGATTATCAATTTTATATCCCAAATGATATTACTTTCAAATTTAATTGCCAAAAGATGGTATTTTTTATTTAAACTTAATTTTTTTATCCAAAAATTGCCATTCTCTTATTTTCTTCTTTTGCAACTTTTAATAAAAAACTAATATTTATCAAATTTATGAAAATATCAATTTTATAAATGAAACTTTACAAATTACCGATTTTATAAAATTATAAAATGAAACTTTGTAAAATATCATTTTTATAAATTGAAATAAAACTTTATAATACAAACTCAAACATTATGCATTAACTTTAAAAATAATAAAAGAACTAATACAGTAAGTTCAGAACGTAAAACTTCATTTGTAAAGTTACAACATTAGTCATGTACATTTAAAATTAACAAGCATTAAACAAATCATATTCGATCAATCAACTTAAACAAAAAGAAATTAAAATACTATAAGTAATTAAGTATATACATCTAAATAATTCACATGTCCAACATGTAAATTATTAAACGAGCAACAAATCCCAAATACGTGTAATTTATTTAATATTCTATTTTATTTTTCGGTTTATGTTGATTGATCAAATACGGTTTGTTTAAGTCTTTTGATTTTTATATGTTAGAATTATCGGATTTTATTAAATGCTTATGTGGATATTATTCATTTTATATGTCAATGACTAATGTTGAAAACTTAAAAGGAACTTTTTACGTTTTGAACTTATTGTATTGATTATTGATTATTTTAAAGTTATCATTTAATATATGAGTTTGTGTTATAAAGTTTCGTAAAAGCTTATAAAAACCGGTATTTTATAAAGTTTCATTTTACAAAATCGATAATTTATAAAGTTCCATTTTTATGAAATTTGATAAAATATTAATTTTTTTTACAAAAGTAGAAAAAGAAAAGGCAACTTTTGGGTTAAAAAGTTAAGTAAAATGATAAAAACATCATGTTTTAATAATTAAAACCAAAACAACTATATTTTGGTAATTAAAATTTAAAGTACCATCATTAGGGAAATAAAATTTCAAATCAGTATGTTTTGGTAAATAACTCCATTTTTGACATACACAACAACTTTAATCAAAATGATTATTTTATCCTTAATAATATTTTTATCATTTAAGTAACGATGAATTCGTCATTTTAAGTAAATTATTGTGTATGGTAAAATTATGTTGTGTACAAATCACCTCCCATTTAAAAACCATGTACACATAGTAACAAACTAGTTTTTTAATATGATTTTCTTTTTCATCTGAGTTTTAGGTAATATAAAACTCATTCATTAGTCATTTTTAATTAGTATATTATAAGAAATAAAACAAACTAATGATTAATAAAACATTAGTAGTCAAAATGAGTCGATTAAAATGTTTTATTGAAAAACTATTGGAAATCAAAACATATTTTGCATCTCCTATAAAAAAATGAAGGAACTTCAACGGGATATATAATGTTCATTCTCTAAATGAATTCTAATTATATATCCGAATATTCTACCTCGTGTGTCGTGTCTATGCCGAAAAACCAAGAGTATGAACCTTGAATCTTTTTTGCAAATGTAAAAGCCTACAAAATACGAGGCCCATAACAATCGAGTTTTTAACACTTACTTAAAGATGGTCATAATCCAAAATAAAAGTCAGTCATTGTAAAATTGAAACTACTACTTATATGATTCTATCTATAACATTAATTTAGTTATACGTTATGTATTTCTTATTATATCGTCATTAAAAATTAATTTTTGAAAAACAATTGATTAGTATGGGCAAATTTTTTCCTAGATTGGTTATAGGTTGTAATTTATTAGCCATTATAGATTTCTACAACTGTTTTTTTAAATTAATTTCAAAATAGACGAAGTAATATATATATATATATATATATATATATATATATATATATATATATATATATATATATATATATATATATATATATATATATTATCAGGGTCGGCCCTATAAGGGGGCCACGCGGGCTACGGCCCAGGGCATCAAATATCAAGGGGCATTAATTTTTCAGTCTGATAAGTAATGTATTAAGCTTTGTTTTGCTATTCAATATTCATGTTTAAAAGATGTAAACGAATCAAATGAACAAGAATGATGATATGTTCATGTTCGTTCATTTAACTTTAACCGAATACGAACATAAATGAACACAAGATTTAATAGTTTATGTTCGTTCGTTAAGGAATTTATATTGTATGTGTTCGTTTATGCTCATTCGTTTAAGTCATAATTGAATGGTAAATAATTGTTAAATGAACATAAACGAACAAAAAGAAATGAACATTTAAACGAACACAAACGAACTAACATAAATAAACAATTAAACATATTAAAAAACAAACGAACAAATTAGACTAATGAAGCTTGTGTTCATGTTTGTTTATTAATGTAAACGAACATAAAATTGTGTTCATCTTCGTTTTGTCATTCGTTAAATAAACGAACGAACATAAACAAACTTCTCGTTGAACTGTTCGCGAATGGTTTGCTGAACGTTGGTTCGTTTCCAGCTCTATTTATATCTTCATTATCAACAACAAAAATTATAAATTTAGATGATGACAACAATGATATCAGAAAAATATGTCAAGTGACAGAAAAATATTAATGTCAAAATACACAAGATTTGGTAGCAGAAACAACGAAAATTTGTTACTTTTCGATCAAATAACCTTTATTTAATTTTCAAATCATATAACATAGAAAGTGATCGAACCCCTAAAAATAGTATGTTGTATTTATAGAAGAGCATTGTTTTTTTATCTTGTCCAGGACATGAAAATGTTCAGGTTCGGCCCTGTATATTATAACCATTTAAAGTTAAAATTAATCCTAAAAGGATGGTTTAGTGGTTTAGTCTTAAAGATTTTTTTCAAACAAACCCCCGACTTATACAGATTACAACTTCTTTAGGTTACTTATCATTTAGAGAAGGGAAAATGACATCAAATAGCTTTGAACTTTTGACTTTGTACACATTTATGTAGTGAACTTTTTTTGTGCACATTTGGTAGTCAAAGTTTCAAAATTGTTCCAATTTGATAGTTGGCGTACCTTTTAACCAGTTGTTTCCGGTTTCAATGCCCACATGGACAATTTTTTAATGACGTGGCTACCCGTTTTTATATTATACTCGGTTTTATCTACGTGGCAACCTGTTTTTTAGAATCACCCGGGTTTATAACGCCGTATGAAATTAAGAAATCACCCGGGTTTATAACGTCGTTTTTTAAAAAACCCGTTATAAACCCGGGTGATTTTAAAAAACGGGTTGTCACATAGACAAAACTGGGTATAATATAAAAACGGGTAGTCACGTCATTAAAAAATTGTCCACGTAGGCATTGAAATCGGAAGCAACTGGTTAAAAGGTACGCCAACTACCAAATTGGAACAATTTTGAAACTTTGACTACCAAATGTGCACAAAAAAAAGTTCACTACATAAATGTGTACTAAATCGAAAGTTCAAAGCTATTTGATGCCATTTTCCCTTTAGAGAAAAACATTTAAAATTTAAAGTTAAATATAAATGTAATTAATTGTAGATTATTCTAATATTATCATTATTTACATTAAATTGCATTCATTAGAAACATTATCTAACTTAATGTCCCATTTAATCATTAAGTTTTATTTTAATTAATAAATTTATTTTTAATTTTAAAATTTAATCGATTAATAAATTTCTCCTCTTTTAGATTTTAAATTTAACGAAACTCAATATTTTAATTAAGTATATGAAATAATTAGAAAAAACATAAAAAGAATTATAAATTAAAATTAAAATTAAAACATAATTAGTTAAATGATATTGCTATAATATGCCATAACTCATGAGCCCATAACCTTCATCTAGAGTTTTAAACGCTAATCAGAAATGCAACTTTTTTGAAATCAAAATTATCTAATTATGTTTTTTTTAACGGTAAACTAGTCTACTCATACTCATAAACTACTCATTTGCCCCAATTGAAGATTGCAGAAATTACTTTTCTCCACCTAAATTTCAACTTGCCTCCGACGAAAGTCGAACCCGTGACCTCTCACTTACATATCACCCTCATACCAAATGGGCTAAACTGCCTAAACCCTGGTATCTAATTATGTGTTACAAATTCTTTTTATAAAGAAATGAATAAAAAATTGATTTTAGTTTAAATTTAAACTTTATCATTTTGGTATCAAAAGAATAAAACCCATGAAAAAAGAATGAACGACCTTTAATTTCTTTTTCATTCAATTTCCATGTTAATATTAATTACCATTACCTAAAAATATGGAAAAGAAATAAAGACACGTTGATATGAAAACCAATATATTAAATGCATGATTAGCATGAATTAAAAACATAGCAATAGGTTTTAAATATATGTTTTGTTGATGGTGAAAATCACATACAAGTGTAGGATATATGTACACGTTACTAGAAAAATATTGTTTTGTACATATGTCTATATGATAGAGATACGTAGTTTGTTTTGTATTTGTGAAGTGTATCGATATCTTTATATTTATTGCTATTTATGATATGTTTTATGTGATATAGATTTATATATCTTGTAGACATCCCTTTCAATGAGTTTCATTTTATTTAATATGTATTTATCATAAAATAGTGGAAAATTATTCTCCATCAAATCAATAGATTTTTTTATTTAAAAGAAGTTATGGTATCATATATGGGTAATATTAAATATCAATAATTTTATCATAATTAATACGATCCTAATCTTGATCAACTATGTTCATCCTAAATAAAATCTTTTAATACATAGAAATCATTTAGATGCTTAAAATTTACCATAGAATTTTAACTTTAGATCAAATATTGCTTTGTTTTAAAACAAAATGTCTTAAACTATAAATGATTTAAACTTTGGTAAATAAAAAAGAAAATAATATGTTATCTCCACTTCTGAACGGCAACAAGATTTATACAAACATAAATGAGAATCAAGTGCACGGAAGAACGAAGAAATGGCCCTAAGTTCCCTTGGTCTTCAAGGCGTAGAAAATAAAGGTAAAGAAACTAAGCTCTAGCTAGATACAATGAAACTAAATAAAGAGAACACCACCAAGTTAACATCGAGTTATTTGCCTAAGCATTGTGTTTTCAAATTTTATTTACCAAAAGATAGTAGTTTCAAATTTAATTACTAAAATATGGTAGTTTTGAATTTAATTACTAAAATATGATGGTTTATCATTTGTTAGTTAATTTTTTTTACCCAAAAATAATCTCTTCGTTCTTACTTTTTTTTTTTTTTACTTTTATAAATAAAACCAACATTCATAAAAAAAAGTTTAATAACGATATCAATAAATAATAATCATTTATAAAATATTGATTTTATAAAATAAAACGATATGAAATATCATTTTTATAATTTGTTACGAAACTTTATAATTCAAACTCAAATATTATATATTAATAAATAATAAAACAATCGATACAATAAGTTCAAAAGGTAAAAAATTAATTTCCAAATTAATTTACGACATAGTCATGAACATTTAAGATAAATAATATCAACATGAGTCTTTAACAAAATATCGATCACAAGTACCAAAAACATATTCGATCAATCAATTTAAAATAAAAAAACCCAAATATTAAATAAAACAAAAGTTTCTCCCGGTCAAAATGAATACTTGTCTTCATAATAGGTTGCATGTAATTCAATATGAAGACGAATATTTATTTTGACCGGAAGAAGACTTGTGTTTCATTTAATATTTTGGTTTTTTTAGTTTAAGTTGATTGATCGAATATGTTTTTGATACTTGTGATCGATATTTTGTTAAATACTTATGTGGATATTATTTATTTTAAATGTTTATGACAATGTTGGAAATTTGGAATTTTTGCTTTTTGAACTTATTGTATCGATTGTTTTATTATTTATTAATATATAATATTTGAGTTTGAGTTATAAAGTTTCGTAACAATTTATAAAAATGATATTTTATATCGTTTCATTTTATAAAATCAATATTTTATAAATGATTATTATTTATTGATATCGTTAATAAACTTTTTTATGAATGTTGGTTTTATTTATAAAAGTTAAAAAAAAGTAAGAAAGAAAGAAGAGATTATTTTTGGGTAAAAAAAAATTAACTAACAAATGATAAACACATCATATTTTAGTAATTAAATTCAAAACTAGCATCTTTTAGTAATTAAATTTGAAACTACTATCTTTTGGTAAATAAAATTTGAAAACACAATGTTTAGGCAAATAACTCAGTTAACATCACCCTAAATAGTTGAGAAAACAAACAATATTCATAAAACTAAAAGTAGAATCCAACAACAACATTCAATACTCTCGATGTCAAGATTACTAAATAATTGCTATCCATGGTAATAAAGTCTTGCCCGATTACTCAAAAGTTTGGTTTTCTTTGGATTGAAATAGGAGGAATAAGGAGCATTGGAGTTGGGAAGATTGAATTCACATTCACATTCATGTATAAAGTAATTATGGTTATGGGTCGTTGGGAGATGTTCGGTTGGTCATTTGGTGGTATAATCAAGTTTTGTTTGAGTTCAGCTTCTCCTCAAAGCATGCCTTTATGAGTTGGGTGTTTTGTTTTGAGCGGCAACACACACACCCCTTCGAATCCAACTATTATATCTACATATTGGTCCACAATGAGACTTGAACTCCAAACATTGAGATACCCCCTTAACATCGCTAGGCTAGAAACCCTTTGATGACAATTGAGTCTTCTACCCATCTTCACCATATCAATTGTCATTTACAAGTTATGACTGACAGCCATTTGAAACTTCGTAATTGGCTTTAGACAACCAACTAATCAAGGATTACCTTTTATTCTTTAACACCTTATCATTTCAGTTATTCTATATCATGTAGCAAAAAACCCCCACAAAATTTTCCAAGCCATATTTACATGAGAATTTAACAAAATAGGTTATTTATCTATTGTCTGAAAGACTTAATTTAGTGACCCTCAAATTTAATAATTCAATACTCTAGTATATAATGTAAATATTTAATGATCTAACTAAATTATCAAAATCTTTATGAGTTATTCATAAAGTTTGAATTTAATTATCTCATCCATTTAACATAAATTTAAGAGTAAATTACATAAATGTTCCTTGTGGTTCACATCAAATTTTAGGTTTCGTTTCTAACTTATACGATGATAGTTCATATTTTAAAACATTGTCACACTTTCAATCCCTAAACAACTCAATTTTCAAGAATATCGATTTTGCACTTACAAATGAATTTCATATATGGTCCCTAATCAGTTAATTTAGTTTTTGCTTTATATTTAATTATTTGTATATTTATAATTGATTAATTAATAAGTGATATATATAATTATCATTATAAGATTTTAATAACAAATTTTTCATGTATTTTATCTATATATTAATAAGTTCCATTGTCGTTGTTATTATTATTATTATTATTATTATTATTATTATTATTATTATTATTGTTATTGTTATTGTTACTATTATTACCTATTAAATTGAAATAAATATTTGATTAAATCTACATTCATTAATTTTGATGGAAAATTTTATTTTTTTATTTTATAATTTTTTTTCCATCTATCTATATATTTAATTAACTTATTCTTTTTAATTTCATATACTAATTTTAAATGTTATCTATGTTGTTTTTTGAATTTTAAACATGTAAAATATGTACATTTATTTATAAATTTTGAAAATTCATCCATTTTATTTCAAAAAAATTTATTAGTAAACTATTCCACATTCTATATATGAAATGTTGTTAGTAAAATTATATTATTTTCAATAAACATTAACAAACTTGTAGTTTTTTTTGCATTCAGATTTTTTTATGAGTATATTGTGTCATTTTTTTCTAATATTTAAATAATATAAAATAACAGTTCAATTATTAAATATAAGTTCTACTTTAATTTATTTTTCTCTTCTATTTTAATTTTATTTCATAAACAAAAACAATACAAAAAACTTCTAAAATTATTTCTTAAAACCTTAGATAATTTTAAATAATATTTTAATATTTATTTAACTTCATAAAATATTATTTTATTTTAATATAAAAATAGTGTTTTGCTTTTTACTATTAAAATAGTTTCATAAAAAATTGTTTTTAAAAAAATCTAATTTAAAATTATCAATCACCTTTTAGAAATAATTTAAAACGTTTCTTATTGTTTTTTGTTTGTGAAATAAAAATATAAAAGAGGAGAATTTTTTTTAAAGAAGAATCTATATTTAATAATTGAACTGGTATTTTATACTTTTCAGACATTAGAAAAAAATGATTAGTTATGCTTATAAAAATTTTAAGAATGCTAAAAATATTACAAGTTTGTTAAAGTTTATTAGAAATAATATAGTTTTACTAATAATATTCCATATCTAGAATATACGATAGTCTATTAATAAAAGCTATAAATAAGAATGAATGATTTTTATAATATATAAATGAATGTACATATTTACATGTTTATAATTTCAAAAACAACATTAATAGCATTTAAAAGTTAATATATGAAGATAAGAATGATAGATTAATTAGATATATAGATAAATCGATAATTTTTTATAAAACAAAAATTAATAAAATAAATAAATATTTTCGTCAAGACAAATAAACATTGGTATAACTAAATATCTTTCTAAATAATAGGTAATAATAATAATAATAAAACTTATTGATGTTTAGGTAATACATATATTATTTGCAATTAAATTCTTATAATAATAAGTAGAATATCACTTATTAATCAAAAAATTATAAATATACAAATAATTAAATATAAAGAAGAAACTAATTAGATGATCAGGATCATATATTAAATTAATTTGTAAGGGCAAAATCAGGATTTTTACAATAAAGTTTCTTAAGGACCGAAAACCGAAAACGTGATAAGATTTCAAAATATGGACTACCAATATAATTTTTCAAAGTTAGAAATGAAATTTGAAATTTACTATAAACGAGTTATTGAAGACCCACACATTACTGTGGGGTATAAAATATTAATTACAAAAATAAATATAAAAAAATTATTGAAAATATATAAATCAAACAATTAAAGGTAAACTACATAATTAAAAATTAAATAATAACAAAGAAAATAAAAATATTATAAAAGCTAAGAAGCTTGGATATGAAATTAATAAAATATATGAGTTGTAGACTTAAATTTAAAAATTCTAATTAGCTGCCAAGTGGCATATACTTACTTTTTTAATAGAATTAATAAATTTGTAGTTTGATTTTAAATAGTTAAAGTCATCAATCTGATTTTTTTACAAAGCCTATACTTTTATTAAAAACTACCACAAGAAGTGGGAAAGCCTAATAACGAAAAACATATACCGGTTCATGAAGGGATCTCCAAAAACAACAAAAAACCAGAAAATGCCCTTGTTGGGAATACATAATAGAGATGAAACAATTATATTATATATAATTGTAAATACTCAATAGATTATGGGTTATATGTGTAAATACACAATACTTGTGTATTGTGTATAAATAGAAATGTATGCTACGCATGCTGCTATGAATCGAAGATTACACACACACATATGGATCTGATTTAGAGAGAAAGAAGGATTGCTTTGCAAGAAAGCCGAAACCTCCAATGTAATATTTTCTCTCTTAATCATTCAATAGATTGTGTTTGATTGATAATTGTTCATATGAATTGTGTTTAATGTTGTATGAATTGCTAGAATTATGAATTCACAGCCCTCCGAAAATAAGACAATTAGCTAAAACAATCCTGTGGGCTGTGACTTAGAGATCCAAGAGTTCCAAAAATATCAGTTTCCAATTTTTGCATCTATTTTTAATCCATAATAAGAATAATATCTTGACCTGCAAAATATATTTTCATTTTTTTGCCAGTTCTATGTCAAAATCAGGGGTTGCGTCGACGATAGAATTTCTCCATCTCCACATACACCACATCAAAGTAAACATAGACATTGGAAAAGCCTTTCGACTATCAACCGACTTTGTAGGGATACCATCTCCAAAAACAACAACTCTAAAAAGAAACGACGGGGTTTGAGAAGGGCAGCCACCATGCCCAAAATTTCCACCAAATGAGTTTTACAACCAAACAATTAAAGAAACAGTGATCTAAATTCGATTGAGATAACGTACAAGAAGACGAGCGAATCAATACTCGTTTTATCGTTAAATTTGATGAAAACGGGAACCGTTCTAATACTACTCTCCATATAAAAATGTTTATTTTCTTTGACATCCTATTAATGATCAATCCAACAAACCTTATATTCATTCTCTAAAGCAATCTATATATATATAAAAGTTGAGTCCATATCATAAATATTCATGTTATAAATGTTCATGTCATAATTCTTTTTAATGCCTTCACTTCTCCTATACTAAATAATTACTTAATTGTTTTATTATCAAGCTAAATATTGTTTTAGTTTTCAAAAAAATAGGTTAATAATAATAGACTATCCATTTTCTCCAACTTAAAGAATTGCTTTAATGTGATACTAAATATTGGTTTAATGTTGCTTAAATTTAATTAATTTTACCTTAATAGTAAAAACTCTCCATCTATCCTAAGGTTGTTATATCTTGTCAATTAATGTCAATCATTTATCTATAAATAACAAAGTTACATTTGTTTATTCACATTATTCCATCATTTCATGTTACAAACAATTTGTTGAGTGCTTGGTGGATGAAAAATCCTATGACAATGCTAAGAATTTTTGTTCATCACAGCCAACGAGGCCTAAAGTGGTAGCAAGATTTCACATCAAATGGTTGTGAAACTGTAAGGTTCTAGACTAAAGCGTAAGCGGGATCACAAAACTTATCTCCATATGTTAATTTGATGTTGTTGGAATTCACGGATGATAACAATGCCGAGTCGGGGAAGACATATAATAAAAAAATGTATTAATTAGTCGTTGTGGTACATGACTTATTTTTAATTTCGTAGTATGAGTAATTGTTTGTTTTGTGAAAGTTGAGAGCTAGTGTAATAAAATTTGTTTTTTTGGCAATCACTTATATTAGATGTCTATAGGAGTCACTTTGGTAGTTTCGTATTCAATTTTTAATTTTGTTTCGAATTTTAGTTGGATTTATAAACCGCCACGTGTGCTCTCCTATATTCTAAATCGAGAAATTTATTATTTAGTCATTGATTTTTAATTAATTCAGTTTAAATATTTCAAACCATGTTTTTATATCACTGATTCCTTAGATAAATAATAATTCATATTAATAATCTTTTTAAAACTATATATGTTTTTAATTTGTATATTTTATGTTTTCTTCTAAACTATTTGAGTAATTATATTAAATGTTGACAGATTAAATAGCTAATATGACAATTACTATTATTTATATATTTTTAAAGTGAACTATTTTGATATTACATCTACTGAGATAACCTAAAATCTAATTAAACTTTTTAAAACAATTTATTTACCTAATTAAAAGTTTATAATGACATAAAATTATTGAAAGCTTTTGAATATAATCATTCTATTATGAATCTTCAATTGAATATTGATATCATTATTATGATAAAAGTATTCTTTAAATAGTTTTTAAATCATTGTTAATAAAAAAATATCATTTGGTTCAAATTATACATATGATGATATGTTTATACATATAGATTTTATAATATTTATATAAATATATTTTGTTCAATAATCATAGTTAAGCATGTCATAAATATTCATGTTATAAATGTTCATGTCATAATTGTTTCTAATGTCTTCACTTCTCCTATACTAAATAATTACTTAATTGTTTTATTATCAAACTAAATATTGTTTTAGTTTTCAAAAAAATAGGTTAATAATAATAGACTATCCATTTTCTCCAACTTAAAGGATTGCTTTAGTGTGATACTAAATATTGGTTTAATGTTGCTTAAATTTAATTAATTTTACCTTAATAGTAAAAACCCTCCATCTATCCTAAGGTTATTATTTCTTATCAATTAATGTCAATCATTTATCTATAAATAACAAAGTTACATTTGTTCATTCACATTATTCCATTATTTCATGTTACAAACAATTTGTTGAGTGCTTGGTGGATGGAAAATCCTATGACAATGCTAAGAATTTTTGTTCATCACAGCCAACGAGGCCTAAAGTGGTAGCAAGATTTCACATCAAATGGTTGTGAAAATGTAAGGTTCTAGACTAAAGCGTAAGCGGGATCACAAAACTCATGAAAATCATTTATTTATTTAATTTAGTAACAACGCAACATTTATCAACTAACATTTATTTACATATGATACATCATTTATTTATTTAATTTAATTTCAAAACACCACAAAGATAAGATGAGATACTAAGAATATAATAATCATTTATTTCATTAAATTAATATGTAAAATACATCTTTTATTATTTTATACCTAAATAAGTTAACAAAGAGGAAAAAAATATTGTGTTACATTTTAATAATTTTATTTAAACTGAATATCTTTAATAACCAAATTATCTTACCAAAAAACGTAATTCATAAATTTCATTTAAATGACAAGAGAATAAGAATTTTATTTGCAAAATAGTATACTCAAATAAATATATGAAATACCACTCTTTGTAGATTTAAAACTTCTAACAAATATATTAATCTTTATAGAATCATAATAATTGTAATGATTTCATGTCTATAGTAATTAATTCCATGTAAAATATTACGATGATCATAATTTATATATAATGCATAATTGTATTATTTAATTTATTTAATTTGATAAGTTGAGTCGTATATTGATAATTCCATATAATAAATTTTTAATTATTATAAATTTAGATTAAAAAAATTAGTTTATTTTTAATTTAGTTTGATAAGTTGAGTCGTGTAGCATAAATCTAATGTAATAACATATATTTAATTAATGTATTAAAATTTTTAACATACTTACACTTTGTTCCTAAATTTTAAGAAACATTTTTTTAATCTTTAAAAACTTTTATGAAAATATATGATTCAGTAAGTAGCCTTTAAAATAAGTTAATCAACAAATTAATCCAAAAAAATATATAATATTGAATTTTATGATTAAATAAATAATTTGTAATTAATATATATTTAAATTAACACATAAAATGATTTTTTTAAATATAGTTACACATTGTAGAAAAGTTTTAAGATATAAATTTTAATTTTAAAAAAAAAACTCTTTATGAAAATATATAATTCTTCAAATACCCTTTATAAAACAAGTTAATTAACAAATTAAACTAATAAAATATATAATCATTAATTTTAAGATTATTCATAAAATAACTCGGTCTATATAAATTTTTCTATAAAATAGACTCAACTTTGATACAAAATGTTCAATATAAATAAATATTACTTGAACTCAAATAAATATAACATAATAGTATTATTATTTATCACATGAATTTTAGTTACATAGATTCAATTTAAACCTTATTAATATTTATTTAAATTAAAGTATTAAAATAAACTTCTAATATAATTACATGTTATAATGAAACTTTATGAAATATTGAATTAAAGAGTTTTTACGAAAGCATATAACTAATCAAATAACTTTTAAAAACAATTTAATTAATATATATATAATTTAAAACTCTAAAATTAATTGCATTATTTGTAGTTAAACTTAATATATTTTTAATTCATAAAATGTGAAAACAATACATTAATGCATAAATATTGAATTTTAATAGGTTCGAGTTTTTTTTAACGGCAAATTATCATACTCCTACTCTTAAACTACTCCTAATATATGCATCATGTACAAATTATAATTACACATAAATGACATTGATTGCTTAGTTTTTTTGAAATTCTCTCATAATTTTCAAACATAACATATGTTGTTCACATTATAATTACACATAAATATCATATTGATTGCTCAATTCTTTTGAGATTCTCTCATAATTTTCAAACGTAACCTATTGCACATAAAATGTCATATTGATTGTTACAATTTATCTATAATCTCTACGCACTCTAAAATCGTAATAAAATTTGACATTATCGTTTTTGTTTTTATCTCTCATGCATGATCAATTTCAAGAAATATCATATTCTTACGTTGTCTAACATTTTTTTTTCATTGCAGGATAAAGAAGCATGAGTGTAGAACGAACATTGACATGGTCATGGTCGATATCATCCATCTTTCATTACAATATTTATTAACCATTTCTCTACTTCTCAGATGTATATTGTTTTTTAATTCATTTCAATCAATTACACACTTTCGTATATGTATTTGTCATTTTCAGTTGTTTTAGAAAATGAGTTATGGAGAACTTTTGTATGTTAACATGTATATTATTACCAACGCAATACTAAAATATTGTTTTAATAATCACACATATTTTTGTCTCTTATTTTTTAAATGCATAAATATCAAATGCACATGAATCAATGGTAGTCTTGAACATAAATGATTTCATGTTTGTAGTAATTTAACTACATATAATAAATTACAATATTCAATAATTAGAATAAAATATATTATTTTATTTAATTTGATAAGTGGAACCATATGTTAATAAATTCCATATAATAAACTTTAATGACCATTTGTTTAAATCAAAATAAATTATATATTGTACTTTATTTTGATAAATTGAGTCCAATAACAATAAATTCATTGTAATGACTTATAATGATAATTACTTATATCAAAATAAATTAATTTATTAGTTAGTTTATTTTAGTTGATAACATAAAACTAACATGAGTTACCGAGTAGGTAGCAATCTTTTATTACATTTAAATTATGTCTAATATTGAATCACTGATATAACTTATTTTGTAAAAGAAGTAGCTACAAAAATCATTATTTATTTAATTTAGTAACAACATAACAAGCACATGTCCCTAATCTTTACATTATATTTTAATCAAAAAATCTTTTAGCCTGGTGCATCGCACGGGCCATCATGACTAGTAAACCCTTAATAATTCATTTATATTTTTGTTATCAGTTGTATAATACATATAGATATGTTTACTATTATATAAGCTATGTAATATTATAATTTAGGTCGTATAATATCTTTACATTTATGTTATATAATTAATAAAATATGAAAATTAATATATTTCCTGTAATAAGCTAACTAGAAATCCTAAAAGGCTTGCAAAGGTCTAATAAGTTACCTTATATATGCTAATAACAACTACATTCGTCATTTGCCATTAGATGATTGATGTTTGTTTATGTTATGCATGCTTATAATATTTTTATTAACATATTAAAATAAATGAAACGTTTGCTAACATACACTTGTTTTAACGACATATTTTTTTGATTGCAAACTTTAGTTGGTTCTAAAAAGATGATAATTTGTAAAATAACACAAAATTTTCTCATTGTGGTCGATACACGTCCTTGCAAATTTTAAATGATTTGATGATAATAAATTAGATATATATAGGGGTGGGTTCAATAGAGAACCTTTATGCATCGAAGAACCTTGGAGAAGCACAATGCATCCCTAGAAAATCGTAATGCATCACGTAGAAATCGATGCATCACACGAGAATTTGATGCATCACGTGGTAATAATGATGCATCACGGGTGAATTGTGATGCGTTTGTGGTTGCATGGAGATTCTTCAAGGTTCTTCAATGCATGGAAGTTATCCATTGAACCCATCTCTGTGTGTGTGTGTGTGTGTGTGTGTGTGTGTGTGTGTGTGTGTGTGTGTGTGTGTGTGTGTATATACAATCAAGATCAATGGGGTACCATGATAGACTGGGGTACCGGGAACCATTTATAGCCAATCATTTATAATTAAAATTATTAAATTAAATATAATTTTCCTTAAATTCTTTCCCATATTAATTATTATTGGGGGTAAAACAGGTATTGAAAATTTTAAGATAGAATCGAAGATTCTATGTATCCCATGAAATCTCCATTTCAGTTAGTATCATTTCTTACATCCATACTGAACATGTGCAAGGATAACATACCATAAATCTTGGTTTGTTACCAAAATGAAATTCATCGACTACACACACCAAACCACGATTGACCATGTTCAATACCGTCAATATTGGTTTATCACTAAAAGGACTAACAACGACTAAAAAACACAATAAACCCCGATTGCACATGTCAATAACGTGTATATGAAATTGAACATTCATGAACGGTTTGATGAAAAGAATAAATATTTTTATTTAACACCTCCGGTTGAACATGTTCACTAAAACGCATTGTCGAATCCGGTTGAACATGTTCACTAAAACGCATTATCGATTTCGGTTGAACATGTTCACTAAAACGCATTGTCGAATCCAATTGAACATGTTCACTAAAACCCATTATCGAATCCGATTGTACATGTTCACTAAAACCTATTTTTAAATTTATTAAATATATTGTTATGGAAGTAAATCCTTATAAACAAGGGATTTATTACTGGGAAACTTACTAAATCAATAGCCAAAAATCACACCCAATTATCAAGTTTTAGCCAAATAATATCAATCTAACTAAAATAGCCACACTTTACGTTACCACATTTACGTGATAACCATCATTTACGTGATTTGTACTTTTTATTAATATTTTAATGCATTACGTTACAAATGGTAATTGATAACGTAAAGTAGTGGTATTTTCCGTTACCAAATTTAAATGTTGCTCATTCCTAATAAAAAGTAGGTAGCTTGTCATTTCATGGTAAACACCTTTTGGTAACCTTTATGCATCGAAGAACATTAGAGAACCACAATGCATCGCTATAAAATTGTAATACATCACGTAGAAATCTATGAATCACTCGAGAATTTGATGCATCACGGGGAAAACGTGATGCGTTTGTGGTGGTGCATGGAGATTCTTCAAGATTCTTTGATGCATGGATGTTATCCATTGAACCCACCTCTCTCTCTCTCTCCCCCCCTCTCTCTCTCTCTCTCTCTATATATATATATATATATATATATATATATATATATATATATATATATATATATATATATATATATATATATATATAAATATATAATCAAGATCAATGGGGTACCATGTTAGACTGGGGTACCGGGGAACCATTTATAGCCAATCACTTATAATTAAAATCATTAAATTAGATATAGATTTTCCTTAAATTCTTTCCCATATTAATTATTGTTGGGGGTAAAATAGGAATTGAAAAATTTAAGATAGAATCGAAGATTCTATGTATCGCATGAAAATCTCCATTACAGTTAGTATTATTCCTTACACTCATACTGAACATGTGCAACGATGACATACCATAAATCTTGGTTTGTTACCAAAATGAACTTCATCGACTACACACACCATAAAACCACGATTGAACATGTTTAATACCGTGTATATGAAATTGAACATTCATCAACGGTTTGATGAAAAGAGTAAATATTTTTATTTGACATATTTGGTTGAACATGTTCACTAAAACTCGTTGTCGAATCCGATTGAACATGTTCACTAAAGCACATTATCGATTCCGGTTGAACATGTTCACTAAAACGCATTGTCGAATCCAATTGAACATGTTCACTAAAACCCATTGTCGAATCCGATTGTACATGTTCACTAAAACTCATTTTAAAATTTATTAAATATATTGTTATGGAAATAAGTCCCTATGAACAAGGGATTTATTAATGAGAAAATTACTAAAATAGCCAAAAATCACACCCAATTATCAAGTTTTAGCCAAATAATATCAATCTAACCAAAATAGCCACACTTTACGTTACCACATTTACGTGATAGCCATCATTTACGTATTTTATTAATATTTTAATGCATTACGTTACAAAAGGTAATTGATAATGTAAAGTAGTGGTACTTTACGTTGCCAAATTTAAATGTTGCTTCTTCCCAATAAATAGTAGATGACTTGTCATTTAATGGTAAAACCATTACTTTACGTTACCAAACACCTTTTGTAATGTAATACATTAAAATATTATTAAAAGGTACATATCACGTAAATGATTGCTATCACGTAAACGTGGTAACGTAAAGTGTGACTATTTTGGTTAGATTGATATTATTTGGCTAAAAATTGATAATTAGATGTGATTTTTGACTATTTTAGTAATTATCCATTTATTAATTCATTAGTACTCATCTATTAATTAAAATAAACCTAATTGACTATATCACAATTTTATACTTATAACCAAACATGGGTGGACTCCGATTTTCCAGTCTAACATGGTACCCCATTGATCATTTTTTTAAAGATTTAGAAAGATATATATGTAATAAGAAAATTAATAAAAATATATACGTAATTATGAAGGTTTACAAGGACATGTATGAAATTCTTCTTTTTTATTTTAATAGACCGTTAACTAGTTGAAAATACATGCACATGTTAAGAAAGGGTTGTAAGAGTCCAATCAAAAAGAGCTCCGGATAATATTGTGAGGCATGTCAATATTTTTTTTGGGTGAAAATACGTTGTAGCATCTGGTTTGTTTTGCTAAATGTTTTCTAGTATACTGATATCATGTGTTAAAGGTTACCATAAAGTTAAGGGTACAATTTTTTTTCATTTAATATCAGTTTCTATTAATTAAATTAAAAAATTTAATCTATGTGTTAAAAATAGATATTTATGCACAATTAACTCTTCTTATTTATAGATTTTTATTAATTGATATGAAACAACGTATCAATTACTTATTTCATTGTTAATGATTAACTAGTTTATGACCCACGTAACGCGTAGATATTTTTAAATTTTATTAATTAAATGTATATAAATAATAATAATAATAATAATAATAATAATAATAATAATAATAATAATAATAATAATAATATAGCTATTAATTATTTAAAGTAACATAAGAACACTATTATTATTTGTGAGTGATTTTTTTAAATTTCATATTTTTAATTCAATATATTATAATTGATATAAATTGATATTTTAGTTTGTGTTTACTAAAATACTTATATATTTTACCACAAAGTATTATTTATGGACTAAAAATAATACTGTGTAGTTATCTTATTAAAAAGAATAAAATATTATCTTTTAGTATTTATAGATTAAGAATAATAGAATGTATTTATATTTTTAAACACAGTAAATTGCATTTATCTTTCATTTTCTATAATAATAAATTTTATTTATCTATTCTGATGAAATATGGATGTGATACATAACATTTGATGTTCTCTTTTATTATATAAAATTTATTAACCCACGTGTTACAAGAGTATTTAAAAAAACTTGATTATTTCTTAATAATATAAATTTATAAACAAATACACAATTATTATATGCATGTGATATAAACATATATCTAGTTTATCAAAAGTTCAATTCAACTTAAACAATTATAATGTTTTTCAACTATAACATTTTGTATAATATATGTAACATCCCATTTTTGGGATAGATACGTGGAATTATTTCATTGGAGTAATTATTTAATTTGGGACCCGACAATATAAATTTGTATTTTATGATAATGGGATCGGATATTGGGTACCGGACCGAATTTTAGTCCAAATGTATATATGTGTGTCCTTCTTGGATGCTTGCTTTCATTCTTCATCCTCCAAATCAGAGATTTGAGTGTGTGTTTTGTGTGTGCTTGTGCCTTCAACAGCTGCAACAATCAAAGAGTGGAATTGGATCTGAGATTTGGCAACTAAATCTTTATCAACTCCTCCTAATTGAATTGGGTAAGTTGGACTTAATTTGATGGATTAGCTGTTGTTAATTGTTGGAAAAGAAATGAATTGGGTCTGTATATGTGATTATGAGTAAATTCGTGATGTTTTAAGGCTGTATATCGAGTTGTAATTGGATTTGGGGATTAATCCCCTGGCTGTGCAAGAACAGAGCAGACCTGCTGCTGTTCGACCGTGAGCGCGGCCGCGATGTTCTTGAGACGATCGCAGGCGGTTTGATGTGAGCGCGACCGCAACCGAGATGGTCAGCGCGACCGCGACCACAATGGCCAGTGCGACCGCGATGCGGCGGGGTCTCGGGTCGGGTTTTTGGGTTTTGTGAGTCGTGTGTTCGGGTCTTTGGGGGTCTCGTGAGTTGTTGGGAATTGTGTATAGAGTTATTGGGTCGAGATTGTGATATTGAGTTGTGATGTTGTGTTTTCAGGGTCTCGCGTTGATAGGGTAGGGAAAGGGCAGGGAACCGAGGCTTAGTAGTGTGTCTTCAGGGCAGGTGAGTTTGCATGTTTTTCTTGAGATACTTGTACGATTATTCATTTATACTTGCATGATCTTTTATTGAGCTTTTCGCGAGATATCATGAGTTTTCTTACGAACTTTTATTGAGATATTATCATGCATGTATTACTGTGTTTTATTGAAAACTGTGCTTGTGATATGAGATTTGAGACACTTGAGCTATCGAGATACTAAACCGTACAGCTGGGCAGGGGTTAGGTCGCTCCCGATTCCCTTTTGAGTCCTGACGACTGCTTTGTGCGGTCTAGGGATTTGGGTACGTGGATTCGTCCATACGAGCTGAGTGCCTATCTGAGCTACTTTGTGGGATCTCATATTTTCGTTCAGTACTAAACACTGAACATTTTACTATCGAGTTATTTATTTTATTGAGCTTTATAATCGTACACTAACCCTTGCATTCTCACCAGCTTTAGCTGACCTGTATGTGTTGTCGTGTGTATCTCAGGTGACCGGAGCGTTAGTAGGTCTCCTGGACCGAAGTAGGTTTGTTGTATTTCTGCTTGAGGAGTTGTTAGCTACCCGTGTAAAGGTAGTTATATTTTGTGGACAGTTTGTATGCATATACTTCGGATAGGTTGTTTTACATTCAGGGATATCCGTGACTGTTTGTTGTGTAATTAAAGTTTAAAATTATTGGGTTTTCACGTATGTGCTTTGGGAATAGTGTAGGGATTATTATATTATGTCACGAATGATGTGTTATTTACGTGGCATTGTGATCTAGTTGGAGGGTGTTACAATATCAATGTAGGATTGTCATGAAAATTCTTTTTAACACAAACTTAATTTTATTTTTATACACATTCGAGATTAGTTTAATACAAAAAATATAAAAAAAATGTGTGATTCATTAAAATTTAAATGTATAAACATTAAAGTCGTCAAAACATAAAATTCAAAAGAATCTAGTTTTATCTGATTAATAATACAATAAGGTCAATTATTTTTTCAAAATAAGAAAAACCCAAAATATGTAATCTAAATCTAGTTCTATAAAAAATAAAATAAACCCTAAGCTTTAATTAAAACATTTTACGTACAATTACAAAATTTTGTTTCTCAATGATAGTTGGATATCATTTTAAATAAATATATATAAATCCTCAAATTACAAATCATGGATTATATTTGATTTTATTATACCGAGAAAGTATCATATTTGTATGATAAAAAAATTATATGTTTTAATTAAAAATTAAACAATAACTTTTTTATATTAAAAGTAAATGTAGATTAGTATTAAAATATTTATAATATTTCTTTTTTTTATTATATGGATTAAATATGAAAATATTAGAATTAGATTTCATATATATTTTTAATAACAAATTAGTAAAATTAGAAATATAATTATGGAAAAAAGGCGGGAAACCAAAAATTTAGAGGGAAGAGAGAGTGACACGTGGTATGAGAGGTTTTCTTTTAGATTTCATATATATTTTTTAATAACAAATTAGTAAAATTAGAAATATAATTATGGAAAAAAGGCGGGAAACCAAAAATTTAGAGGGATGAGAGAGTGACACGTGGTATTAGAGGTTTTCTTTTATTAATATATACTACCTTATTTACCCATGTAAACATTGGTATTTTTAGTAAATGTTTATGTTTTTAAAAAGTTTAATATACTAAGGATTTATTATGAAAAAAATCAATGTGTTTTCATTCTTTTTTGTGTTTTCGTTCCTTGATATTATTTTTTTCAGAAAAATCCCAAAGTTAATTTTTTCGTTTAGTGAAATTTGACTATAAGAACTCGATTTTTCAGTCTTTAAAAGTTCAACCTACAAATTATAACCTGACTCTAATAGACAAATTTCACAAAATCAAGACAAAAAAATTAACTTGAAAATTTTTTTAAAAAAATTAACATGGAGAGATTAAAACACAAAAAACCGTAAAAACTTGTTGACTTTTTTCGTAATAAACCCTAAAATTAAATATAAATTTACTTATAAATAAATTTTCTACTAAAAATAATTTTAAAATTAATATTGAAATATTCAATATTTAATGTGTGTCCTTTATTGCCACTCATGAATTAAATAGTTAAGTATTCAAAATAGATTTTTCTTTTATTAATAATATATAAATTAGTAAATGAGATATTTAATTATGGAAAAAATGCTGGAAAATGAAAGTTTAATGCGATGAGGTAGCGACATGTGTCCTGAATTGTTTTCTTTTATTAATGTATATAGATATATAGATAGATTTGATATTCGAATTTACAACAATTTGAATTTTATTTGATAAACTAATATCTTCATATGTACCATTTAAAAAGACTTTACTCACAATAAAATTTAAGTATTTTATTAATAGTAAATAACTGTTAATAATACATTATACTTTTAATAATATAACTTATTTAATTGATTTTAAAAAAATAGAAAACATAATTTAACTTCTTTAATGAAAATCAATCCAAACCTCCTTAAACACATGACCTAAAACTGGTAATATATTTAAACAATGAATGGAAAAGAATTTAATATAAACAACATTTTGTATTAAAATCTTTGATGCATTATCAATGTGTATTCTATATCTATATTCTATTAAATGACTAACTAAATGTCAATTGGCACTTAGTTAGACTCCTACTTGGATTAATAAGAAAATGTCACGCGTATTATACAAATTTTCTATTTAAATTTATCTGTTCTATTAAATGAGTAACTCAATGTCACACGACACTTAATTATTCTGCCACTTCGATTAACAAGGGAATGCCACGTGTATTATAGAAATTTTCTATATAAAAATAAAAATAAAATATAATTAAAGTGATTAATATATAAAATATAAATATAATAATATGCAAACAATATCTATACAAATATAATAGAATCTATTTTGAATCAAACCAAATCCAATGAAATCTAATACTCTAATAACTTATTAGTTATAACATAATAAAAGTTTACAAAAATATTCTAAAATAACTACTATATATATATATATATATATATATATATATATATATATATATATATATATATATATATATATATATATATATATATATATATATATAGGGTTAGGTTCTATGGGGCACCTGTGTGCATCGTGCAACTTAGGAACCCATATACACCGTTAGATCTAGAAAATGAATGGCTAAGATTACAATGGCAAAAGGGTAATAAATATGAAATTTGTGAACGCATTATGATGCACGATCTACATATTAGATGTGCATAAGGGTATTTTTGGAAAAAATAATATATCAAGTCAACTCATAATTAAATTTATATTGATTGAATATTTAATTCAATAATCAAGTATTAAATGCTAATAAATTTATAAAATGCACTTCTAAAATTAAAAAAATTCCAATTGAACAAAAATCCAACATGATGCTTCATCATCTTCATTGACTGTGCATCTTCGTATTTATCTTTCCCGGGTTATGCATCATCGTGTTCATATGGAGCACCAGGTTATGCATCATCGTGTTCATATTGTGCATCTTCGTATTCGTCTTATTCACATCGTATACGTTCATAGGTTTATGAGTTCAACGTGATGCATCATTTTCATCTTCATCTCATCATCGTCTTCTCAAACTCGTCGGTCGATTGTGTGTGTGTGTGTGTGTGTGTGTGTGTGTGTGTGTGAGAGAGAGAGAGAGAATAATATATGGAGAATGGTTAATGAGATTGATTTAGTTTCCTATTTTAATCCTAATCTATTAATTAAAAGAATAATTATTTTCAAATAAAGTATTCCAATATTACCCTTATTGCATCATTTGTAAACAAGCAATGCATTTTTGGTTCCCCATTTGGTTCTCGATGCATATGGTGCCCCATAGAACCTCAATCTATATATATATATATATATATATATATATATATATATATATATATATATATATATATATATATATATATATATATATATAATATGGTTCGAATGAGTACCACCATTATGCAGCGCACCAGAAGGTACCATCTTTAAAAAAACTTTTTTTAATTTTTTTTTTCATAAACATGTTTTAATTAACATTATGAAGATCATATGTAAATTTCACATACATTCACATCTCTTAGCTCCTAAAAAATGATGTGAACACACACTCACATAATTTTGAACACATATGAACGTGCATTTATGTAATGCGTGTTTTCATACACTTAGAGTGTTCGGATTTGCGTGAAATTCACATATGATCTGTGTAATGTTAATTAGAATATGTTAATGAAAAAAAAATTTTAAAAAATTACTTTTAAGGGTGGTACCTTCTGGTGCGCTGCATTAGATGTGGTACTCACTTGAACCTAAATATATATATATATATATATATATATATATATATATATATACACATATACATATATATATATATACATATATATATATATATAAATTATATAAAACTAATACGTCATAATAAATAATAATATCATTTTTATCTACTTTTGTTATAAAAAATAATATTTTCTATCTTTAACTTTTAGTTTATTATATTTTATACAAACAACAATATATTAAAAATATCCGCGTAATACGCGGGTAATAAACTAGTATCTATATATCTATCTATCTATATCAATATATATTAATAAAAGAAAACAATTCAGGACACATGGCGATTCCTCATCGCATTAAAATTGCATTTCCCACCTTTTTTCCATAATTAAATATTTCATTTACTAATTTATCTATTATTAATAAAAGAAAAATCTATTTTGAATACTTTCCTATTTAATTAATGAAATGCAATAAAGTAAACACATTAAAATTTTAAATAATTCAATATTAATTTTAAAATTAGTTTTAGTAGAAAAATTTATTTATAAGTAAACTTGTATTTAATTTTAGGGTTTATTAGGAAAAAAAATCAACAAGTTTTCACGGTTTTTGTGTTTTAGTCTCTCCATTTTTTTTCTTCAAAAAATCTTCAAGTTAAATTGGTTTTTTGAAATTTGTCTATTAGAGTCAGATTATAATTGATAGACTGGGTTTTTAAAGACTGAAATATCGGGTTCTTATAGTCAAATTTCACTAAACGAAAAAAATTAACTTGAGGATTTAAAAAAAAAAATAATACAGAGAGACGAAAATACAAAAAAAAAACATATTGATTTTTTCATAATAAATCTTTAATTTTATATTAAACCTTTTAAAAACATAAATAATTATTTAAAAATACTCATGCTTACATAGGTAAACAAGCTGGTGTATAAAGAAAAAAAGCAAAAAACCGTGGGCAGAAAATGTAAAGAAGACGAGAGCGTTTACATCTCTTACCCACTACCCTTCATGAGTCATGGGTCTTACTCTTACCGTTGAATTCAAGACTCCCCACAAATCGCGTAATGAAGTAAGTGAAAAGGCATTCATTCCACAAACAATTAATTATTAATTAATTAAAAAAATAAAATAAAATAAAAGAGAAATAAATAAATAATACTCCATTCCAGAAGGGTAGAATGGTCAAATTTGTCTTTTCGTAAATGGCTCCTCTCCAAATCTCCAATTCATTCATTTTCCTTGTAGAAAAATAGACGTTACAGCTACGCCTTAATTTATGCACCTCCCAACCAAAAAACGTGATTTCCTCTTCCCCCTCTTTACTCTCTCTCTCTCTCTCTCTCTCTCTCTCTCTCTCTCTCTCTCTCTCTCTCTCTCTCTCTCTCTCTCTCTCTCTCTACTGTGCTTGTTTGTTGCGACTATTTACCTACTCTGACTAACAGACGCCTCGCTCATTCATTTCATTCATGTTCATGAATTCAGAGGCGTACAAAAATCAGCATCTAACAGGTTCGTTCGTTTTTTTCTGTTTTTGATGAATATGATTATTTATATTTTTTTTTATTGTTGTTCGTTTCTGTCGATTCATAATCTGCTGTGGTTATTATGTTGTTAGAATGTTATTTGAAGGATAATCCATTTTTTTAATTATAGAAATAGAACTCTACGTTCAGATTCTGTTTGCGTAAGTTTTCTCTACTTCTAATTATCGTTCGTTTGAATCGATTCATGTATCTATTGTGTTTTTTGGAGTATAATTGTATAAATGTGTAATCTATGGAAATCGTAGGGTAGGTGAGATTTGAATTGTATTTATATTTCGTATCTAATTAGTAATTACTTACTTCGATTTGTTGAGGATTTTTTTTATTGAAGTAGATAAAGTTTTGGTACGTAGAAGAATTAGCATTTAACATTTTATTTTAAAAATAAGTTGTTTATTGCAGTTGATTCTTAATCTATGTTGCTTTGTTATTTGGATTATGAATGTGTTACGGAAAATTATACTGTGATTTTGTGCGGATTAATGTCGCTTTTAATTACTATCTATCTTCTTGACATATCTATGGATTATGATATGATCTGTAATTAATGATTGTTTATCTGAATTAAATATTTATTATGCGAGATATGTTGATCTGTTAGGGATTGGCGTGTATTTTTCTCTTGATTCAGATTTTTTTTTCAATTACGGTGGAAATACATGAATCATTATAATCAGTATCTATCAAGAAATCTGAATCTATTAAGTTATGCTGTACCTAAATAATTCAAATAATAACCATATTTAAGCTTTTTCACGGCTTTTGAATTAAAAAAAATTAACATATGGAATTGGAGGATTTGAATGATGGCTTTCCTTTGTGGTACAGTGTCATGCTGGTGATTGTATGATTATATATATGTATTAATATCAATATTTTGAGCAGAAAGTTTTTCTTATTGGACTCAGGACATGGGATGAGATTAGTTAATGTTGAACACTAGAGATCACCGTTAGAAAATGGCTGTTGCTGGAATAAATAATGTTTCCGTTCTTGAATCCTCTTATCTTGGTGAGAGCCATTCTTCAGCATCAAGAAAATGGGTTAATCAAGAGAGGCCAATCACCAGGACATCTTTTATCCGTAAAATGTGGCGAGAGCTCGAAGGTGAGAACAGCTATAGGGTGATTGAAAGGCAACAACCAAGTGGCATGGCAAATGGCACTATGGGAAGCCAATGCTCATGTTCATCAGGAGGGTCTGACAGTGAATGTGCGATGGTAAATACTAGTGAAGTTGAAAATGAGTGTCCCCGGGACCAGAACCAGATGGGGCTTCATAATGGACAAGAGGATAATGGGAACTTTTGCTTGCAGCGCTCTCCTGCTCTTGATGTTGCTTACAAACAGCGTGTGAGGCAAGTTTTTCGTGAGTGGGGAAGCAAAAACAGCAGTGGGCATGCATTGAGCGGGCCACATACAAACAGTAGTTCAAGGGCAAAATGTATTCGCGAAAATGAATGCAAGAGGGTGAGGACAGTGAGGAGATGGCTAGAGTCAAATACACAAGAAGCAGAAACTGGTCATTCTGATATAGAAGAGCTACCTCCAGAGAATGGTCATCAGATTGATCGAGATGGATTAGTTGTCAATCATATTGGGGTTGGTGCACAAAGGTCTATCCGTAGGCTATATGGCAGACAGGTTCTTCTTGATTTACTAACACGGTTTGAGAGGGAACGAAAAAAAGAAATGCAGATTCTGTTGGAGAATCGGCCAGTATCAACTTTTGCTCATCGGAACCGGATTCAGGTTTGAACATTTTTATAAACCACACCATCATGTTGGGTTATATGTCATTCGTTGTTATGATTGTAGCATCATATTTTGAATCCCCATCTTTATGGCATAGGCTTCAAGAAGCATCATTAGTGAAAACACAAAGGCTTACCAATAGTGCAGCTGACTAATAATAATTGTCTGGTTTTGGTTTCTGTATATGCTCTTCTGTGTGTGGTTTGTACATAGAGATAGTTGTGAGAAAGTGGGCTTATTATGTTGAACTTAACTGCCACTTTACAATATTGTGATAGCATGGTAGTAGGACTGTAGGACAGGTATACGATACAAACTCATCTGCTGGTCTCTGCATGATGTTCAGTCCCATAACCCATTCTTTTTCAGAATCACGTACCTTGATTTTTTTTATCTAATAATTGTACAATATATGTGAAATATAATTTTTCATATATCCAGTTAGAAGTTACAACGCTTTAAAAGGTTGCAACTTTGACTGATATGCGCATAATTATACAACTCAACATATGCAATTTTCATTTTTTCTAAATGACATAAGTTTTGTTCTGTTGAATGGAGAGAGAGTATTACTTCACTAGAATGTTGCTCTCAAGGCTTAACATCTTAAGGTGACTTGCCCTTTTGTTTATGATACGAACATTTAGGATGCATCTTAAGGTGACTTGTCCTTTTTGTTTATAATACAAACATTTAGGATACTACTTGGGATGACCCAGAATCCCAGATGATATTATGGAATTGATTGGAAATTTTTTTTTTACAACATTCAAGTCATTCTAATGTTTCATTTAAAATTTGGAGAGGTCTATGTTTTATTGCGACTTTAAAGGCTTTTTCTTAGATGTTTGCATTGATGCTATGATTCTACTGCAGTCCTTGCTCAAAGGCAGATTTCTGTGGAACCAAAGATTTGTACACGATGAAAAGTCTACTTCTATTGCAGAAAGTGAGTTGGGGATATTGAGGCAAACCCAAACGGTATCTGATTTGAGGTACGTTCTTTCTTTACTGTCTCTTACACATCTGAGTGAAATGTATAGAATAACCTTCACTGGCTTGCCAAACCTATTTTTCTGATTCAGCAGGAATTATATTATAATATTTGTTTTGCTCTTACACAACAGGAATTATGTCTGAAACTATTCAATCTTTTAATTGACATAATATGACACCTTATGTTCATCTTGTTTGTATTTTATAAATGCATGTCACATTGAAAAATTGTCAACTTTTTAAAATGCGAGTTAGTTGATTTTGAGATTTATAATCTGCAACAACAGTCACTTATCTTTAGGTATAGACTTATAGATATCGTCAAAGAACTGGAATCTCTTGTATGTTTTCCTGCCAACTTTAAGCAAGCAATTGAGGTTAATTTTACATCATCAAATATCGACAACTCAACCATTACATTGAGCAATGTGTTGCCGCCACTTGAAAGACATGCTAGAAAACTTGCTTAGAATTATCAAACTAGAAGAGTTTAACGTTTGAGGACTTCAAGCATCTGGATATGGGGGAGTATTGCCTTAGCAAGTCAAAAAAACCAACTTGCAACTCTTGACGCATTAGTTTGAGGTTATTAGAGATTGTAGATGTTTCAACACTATGACTTGTGGGATCTCCGCTGGAAATCATATATATTATTATTATTATTATTATTTTGGAAAGGCAAATTATTACTTTATATGGCTGGTGGGATTTCAACTGCAAATCAATTACCTATGAGTGGAGTTATCCATGATCATTTGTCATTTAAGTTGTATCCTTCTTATGTGGGATCATGATTTTCACTTGAACAGTGACCATTGGTTTTTAAATGTGGGATCATCGTTCTCAGCACATGCACTTAGGCTATATATTTTGCCAGTATGAGTAGAATTTTACCGATACCAAATTATATTTGTGGCGTTTCAACATAAATTCATTGGGTTATGAACCATGGAGTAACCTAGGATCATATGGTTCTCATTACATGAAGTTGTATTATCATAACTTGGGAGTTGGGACCATTAATGTGAAGGAGTAAGGAACATATGGCCAACAATATCGCAATGTCAAGCATTATGGTTTTGAATCTACATCCCATTGTACTATGATTTTTGGATTTTACATCCCATCAAGCCTAAGACATCCCATCAAGCCTAAGACATTAATGGCAGAACAAGTATGTGTTAGCTCGCAAGCTTTTATTACAAAATATGCTTGTGGTGTATGTTTGTGGTCATAGTTTTGCTAGAGGATTGTATATTACTATGTAGGTACTATGTAGTCCAGTCAATAAAATTGCTGGTCTAACTTTGATTTTCATGATATTAGAACTTTGTGGTTGAATACTTCTTTTACATTGGTTGATCTCAATTTAGACTGATTTTTGCAACTACACAACCATTTTATATGTAGTATTTATTGTTGCAACCACTTTATGAAGCAGGAAAGAGATTTTGTCCAGATTGGATAACCATGAACACACTCATGATGGGATCCAGTCTGATGCTTCATCTGACAATGGCATGATATATCAAGAAGAAAATATTGAGGAGCCTCCAGATGATATTGTTAATGGAGTTGAGACCAATGATACCAGAATTGATGTCAATGAAACCCATAAAGTTGACTCTGAAACTGACACTTGTGGAAGTCCCCAAGAATATGCTGCTTCAGTTGGAGTAAGGCGTGAACGAGTTTTGGAAGAAGATGGATGGCAGCGCGTAACCCCCATTGAGTTTATTGAAAACAGGGACCAGAACCGAGAGGGTTCAGTGGAAAGGAATTACAATGTTCATCATATTGAAATTTCTGAACGAACTTTGGAACTTGTAAGCACGATACAAGGTCCTCCAGTAAGTCCCAGTACAATACAGGATGACCAGTGTCAGTCCAATGGAGACGAACTAGAAGTTCATGAGGCATTTGATCCTTCAGAAACCAATGCAGATAGCTTGTCTTGGCATGAAGGTTCTGCAGAAGCAGAAGGGTGGCGGGAACCACTTATTGAAGACGATGATGGTATTGAATGGCGTCCTTTGACCAATACTGAGTCAAACGAGGGTTTAGATGCAAACTCAATTGAGAATGAAGATGAATGGTACCAGGAAACAGCAGGGAGTGATTATCAAGAATCGCATGATGGTTGGTTTGACAACGCAATTGAGGATACAGCAACAGAAAGTTGGTTTGGTGCAACGTCATATCTTGAAGCTCCTTCGGTGGTTAGAACTGATGTATTCTATGCTTCTGATGACGGTAACAACAGGCTAGAACTTCGAGAACTTATGAGCAGGTATATAATATTATATTACACTAAACTCCATTATCCAGTCACTTTCATTCTTGAGGTGTTAAAACTAATTTACGTGCTGATGGTGTAGGAGAAGCGTCTCTAATCTTCTTCAGAGTGATTTCCGTGTGAGACTGGACCAGCTGATGCAATCATATGTGGAACGTCAAGACCAGGCATTTGAATCTGATGATGAGTGGATGGTAGAGAGAGAGCATCAAGATCAGGATCAGCATAGTGTAGATGAAAATGACAATGTTAACGAGAGAACAGAAGGCGCTCACTCTTCTCCACCAGCCATCTCTCAAACACACCAAGATGATACTTTCTTAGATCTACCTGGCTGGCAACACCATGGAACTGTGAGTTTTAGTTCCATTCACACATTAGCATTGTATAAAATTTCTAACATATCCATATGTTAGCATCATTATTGTGGTACGAACTGCCTGCGTATTTTTTAATTGGTTTGAACCAACTGTGAACGGTTGATCTGTATCAGGAATGGGAGATCATCAATGGTCTACGTACTGATATGATTACCCTTCAAGAACGGATGAATAGCATGCAGAGGACACTAGAGACATGCATGAATATGCAATTCGAGTTGCAACGCTCAGTGCAACAAGAAGTTTCTTCAGCTCTAAATCGATCATCTACTTCAGGTCCGTCTTACACTTGTGAACCACCATATAAGCGTACTTCATGTCTTTTACATGAAAAGTTTAGTCATTTGTGGTTTTCTAAATTCTCTTCTGACACCAACCTTCCATATTCAGGCAAAGATAGTTTGCAAAAAGATCAACCAGAAGTGAATTGCTTTTTATGTTGTGACAATAGTTCCGACTCTTCACCCAATAGGTAATAAATGTTGAACGTTGATTCACACTTCACAAAACTGTTATGCAGTTTCTTTGTTCAAACTCCAAACCCTAAATTCTCTGCATTTCGTATGTGTTGTGTTAATGTAGGAGTGGAGACGTGTTGGTTTGCTCAAAATGTGCGGAGAAAATAAACTGGTCGAAGCTAAAGGAAAGTGTCAGGCACCCGTAATTAAGCTGAGGTGAACACATATACTCTTACTAATACAAATTTAACACCATAAAAATGATATGATTAGCAGTTGGAATAACAAAAGGCAGACAAGAGTTTCCATCTAGTCTCTCTCAAACCTCGATGATCAGGTAAATCTTTAGAGTCAAAATGTTTTCTTATTGTAAACTGCATTCTACTTGTATTAATTTGTTTTATTGAATTATGTTGTGACAGGTGATGATGGAAGTAAGTTTCAATTGGATCACATTAATCTTATTTAAAGAAGTTGACGAATAATCTTATACTAATGAGTGGAGTGGAGATACTTAGACCAGTATTGCTGTTTTTACTTGTAATCTCATACTGGTCCATTTCGGATGGTTATAAGGTGACATGTACTTGAGGCATCTAAGGGTTGTGGCGTTTTGCAATGCAACCATGCGAAATACAATCACGGATTTTCATTACAAGTTGTGATGTCTTTCTTTTTTTTTTTTTTTTTCAAGTATGAACTAGCAGTATTAAGATCGCCCATGTGACTGTTGAGAAATGACAACAAAACTTTTTAGAGTTCAGTAGATTGTTGAACTTTTCAAGTATGATGTGGAGGTTTTTATTTCAAAATAAATTAAGAACGCCAAGAACACATTAATATTTGAATAATCTCAACTTCTCAAGAATGTCAAAAGGGGCCCAAACAAACAAAAAAAAAAAAAAATCAAATCGATAAAAGTTTGCAGAAGATGTGATTAAAAAGAAGTAAATCTTTTTAATAAACCTCTACGATGTCATATGAAATAATATTATGACGATTGATTAGAAAATTAAGATGGGAAATAAACAACCAATTAGTCTCGGGCTATTTATTAACTTGTAGTTAATTCTATTGAAATGACTTTTTTCTTTGGGAATTACAGTTTTCGCTTGTTTTAATCATAAATGACTTAGCGGTGGCAAAAGAAATCATGCCGCGGTAGGAGATTTATATCATGTCAAAGCAGGTCATTTTACAAATGGATCATGCTCCGAATGGAGTTTGATCCGTCCACTTCAGTTCCTACTAAAAATTTTATAACTCACTGTAATTCATAAAAATCCGTCTAAAATTATATATATTCAAATAGTTTATATCATTTACATGTTATTATGATAAAAAGTTCTATATCATGCAAAATAACAATATGCACATGTTCAAATATGCAACATGCATGATCATGTGCATTATGTATTTTTGCATGAAATTAAACATCTAAAATTTTTATCGTAATGAATATGAAAATGAAGTGAAATAGTCAAATCATAATACAATTTTGAACACATGTATTACACTTTTACTTGAAATTTAAAATTTATATATAATGAACACATTCATATAGTATGATACTCCGGCATCCAAGTCTAATATTGTACTTCATGAATCTCTCTCTCTTTATATATATATATATATATATATATATATATATGATATCATTGCAGAACCTAAATTTAGTGTAGAACCGTAGAACCAATATCGTCCATAGATTAAATTAATCTAATGGTCTTGATTAAAACCATAAAGTTTGGAATTAGTGAAAAAAAGATTGACATTAGTGATTATTTAATTCTTTCAGGGTAAAAAAGAAATAGATTGAAAATAACAAAAAGATTAGCATTAGTAAAATAAATATCTTTTTTCTTTAAATTAAAATAACATTAATATGATTATTGTTAAATCAAAAAAATTATACCATAAAAACGAGAATTTTATACTCATTAAAACGAGACCGGTCATTATATATTTTTTTCGAAAAAATTTTACGTGTTTATTTTTTGTAAAAAAAAAATTACCCAGACCACGATGCAATGTAGCATGGCCGGTATCATTCAATGTCGAATGAACACTTGATATCATATATTCAACGTCGATGCAACACTGCATGTATATTATAAATTAATAGAACCAAAATAATGGTCAACATTAGTAGTCAAAAGTTGGTTGATTTAATGGGAACAATAATAACATATTTTTTTCGAAAAAATTTTACGCGTTTATTTTTCGTAAAAAAAAATTATTCAGACCACGATGCAATGTAGCATGACCGATATAATTCAACGTCGATGCAACACTGCATGTACATTCAAAATTAACAGAACCAAAATAATGGTCAAACATAGTAGTTAAAAGTTGGTTGATTTAATGGGAACAGTAATGACATATTTTTTTCGAAAAAATTTACGTGTTTATTTTTCGTAAAAAAAAATTATTCAGACCACGATGCAATGTAGCATGACCGATATAATTCAACGTCGATGCAACACTGCATGTACATTCAAAATTAACAGAACCAAAGTAATGGTCAAAATTAGTAGTCAAAAGTTGGTTGATTTAATGGGAACAGTAATGACATATTTTTTTCGAAAAAAATTTACGCGTTTATTTTTCGTAAAAAAAAATTATTCAGACCACGATGCAATGTAGCATGACCGATATAATTCAACGTCGATCCAACATTGCATGTACATTCAAAATTAACAGAACCAAAATAATGGTCAAAAATTAGTAGTCAAAAGTTGGTTGATTTAATGGGAACAGTAATGACATATTTTTTTCGAAAAAATTTTACGCGTTTATTTTTCGTAAAAAAAAATTATTCAGACCATGATGTAATGTAGCATGACCGATATAATTCAACGTCGATGCAACACTGCATGTACATTCAAAATTAACAGAACCAAAATAATGGTCAAAAGTGGGCAGTCAAACTTGGTAGGCTACTATTAATTCAATGTTAATTGCATAATTACCATCTTATCCCTAGTGTTATATAATAATCCAATGGTTTAGATTGGTTCTATAGTTCTACAGTAAACTAAGGTTCTGCAATGACCCCAACCCTATATATATAGATTTGGGTTCAAATGAGTACCACTAGTTTTGCGGAGTACCGGAGGTACCTCGCTTAAAATTATTTTTTTTTGAAATTTTTTTTCATAATCATGTTTAAATTAATAATATAAGACTACTTGCAAAAAATCACACATAAACACACACTATAACTATGTGAAACGTGTAAGTTCACATGAACTGCACTGTTGTGAACGTATGTTCACAGCTAAGCATGTTCACATGAATTTTTTCACGTTCACATGACTTTTAAGAGGCTACGAAGTGTGAATGCGTGTAATTTTTTACAAATATGCTTATATTACAAAATGAATATGAAAAAAATTTAAAAAAAAAAACTTTTTTTCGGAGCATGTTCACATCTTAAACCCGTGTGTTCACAGGTACTCACACGAACCATATTATATATATATATATATATATATATATATATATATATATATATATATATATATATATATATATATATATATATATATATATATGTATATAATGAATACCAAACATGGATCGGAAAACTTTGGAAAATCTCCATGCACCACCACAAATGCATCACAATTCTCGCGTGATGCATCAGATTCCCCGCGTGATGCATCGACTTTCTGCGTGATGCATCACCTGAACCAATAGCTATAAAGTGGTTCCCGGGTTTTCCAATGCATATATGTTTACCATTGAACCCACCCCTATACACACACAAAAGTATATATTTATTATTTTAATCTATGAAGTCATAGAAAACATTAAAAACCGAAAAACCAAATTGCAAAAAACCGCACAACCAATTCTAACCCATAAAAACCATTTTAAAGTGAAGGTACAAACCAAAAAACCGGGTTTAAAGAAAAAAACAATCATTTTAAAGTAAACGAATTAACCCTAAAACACGGCTTTAAACCCAAAAAACCAATTCGAATCCTTAAAAATAAAAAACGAATAACTTGTAGGTTCAACTCGAAAAACCGGAAAACCGAACCCGGATGAAACCGAAACCGAAGGGTTTCTAAAACCCAAAAATCGAAAAAAAAAAAAAAACGGTTTAATTAACCCACCAAGTTTGACTACCATTTTGACCATTGTTTTGACTCTTTTAATATTGAATGTATATGAAGTGCTGCATATATGATGTACAATATTACTTTGACGTCCAAAAACCGAACACGGATGAAACCGAAACCGAACGATTTCTAAAACCCAAAAACCGAACGGTTTGATTAGTCCACCAAGTTTGACTACCAATTCTGAACATTGTTTCGACTCTTTTAATATTAAATGTATATGCAATGCAACATATATTATATACTAGTTGTAGTACCCGCACATTGCTGCGGGAAAGTGAAAAAAAATGGTATTTACTATTAACCATACCAAGCACACTATAATGCCAACAAAAGTAAACCTTGAACAAATAAAATACATAGGTTAAAACCTAAAAGTCATAAAAGGTTACAAATGATACCAACTTTTACAATTTACATATGGGAAAGTGATGGAACACCAAAAATGAACTAAGAATGTTACTTGAATATTTAACCGAAATTGTGTGAACATCAGAGAGATGGAGAGAGCCAGAGAGGTGGAGCGGAGTAGCATTATTGTGGGTGCAACGATTTAGGGCTCTAGCTTCGACACTGTTTGATGGTAACTCGCAATGTTCATAGCCATGGTTTTACCTCAAGGGACGTTATAAAAAATAATTAAGATACGGGGGACGAACTTTATAATTAATCGGGGTCAAAAAAATTTCGACTAAATATAAAATACCTAAAAAAATTATAGGGGTCATTTGACTCATGCTCTAAACTTAAATCCGCTGCGCCCCTGGTTATAGATAGGAAATAAAGATAAAGATTTTGTATATTCACATAAACTTTTGTAACATCTACATAAGATTGTACGTCGATCATACATATATGGTTTTTGTAAACGTCGTCAGATATTCACAATCTTGTGTTTTTATTCATTCGATCGCAAAATGTTTCTGCTGTTTTTATATATTCATTCACATGCAAACTTACATAGTTTCTGTAAGGTTTATGTGCATTCACATTGGATCATGGGGTTAATTGGACACTAGCACTACACATTTGATCTTCGTTTAGGGGTTGTTTGTTTAATTCTTAATGAAACCATTAAAAAGTCATTCAAAGGTAAAATGACCTCTTAATGAATCCATTAAAAGGTAAATAAACAAGGCCTTACTTGGGTGTACGTACGTACACCATTAGATAAATTATCACATGATGTCAACAACATTCAAGTCATCGATTGAGATTTCTATTTCATTGTTTATCCAAACCCACATCCTCTCTAGGTACTTGGCACTTGGTATGCTTAAAAATCCCGTAAATATGCTAAAAAGCCACTGCGTTGGTGATAGTGGTGATGTATTTGCGAACGTACCCAAGTACTCGATTACTATTACCTGCAACACGACAATCGCAGCGATAACGCTTACAAACACCTTGTTGTTCCATATGCCATCTAAAACATTTTCTTTCTCCATTTCTCGAGAGTTCACCGCGTTAAACAGCTGCACATACGGATATCAGCACATGTTGTTATCTGAATCGGGTTCAGTCAAAAAGATTGAAAAAGGATGGATGGTTTGAAAATGTTAGTATATGGTGTGTAAAGATGACATTACTACTGCATCATGACTGATTTCATAAAACACTTGAGGGTCACACCGATGAGCACAACTGAGCAGATGCAATTAAACTAATGAATAAATGATATTGGATATTGTTCATGACACGAAATGATCATTGAGATTAAATTAATGTGTGATTAATTATATCTTAAAAGTACGGGGACTAAAAGTACAATATAAGATATTGTAAGTGATTTAATTGTCATTGGATGATAATTAAATAAACAGTTATCTAGTCTTTTATTTATTATTGGATATTAAATAAAAGATATATTTATTTGAATTGATATTGTCATCTAGTTATTAGATAATTAGAATGATAATCATAAACAAATAAATAGAGATAATTATAAATAATTATCTACTCGTTTATATATTATTAGATAATATATAAAAGATAAATATTATTTAATAGATATATAATTATAGAGATAATTATATAAGGTTTAAATAATAAAGATAATTATTAAGATATATATTATATTTATATATTAAAATTTTTAATTAATATATATATATAATATATATATACATACGGCAATGAGGCACACTAGTGATATATGTGTGGATAGATATAAATTAGGTGTGACCTAATTGAAGAGTGAGAGCCGCCGCACACACACACTTGAAGGTGTGTGTGTGGTGTGCCACGGCCGTACGAACAAACACGCAATTAAGTGTTTGGTTTTCCCGTTCTTCGTGTGTTTGATTGCATATCTGGCGTCGCTCGATCGTGTCATCACCGGTGGATACCGAGAGCGTCTCATTCGTGTATTCTTGTCATAGAATACAAAGGTACGGATTTTAATGCTTTCATATTTACTTATCTTATGTTTTACTTGATGATCCGTGTACGGAATTCGTAAATTTTAAAAGCTTCCGCTGTGCGTTAATATGATTAATGTTTTTGTTTTACGAGAAAGATATATGAATTCCCAACAGTGGTATCAGAGCCATCTCAAGTAACATAATGATAGTATTATTCGAGTATTTATGTCCAACGATCTTAAAGTTTCAATTTTTAATAATTAAAATTGTTTAAACGGTCGAAATCAATAATTAAAATGTTTAAGGTTTTGATTTGGCTTGGAGAAAATCGACCAAAGGTTTTGGAAACCTTATGGTGATTCTCGGCCAACCTTGGAGTTTTTCGGAACTCGGGATTTTGAAACCTTAGTTCGTTTTATTTAATTGATGTTTGATTGTTTAAAAGTGTTTAATTGATTAAAAGTCGGAAAATTAAACGTTTCGGTTCGCGAAATCAAACCTAGAGATTTCGGCCATGGGTTGAGACCCATGACCTCTCGGTTGTGATGTGGTAACCGAGGTGATGGATTATTTGTTTCCGTCATGTCGTTTAATTCACGGTTAAAACTCGAACGATTAAATTAAATGCGTTAAAATCGAATTAATAAATCAAAAGTGTTTGGTTATTAATATTTAAACATTTGTGACTAAATGTGTTTTCGGTTTTATAAAAATTAAAGTGGAGACTTTATTAGTTTTTTTTTATAAAATTCACAAATCGTTTTAAATATTATTCGATTCGATAATTAAACGATTATTTGGAAAATGGAAATCGAAATAATCAAAGTGAGTTGATTAAAGGCTTCGATTAATTTCAGCCGTCAAAGGGTTTAATACCCTACTTGTTTTCGGTTCATATGGGTTATTGAACCCGAGTATGAGTCGGTTAACTAAGTTGGTTCGTTTCCGTTTTCCGGTAATTCGTCGTTTAAATTAAATCGGTTTTAATTAAAAAGTTAAGTTTTAATGTTGAAATTAAAATTAATGTTAATTTTAATTTATAAACTAGATTTAATTTATGCATTTAATATTTAGTTCCATAAAATGCATTATTAAATTAAAGAGAATTTAATTTAAGGATTCTGTTTTCAATTGATGAAATCGTGACCTTGAGTTTCATGCTCGGTCATTGTTTAATGTTTTGAGATTTGATCTCGACATTAACGTTTTTGGTAGAAATCGTTTAAAACCATTAAAAAAAAGGTTTTTGGTATTATTTAAAGATGGTCAATTTTCTTTAAATATTTTAAAAGAAATATTTTATTGGTAAAATTGTTTATCTAGAAAATTGACATTTTAAATAAAGTTTAGTTATTTATTTTGAAAAGTGTTTCAATTAAATAATATTTAATTGATAATTATTTAAAGGAAGTTTAAATTATTTATCAATATTATTTGAAAATAAAACTATATTTATTAAAGGTTGTTTAATAAAAAGTTTCTTAAAATAGTAATTTTTAGTTTCAAAGGTGTTTGAATTATTAATTGAATATTTTAAGAAAAGTGTAGTTTTGAATCCAAAGATAATGCAAAGATGGAATTGAATTTGAATTTTTCGGGAAAAAGTTTCTAATTTTGGAAAGTGTTCCTAAATTTCGAGTTTACGAACCGTATTAAATTTAAGAACGATATTGGACATGATTACTTCAATTAATGGTAGATTAATTGGTTTTGGATTCATTTGCATGTCAAGATGAAAATGAATTCTGGATTATTTACAAGCTTTACTGCTTTAGTTATGTTTGTGACATAGCCGAGCCTTGAGACCCCTTTGTTTGTGATGGTTGTTTTATAATCTTAATGTTTGCTATTTTTTTATTATTGGTTATTTTTGGGAAGGCCTGCGTGCCATTGGAATCCCGGGTATTATGATGTAATCTGTAATAGGTTAGAAAATAGGCAAATGTATTTAGATTAAAATTATGTAAAAAAAATCTTGGCGAAGATGTCCATCAAGAAGAATGTCATCCATCAAGGACGCTCGGAGACATCATCGGATGCTGAGGCTAGTGGGAGCTGAAAGAGTTCAACCTTCTTGCATTGTGTGTTGATTTTGTCCCTTAGGTTTTGACCTAATTGGTTTGTCCGTATGGCTCTCGGAAACCAATTTAGTTTCGGCAAGGCTATGTCACCGTGTGGTTGTTTGTTTTATTTCTTGATGTTTTATTTATATCTGCGTGGTTGTGGTGACAAAGTAGATAAATAAAAGAAATTAAAACTACAATCATTTTTGATGAAAAATTAAAGTATTTAAAAGGAAGTTTAAATTGGAAACTTTAATTATTTTGTCAGGTGTTAGATATGACATTTTTATGAAATTAGTTTTTCAAATAAAGGAGATTTATTTTTAAAATGTCATATGATCAAAGAGTTGAAATTCTTAAAACTGGTACATTAACTGGATTGTTTACCAAAATAGGTGGTGTCTAGGACAGTCTTGCTCGGGCTGTGGAATTTCCTAAAGGTTTAGAACCGAAAGGATCCTGCCCGCTGACTAACCTGACTGGCCACTAGTTCTTGGTAAGAGACTGGTTATAAACCCAAATTAAAAATCTGACACAACACACCGTCCATATAGTGGCACTCACGGTGACCGGTCGTCGTAAGTAGGTTCAGCCTTCGTTGGGTGCTTACGCCGCAAACTCGGAGAGCTGTGAGGTAAGCACTGCGGATCCTAAGTGAGACTTGGGCCAGTGACTTGCAGTTGTTATATGGTGTGTGTCAGTGGTGGTTCCTCAGTAAGACTGTTGCCCAAGGTGTGGATGAGATTAAACATGATCAATTTGAGAAATTGAAAATCTCATAAGATCTAAGAGTTGCAAAGGGGTTGTAATTGGTAATAAGTTGCCTGCCTGAGTAGCTTATTCATGTAGGTTCAGCCTCCGTTGGGTGCATGAATAAGTAAAATGGTTCTTAGGATTAATAAATCATTTTCTAAATTTTGGGTTATTGATTTATTAATGGTTAATCAAATACTAATTTTTGAAAAATTGTTTAAGATGGTTGAAAAAGACAGAGGTAGAAGCGGTTTAATAATAACAATGACAATAACAGTAACAACAACAATGATAACGTCAATATCCTTTCCCACTTGAAAATCCTCCCCAAAAGCACATGTTGCTACTTTGAGGTCCATTCGGGATATGGAGAACTCAAAAGAGGCAACTTCCTGAACTGGGAGTAAAATCTGACAAATGTTCTGTACAGGGTGAAAGTCGTATATTCTGGAAAGGGCACCAGAACCTGCTCCTGCAGAGACTGCTACAGTTGAGGAGAGAAATCTCCACAAGAAGCACTCTGAGGATTCGGTCAATGTGGTCTGTCTAATGCTAGCGACCATGACATCTGAGCTGCGGACTAGCCTTATGGACGTCTCAGCTTGACAGATGTATCGCCAGCTAAAGGATATGTTCCAGACTCAGGCTCGGACTGAGAAAGATATACGACAAGGGCTCTGAGCTCCTGCAGAATGGCAGAAGGAACAACTGTTAGATCCCATGCGCTGAAGATGAAAGGTTATCTGGATCATCTTAGCAGACTTGGGTTACCCGTGACACAGGACATGACCACGAATCTAATTCTCAATTCCTTATTGAAGGAATTTTAGCAGTTTGTAATTTGTTACAATATGCACGGAGAAGATGATCAGTGGGCTGCATCGGATGCTATAGACTGCTGAGGGAGTGATTAAGGAGAGAAGATAGGGAAAGAGACGGAATGGAAAGTAAGTTTCCAAGCCGGAGGTTAGAGCTAACAAGTAGCTAAAACCTAGAACCAGAGAAGTCAAATCCAAGGATAACAAATTCTTTGAGTGCTAGGAAACTGGGCACTGGGAAAGGAATTGTCCCAAGTACTTGGAAACGGTCAAGGTTGACTGCATTGAGACTTCGTGTATCTGAATCAATCACTTCTATTGTCTTGGATATGTGATACCCAATTGAACAAAGTTCCATGCATAATGTCTGCAATGACTAAAATGAAGTGAAAAGAGATGACAGATTCAGTGGGAGCATAGAGACATCTTAAAGAATACTCTGCTGGACACTATTTTCATGTCATCAATAGTTTATCGTGGTGTAGTATACAATTGATTGAATTTCTTGCAAGTATTTTTGGGATAAATAAATAATTTTTGAAGTTAAAAATTTGTTGCTTGAAATTCCTATTGTTTAATATTACTAAACCATGATTATAGACTATTGATTCAAGTGGAACTTGAATAGTAACTTGTCAATGGAGATTGGACAAGCTAGTAGTCATATTCAGATAAAAAGGGTTACCATGTTGTTGTGTAAATTGTTCAAGTGTTCAAATGCAGTTTCATTGAACTTGTTAATTCTTGAAAGTTAGTTCAAGAGATTATATGAGTTGGATAGTCATCTGTGATTATATAGAAACTAATAAAATGCAAAATTAAATGTAAAGGAGTTACATGGAGGTTAATTCACTTCACTTGTCAGAAATAATTAGACTTGAGAAGTCAGAATTGTTTAGACAAGAAGTAATCGCATTTTATAAAATTACATGTGAAATGTATACAACTTGTGTGATGTTTAGTCAAGTAGTAGCCTTTGACTTGTTTAAACACTCGTCGGCAAGCTTGACGGAATACCACAACGAAATGTTGTCGATAACCAGGTTCTGGTGGTTATGGATACATATCACAAATGTTGAACACAATGTTATTAGATATTTGTTAAGATATAGATAAACCGCATACTGTCATATTCAAGACTAAACATCTAAACGTATCACTAGTAGCAATTAATCTGAATTGCTAGAGCTCCTAAATTTTAATCCTGGTGTCTTTATGAGTGATTTACCAGTTCCTCTAAAGATAATGGATATAAATTTGTACGGAGATTCAAATTGAGTCTGAATAATATTACAAAAAGTTGTAATAAATAACTAGTGTAATTTTTCAAAGATAAACGGTAATGGAAGTTAAGTCAGTTAACTAGAGAACACTCCCACTAAGATCATGTCTGAAATTAATTTTTCGATAGATCGTGTTACCGTTACATTTGATAAAGGAACAGTAGCATTAAATTGATGGAAGTCATGTTGTGTTTATTGAGATAAAGGAGATCAACATGATATCTTTAATGTCGTTCTATTTTGCATGTTTTAGAAATCCAAGAATAAATTTGAAGTTATACTAAAACTATTCCATAGCTGCTTGTTGTCGTGGGAACCACAACGAGAATTAAAAGGCTACTGTGGTTTTTGGTTGATATTCATGGGTGATGAATATAGCAAAGGTTGGACCAAATTCACAGGTATTTGTTGCGAACAAATATTGGATTGACCCACCGATTGAGACCACTTTGTGGATCATAGTCATGAGTCGTCTCAAAAAGGTAATCCTTAGTACCTGAGATGTCTACGTACTTTAGTGCGGGTGCTGCTGTACATTTGGCCTAACCTAACGTCATCCGTAACTGGGTGATCATAACGGTTCGAGGCTGGTTGCAGTGGGAGTCGTGCTGGAGGCCTAGATAGTCGATATGGGATTTGCACCTTCTTTTAACTAAGAAGAGATATTTCTGGGCCCCTCAGCGATCGATACTGACAGAAATGCATGGCCATGCTCGGACAGAACTGATGTGTTCTAATCTGTCTGTTTCAGTTCAGTATGAGATCAGGGAGTCGAGAAACATAATCCTGTTTGCTACGGTTGATCTAATCCATGCCTAGCTTTCACATTGAAATATCGCGATGCATGGGATATAACCTAAGTTTCTTTTTGGAAGGCAGTTTCAACAAGAATGCCCGAATGGGAGTCAGAGTTTTTATGACCTTGGTTGCCTAAAGTGTCTAGCCATGACCTCCTTTAGGCGCATGCTGCAGGACAGTATGTCGTCTTACACAAGTGGGAGTATGTTAGTATATGGTGTGTAAAGATGACATTACTACTGCATCATGACTGATTTCATAAAACACTTGAGGGTCACACCGATGAGCACAACTGAGCAGATGCAATTAAACTAATGAATAAATGATATTGGATATTGTTCATGACACGAAATGATCATTGAGATTAAATTAATGTGTGATTAATTATATCTTAAAAGTACGGGGACTAAAAGTACAATATAATATATTGTAAGTGATTTAATTGTCATTGGATGATAATTAAATAAATAGTTATCTAGTCTTTTATTTATTATTGGATATTAAATAAAAGATATATTTATTTGAATTGATATTGTCATCTAGTTATTAGATAATTAGAATGATAATCATAAACAAATAAATAGAGATAATTATAAATAATTATCTACTCGTTTATATATTATTAGATAATATATAAAAGATAAATATTATTTAATAGATATATAATTATAGAGATAATTATATAAGGTTTAAATAATAAAGATAATTATTAAGATATATATTATATTTATATATTAAATTTTTAATTAATATATATATAATATATATATACATACGGCAATGAGGCACACTAGTGATATATGTGTGGATAGATATAAATTAGGTGTGACCTAATTGAAGAGTGAGAGCCGCCGCACACACACACTTGAAGGTGTGTGTGTGTGGTGTGCCATGGCCGTACGAACAAACACGCAATTAAGTGTTTGGTTTTCCCGTTCTTCGTGTGTTTGATTGCATATCTGGCGCCGCTCGATCGTGTCATCACCGGTGGATACCGAGAGCGTCTCATTCGTGTATTCTTGTCATAGAATACAAAGGTACGGATTTTAATGCTTTCATATTTACTTATCTTATGTTTTACTTGGTGATCCGTGTACGGAATTCGTAAATTTTAAAAGCTTCCGCTGTGCGTTAATATGATTAATGTTTTTGTTTTACGAGAAAGATATATGAATTCCCAACAAAAAATTTAATGGATTATAAAACAAGATTACCTGACAGAAAACGAATGAGTTGAAGATGAGTGTGTTGAGGATCAGATCAGAATCACCTCCATGAAGGCCGAAAAACGCTTTCCCATTTGACTCAAGTAGCCAGATCACTATAAATTGGCGCAGGGCCTGCCCGTAGATGTTCTGCCACATGACTTTGCTTATGAAGTTCCCTTTTCTTCCAACTGGAGATCTCTTCATTAGTTCATCACTTGGAGGCTCAGTTGCCAGCTCCAGTGCTCCCAATGTATCAATGATCATGTTGACCCACAAAAGTTGAACAGCGGTGAGGGGCGTGTGCCCTGAAGCAGTAATAAAGAAAGATTTAAGAATAAGTAAACAGTTGAAATCGGCAGCTTGAATCAACCCAACAAGCAATAACGACGACTCTTACCTGTTAGACAAGCGGACCTAATGTTCACTTTTAACGCAGCGATATTAAAGGATTCTTTGTTATGAGGAACAACTTTACCGTTTGCATCGATAACCTTGTCACAAGCCGCCAATACTATTTCTGAAGCACCTTTACAATGAGCTCTTACGCCTCCTTCCGGAAGCTCCAGCACCACTCCCATTTGCTTCTTGGTAGAGTTAAATGGCTCAACTCTCACAACTTTGGTCGCCTGGCGTTCGGATCGGAAGTCACCACCAAGGGACAGGCCAAATTCCAATATTGCGGTGTCGGTCGGTGACCCAAGAATCTCATGTTCCCCCTTTTCGTTGCTCACAGCTTCTCCACCTGTATTAATGAATATCGATTATAGGAGAAGCTTTAAAGCGCTAGCCGGGATGTCAGATGCGTGTTGTTTGCTCCCGTCCATTACTTTCATACAAATGCACGATTTGACAACGGTCATATGGTTCGTTGTCAACGTCCCGGTTTTATCAGTGCAGATTGTTGTTGTAGACCCCATAGTCTCGCAGGCAGCAATACTACGGATCAGTACCTTGTCATTCATCATCTTTTTCATGGCAAACACAAAGCTCAACGTGACGGCCCAATGTAGCCCCTCCGGAACTGTAACGACAACAATGGTAACAACAATCGCAAAATATTCCAACAACATTAAGGCATCATCACCAGACCAGCTCCATTGAGTTCCTTCTATCATCTTACTATCAAGAAATTTTTGCAGCAAAACCGCAAATGTCACAATAGCAAAGAAAAGGTCTATCTTTCCGAAAACGGTGGCCACTCTGTTCAGCTTAACCTGCAGAGGAGTTTCATCATTCCCCCGTTCAACAAGAGTCTTCATTAGTTTTCCCCATTGAGTTCTCATGCCGACTGTTACGACTAACATCTTGCATGAACCATTTAGGACCTTAGTTCCCAACAATAAGTAAGGATTTTCAGCATTTACTTTTACTGGCTCGCACACTCCAGTCAAACGAGATTCATCGATAGAGACTGCATATCCAGAGAGAAAAAGTCCGTCTGCAGGGACTTGATCTCCAATTGCAAGATGTACAATATAACCGGAAAGTAGGTTGTATATCAGTAACTTTTGCCTGTATCCGTTTCTAGTAACTTGAACTGATATCTCTTCTCCTCTTTGTCCAAATCCATGAACTGTAGTGATTGGCGATAAGCACTCGATGCTGTTACAAACACTACCAACAAGATACGAGTCACAATTCCAAGACATTCACGAGCTCCCTTTGGCCATCCTTTTGTTGTTATGCCGATGATCGAAGAGAGAAAGGCACACCCAACAAGGGTTATAACAGTAATATTATGGAGGGATTCCCATACAAACACCGAAAAGTTGGGCTGCTCACGCTCTGTGAACTCATGGGTACCAAACAGTTCACGTCTGCGGTTCAACTCTCTGTCCTCCGTAGCAAGTCCATTGATGGTACATGTTTTAAGCTTCTTTGCAAGACCATCTACACCACCATGATACTTTAGCTTTTCGACGCTATGGCCTTCAATGATGATTCTGGCCTCATCAGCACCAATACCAAAACCAGCTGCTTCAAATTCCTCAGGTGCAGTGTGGACTACAATCATCACCATATTTATAACTAACTTATAAGTACATTTACATTTGCATGATGAAGGAAACAAAGAAATGTTGCAGGTTCAAGGAACTCACTGTTGGCAAGTTGAATTGCAGCTTCAGAAGCTCTCAACTTTTGTAATCATCAAAAGGTACGATCAGGAACTTCAATAATTTGTTACTACTATCATCATGATAAATCACTCAAAGACATGGACAAGAGCAATCTATTAATTACAGTATTACTTACAAAACCTAACACTTTCCTCTGAAAACTTGAAATAAATTTCTTGTTTTGATTTTCCATTTCACAAAAGCTTAATTGTATAGAGATATATTAGAGAACAATAACATTGGTTTATTATTTTAGTATATTTTACAGAGAGATACATGGTGCTTAAATAGATGGTAACTATACAAGGTAACGAGAAATACTAGGAGCTACATAAGGAATTACGGTAAGGAATTACAACAGCCTTTGACTAACAAGAATATTCTAGAAGGCTATTTAATTTAATTATTATTTTTGGGTTTGGTCGTTATACGCCCCCGCAAGATGGGGGATCCATCGGATACTCCAATCTTGGAGCGAAGATGGAGAAATGTGGCGCGTCCAAGTGGTTTGGTAAGAGCATCAGCGAGCTGATTAGAACCCGTAGCGTCCCGTTAGCAACTTTTTCTCGGACAAAATGATAATCTAGAGCAACATGCTTCATTCAAGAATGATACACTGGATTAGCACACAGGTACGTGGCGCCTGTGTTGTCACAGAAGAGTGTAGTTGGATGAGTTCTGGTGATACCAAGATCAGCAAGTAAGTGTTCAACCCACGAGGCTTCAGCTGCAGCATTGGCGAGAGCTTTAAATTCTGCTTTTGTGGAAGATCGGGAGACAGATTTCTGTTTTGCTTATCGCCATGAAATAATATTACCTCCAAGATATAAGATGTAGCCAGTAGTGGAACGTCCACCAGTAAAAATCCCTCCCCAATCGGAGTCTGAGAAAACTTTGAGATAAAGAGGTGAGTTGCGTATAAGAAACAAACTGTGATGGATTGTACCTTTCAAATATCGTAGCACTCGCTTCAATGCTTGCCAGTGTGTTTGAGTATGCGAGTGCATAAACTGAGAGAGTTTATTAATAGCAAAGGAGATATCTGGTCTAGTGAAGGCTAAGTATTGTAAAGAGCCTACGAGTTTCCGATAGGGTGTCAGATCAATTTGTGGAGAGTCGTCCATGAGGGTAAGGACCACTGAAGAGCTTAAAGGGGTGGCCACCTCTTTCGCACCATCCGTGTGAAATTGAGTTAGATTGTCTTGGATGTGACGATGTTGAGAAAGAAACAAGCCAGTGGATGTGGGAATGACTTCAATGTCTAGAAAATGATGTAGGGTACCTAGATCTTTAATTGAGAAACGAGTTGCAAGAGTATGAATGAAATGGGAAATAAAGTCACAGTTGTTACCGGTAAGAATGATGTCATCAACATAGACCATGAAGAAACAGGTTATCCCATCATGACGATATATAAAAAGAGAAGCGTCAGCATGAGATTTCCGGAAACCAAAGCCAAGAAGGAAGGAGGTAAGTTCCATGTACCAAGCCCGTGGGGCTTGTTTTAGACCATAAATGGATTTCCGAAGTCTGCATGCATAATTTGGTAATTGAGGATGAGTGAAGCCCAGTGGTTGTGTCATGAAGACTTCTTCATTGAGTGTACCATGAAGAAAGGCATTATTAACATCTAATTGTCGGACGGGCCAGTTGTTAACAAGAGCAATGGAAAGAATAACTCGAATGGTCACAGGTTTAGCTACAGGGCTAAAGGTGTCAAAATAGTCTTTTCCATATTGTTGAAGGAAGCCCTTGGCAACTAAACGAGCCTTATACTTATCAATTGTCCCGTCCGGATTGCGTTTGATGATGAATACCCATTTGCACCCAATGGGTTGGTGAGCGGCACGGGGAACAAGTTCCTAAGTACCTGTTTGCATAAGGGCATTAAATTCCAGATCCATAGCTTGGCGCCAATTAGGATCTTTTATAACTTGATAGTGAGTGCGAGGTTCGAGTGTTGGTGGTATGGGGTGAAGGGTGGTAGAGTTGACAAATGATGAGTTGTAGTATTTGGGATTTGGTTTTCTGTTTCGAGGGAATGGTGTTGGGGATGGTGGGGTGGGATTGGTTTCATTGGAATCAAGTGGAGTGGTATTGGGAAAGGTCGTCGAGTTGGACGGTGTGGAAGTTGGGGATGATATGGGTGAGTTAGGAGATGGAGTTGACGTTGGTGAGGTAGGAGTGATGTGGACGTGGGTGAGCGGTATGGAAGGTAGGGGTGATGTGGACGTAGTGGAGTTAGGTGATGGAGTTGACATTGGTGAGTTAGGGATTGGCAGAGAAGTAGAGTTGGCATGCATGAATTGCACAGGTGAGAGAATTGGATTAGATGGAATAACTGACAGTTTATGCTTGTAAAAGTCATCCGCAGTAGGAATCGGTGAGGATGAAAAATGAGGAAATGATGGGAAGTTGGATTCAATGAACTCGACATGGCGAGAGTGATATAGGCGTCGTGTTTGGGGGTCAAAACACTTGTAGGCAGATTTAGAGGTAGAGTAGCCAAGGAAAATACATGGTGAAGAATGTGGTTAGAGCTTGGAGGTTGTGTATGGTCTTAGCCAAGGGTAGCAGAGGCAGCCGAACGGTTTGAGTTTGGTATAGTGAGGTAGTTGTCGAAAAAGTCGTTGGAAAGGAGTTTGGTTGTTTAGAGCTTGTGTGGGTAGCCGATTGATGAGATAAACTGCTGTTTGAAATGCATGAGACCAAAAGGTGAGCGGTAGGTTGGCATAGTGAAGAAGGGCAAGACCGGTTTCAACTACGTGGCGGTGCCGGCGTTCAGCCACCCCAATCTGTTCAGGGGTGTGGGGGGCGTAGTGTAGTGGGAAATGCCATTGGATTAAAGGAAAGGGAGGAGACCGATGTATTCTCCTCCATTATCGGTAAAGAGGGACACCAGCGGTGTTTGAAAAAAAATTTCAACAAGATTTTTAAATTGTGGAAATATGGGTGCCACATCCGATTTATTTTTCATGGGATAAAGCCAAATGTATCTGGAGTAGTAGTCAACAAAAATAACATAATAGGTAAATTGATCAATTGATTGTTGAACCGGGCCCCACACATCTGAATAAATTAGTTGCAGAGGTTTAGTAGTAACAAATGAGTTTTTACCAAAAGGCAATTTATGGCTTTTATTAATTGAACAAGAAGGACAATGCAGACTTGAAACAGACAAGAGTTTAGAATTGAGACCTAAATTAGGAACAATTGACTTAAACACTTTAATTGATGGGTGGCCAAGTTTATGATGCCATTGAAGTGGAGAAAGGGCACTGGTCACATTAAGTAGAAGCTTGGATGGTAAGGTGGCATGGTAGACATCTTCAGTGTTCTCACCCCGCATGAGACGCGCCCCCGTGCGTAGATCCTTCACAAAAAAATTATTGGGAAAAAATTCAACAGAAACACGATTAGTCTTGCACAATTTTGCAACTGAAATGAGATTTCTACGTAAACGAGGAACACACAACACATTAGGCAAAGACAATTGTTTATGTGTTGTGTTGATATGTTTTGATCCAACATGAGAAATATGTAAAGTTTTACCATCACCGAGTACGATTTCGTCAGGACCTCCGTATTCGGAGACATTATGTAATGCGGAGTGATTGGATGTCACATGATGGGATGCACTGGTATCAAACAACCACGTTGGTGAAACAGGAGATGAGCGATCAGATGTGGTGACGTTAGCAACCGGGGTTGAGGCCTGAGAGTTAACAACCGAAATGTTGTTTTCTTGAAGAAACTTAGCCAGCTTGTGGCATTCTTGAGTAGTGTAGCCAGGAATAGTGCAGAATTGGCAAAAAGAGGTACTTCTGGTCTGACGATTTTCAGAATGAGTGGTAGACCATTTTGACCTGTTGTTTCCTTGTTGTCGCTGCTGCCCAGTAGTAAAGGTACGTGGGTTCCTTTGAAATGAGTTTGACGTATGCGTCCTTCCGCTTTTCCGGGCTGTGTAGTTAGCCGTGGGTACCACAATATCAACAGTTGGAGCAGTCTCCTTAAGACTTCTTTCAAAATCAATTAACTTATCAAAGAGTTCCGGATAAGAAAGCGGTGTCTCACGAACCTTAATAGCAGCAACAATCACATTGTATTCGTCACCGAGTTGAGAAAGAATGTGAACGAGAAGATCCTCTTCTGCAATTGGACTCTGTGCAAGAGCTAGGTCATCGGCTATAGACCTCATGTCCTGTAGAAATTCTTGAATTGTTCGGCTTCCTTTTGGATTTTTTACTAATTTAGATTTGAGGGAGATGATACGGCTTCGTGAGGCACTGGCATAGCTTGAATTAAGTCGGGTCCAGGCATCTCAAGCAGTAATCGCAGATGAGATGAGAGGCTGTCTAGGTTCGGAGCTGCTTCCTAGGATGGCGTTGATTATGATTTGGTATTGCCGATACCATAGCAGGTATTCTGGATTTGGTTTGTTGCCTTCTAGGGTTTGTTTTGGTGGTTGTTGTGTGCCATTGATAAATGAATCAAGCTCCAGGCCTATTAAGGTGGATTCCACATGCTTACGCCATACCGGAAAATTGGTAGGGGTAAGTCGGATTGGAAAATGGGTTGAGGCAGTGATTTGAACCAGAGTTGCCATTGACAGCAGATTGGAAGTGTTGATATTAGTGATCGATTTGTCTGACTCATTTGAGGTAGGAGGCTTTGATACCATATAGAGATATATTAGAGAACAATATATTGATTTATTATTTTAGTATATTTTACAGAGAGATACATGGTGCTTAAATAGATGGTAACTATACAAGGTAAGGAGAAATACTAGAAGCTACATAAGGAATTACATTAAGGAATTACAACAGCCTTTGACTAACAAGAATATTCTAGATGGCTAATTTAATTTAAATATTGTTTTTGGGTTTGGTCGTTATAAATTGGTCCTTCATGTTTATGAGTTTGATCTAGTTTAATGCTAGAAAAAACCTGAAGTGTATTGAAACAAAATCTCGATCAGCATATAGTGATCGATCATTGTGATTTATACATATGCATAATTAAACACATACGCAAATAATCAAATGTTGTTCAGTGAGAACCGGCCACCATGTGTTTGTGAAAACGGGAAATTGCGCAAAAAAACCTCTAAGTTGGACCATTTTTGCGATTAAAACCCCCAACCATTTTTTATTGCACAAAAAGCTTCCAACTGGTTTTAACTTTGTAAATTTGGGATTTTTTCAAAAAAATCCGACTTGCAACCGGTTTAGCCGGTTGCAACTTGATGATGTGTAAAACTTTTAAATAGATTTTTGCGTAGAAAACCTCCAACTTGTTTAGTTTTTTCAATTAAAACCCCAAATCAATTTTAATTTGATGAAAAAACCTCCAACCAACAAAGATAATTAAAATTGAGTCTTCACTGATTGCATTTTGATGACATGAATATTTATTAAACTTTATTTTATCAAACAAAGAATCTGTTTCCCAATGGCCTCCACCCTCTAGCGAACCTCACTGCTCTGGCTGATCATATTCAGATGCTAAAATGGAATATAAATAAATGAAATTGAACATAAAGCTGAACCTAAAAATTCAACTCGTGAACACAAAATGAAATCGATTCCATCGGCACAATTGAAGTTCAAATCCAAGATTAAACGACAAAAGTTAATCGAACATACATACATAAAATAAACAACACTGAACATAAATAGGAGATAGAGTAATCGAAGTTGCCAGAGGTAAAGAAAAAGAGAAAAGGTAGATATTATTATTGGTTTGAGGTGAGAAAAATATAGTTAAGGGTTTTAATCGAAAAAGTCACCAATTTCGGGGTTTTTTATGCAAAAATTCAGTTTAAGAATTATACATGTACTGCCACGTAGGCGTCACGTAAGTCGGTTTGCCATGTGGACGCCACGTGTGTACCATGTAAGCATAGCAACGTCCTATTATAACCGGTCAAGTCCTAATTTCAAAAATTTTTACCGGTTAGAGGTTTTTTGTGCAACAAAAAATGGTTAGGGGTTTTAATCACAAAAATGGTCCAACTTTAAGGTTTTTTTACACAATTATCCCTTGTGAAAATGCTAGAAAGCAAGGGTGAACCTGAATGGTAGGTCGCAATAGCATAGGCATAGCAGCATCCTCGTTGTGCTTCTCGAAATGGAATCGCCGTTTAAGGTTCTTTATAAGACCAACCACATACCTCCATCTCTGTAGCGCCTCCTCCTCGAAATTCTCATTCAGATAATTCTCCATAAATATCAACTCGATCTCACAGTACTCTCACGAAGAAATCAAATTACTTGGCTCTACCAAAATCAAATCCACTGTCGATCGCGCGATTCTTTCTTCTTGCTGAAACTAAATAGAAACTATAATGTATATATAACTGTTGGAAAAAAGTGTAAATTTTTCAAAGGAAAAAGTGTATTTTCCATGTTTTGGACTAAATATAATTATATATAATTGTGAAATATATGATTAATATTTTGTGGGTTTGTATTCTCCTTGAAGAGAGGATTCCAACGATATAAAGAACGTCCAAAACGAAGCTAAGATGAATGAGATATCGATGCTTAAAGATTGGTGTTTGGAATGAATGAAACATCTTCTAAGTGGGTGAAGAGAGTCCCACATAGGAAGGAAGATGAAAACCAAAGTGAGTTTATAAGGAGGAGTGTTCAAAGTCATGACAAGATTGTTTGTGGTTTTTCCCCACTGAACTCGTGTACAACTGCGAACACGAATGCAGCTTCGAAAATCAGGGCTCGTGTGAGACAACTTTTTACTCCGAGGGTTGCTAAAAACTGTTACGAGTTTGAAAAAGCTGTTACGATTTGGTTTTCAACACATAATTATTCATATTAATTAACAATAAACCTTGTAATAATGGAGTATTACAAAAACGGTTTTTGTAATTAAAATATGATTAATTAGGTGTTTCAATTCATTTTTCCTATAAAAGAATAGGATATTCACCACATCTTTTTGAGACACTTGAAAGACTTGGAACACTTTGCATTCTTGAAACTTTTTGCACTTTAACGGCAAGACGTTGCTGCTTCCAAGAACGAAGAACACCTTCAATTCACGTGATTTTTCAGGCAAGTTGGTTACCTCCGGCAGTACACGCTGCTTTGGCTGTTGTACCCTGGGAAACAGACTTCGAATCTGTTTTAAGGGAATCGTGTCAAACACGAGACTCAGCCTTTATTTTTCCGTATTGTAATTTACTTTTCCGTATAATTATTTCTTTTACTTGTAATTTTAATTTCCGTACTTTATTTATTTCTGTGTATTGTAATTTTATTTCTGAATTGTAATTCGTAATACATTTCTTATATTTTATAATTGGTATCGGGCACACTATCCCTACAATCTTAAAACAGATTCGAAAACCACGATACCGGGTATAAAATTGGGAATTTTAAAGAAATTATTTCTTCGATTCAAACAAGTTTTGTCTCGAAGTAAAATTTCTATTACATTATTGTTTAGATTCAAACGAGTTTTGTCTCGAAGCAATTGTGTTTCCATTTCATTTAATTATTTCTGTTTCGTTACAAACTAGTTTTGATTTCGAGACGGATTTAATTTTGCAACAGCCTTGATTAAGTGTTTAATTTGAACGGCAGATTCGATTATTTACTTATGGTTTTTTAAGCTTGGAATGGATGATTCAATTTTCATTTTAATATAAAATTCGTTATTAGTCTCGTACGGGTTATAAGTGTTTGAATGAACGGTTGATTCATTCTTCACTTTGGTGTTAAATTGAACGGCAGATTCAATTTTCAATTTCAGTGATAAAATTTGGTTATAATAAAAGATTTAATTTTGTTATAAACTGATTAAATTTAACGGTTGATTCATTTTCACTTTGATGTTATCACTTTGGTGTTAAATTGAACGGCAGATTCAATTTTCAATTTTAGTGATAAAGTTGGTTATAATAAAAGATTTATTTTGTTTTAAAGTGATTAAAATTGTACGATTGATTCAAGTATGATCAATTAAAGGATTTGACATTGTTTATAATAAAAGTGTAATTTTATTATAAAGTGGAAAATTTTCTTTATTTAAAATTGTAAAGAATTTATTTTCTTTAGACGTTAAAGAAAAAATGAAAATATTAGATGGAGTTGTGTCACGGTCGATGACTTCAACTATAACATCTATTGCTAAACCATCGATTAAGGAGATGGTTGATATGATTGGAGTTCAAAATGCGAGTAATTTTGGCAATCATATTGAGAAATCAGAAATGCTTTCTGATTTAGATCTTGAACCATGCGTGGTTCTTGAAGGCAACGGTGAAGTTGCAAGTGTGATGAATGTGAATATCACCGCAATGGTTTCTGATGTAGAATTGGTAAAGTCTGAACCGAATGAATGGTGGATTGACACTGGTTCTACCCGATATGTGTGTTCGGAGAAAAGTTTGTTTACTACTTTGAAAGTAGTTAATGGAAAACTTTGATACGGTTGATGTCAAAGGTGAAGGCGATGTGATCTTGAAGATGACATCCGGGAAAGATTTTAAGTTGACAAATGTTTTGTATGTACCGGAAATTCGAAAGAATTTGGTTTCCGGATGGCTGTTAAACAAGTTTGGATTTAAAATGGTTTTTGAATCGAATAAATTTGTTTTGACCAAGAATGGTTATTTTGTTGGAGAAGGTTTTGCTTTGAATGGAATGTTCAAAATAAATTTAATGATTTTGAAAAGCAATTTTAATAAAACGTCTACAAATTCGGTTTATTTGACAGAGTCTTCTAACGTATGGCATGGTCGTCTTGGACATGTCAATTTTAAATCTTTACGTCGTTTAATTAAGTTAAATTGCATTCCATCTTTTCATATTGATTTAAATTATAAATGCCAAACTTGTGTTGAAGCCAAACTTACAAGATCGTCTTTCCAGTCGGTTGAAAGAATAACCGAACCACTTGATATGATTCACACGGATGTGTGTGATTTAAAATCCATTCCTACGAGAGGTGATAATAAGTACTTCATCACATTTATTGATGATTGTACTAGATATTGCTATGTTTACTTGATGGAAAGTAAAGATGAAGCAATCGATAACTTTGTTTTATACAATCAAGAGGTTGAGAACCAACTCAACAAAAAGATTAAGATTGTAAGAAGTGATCGAGATGGTGAATATGTGTCACCGTTTGCGGATTTATGTGTTCAACATGGAATCCGACACGAATTCACCGCTCCTTACTCACCTCAACAAAATGGTATTGCGGAAAGAAAGAACCGAACATTGAAAGAAATGGTGAATGCCATGTTAATTAATTCGGGAATGAGCCAAGAAATGTGGGGGGAAGCTATCCTCTCGGCTACTTATCTTTTGAATAAGATACCCCGCAAGAAATTGGACAAAACACCGTATGAACTTTGGATGGGAAGAGAGTCATCCTATAAGTACTTACGAGTGTGGGGGTGCCTAGCAAAGGATGTTGTACCGGTACCTAAGGCTCAAAAGATAGGACCTAAAACGGTTGATTGCATATTTATTGGTTATGCACATCATAGTAGTGCCTATCGGTTTCTTGTGTATGAGTCTAAAAATCCAGAAATTCACAATAAAATCATCATGGAATCAAGGAATGCATCCTTCTTTGAGAATATATTTCCTTGTTTGCAAAAGGATCGTACTAGTTCGTCTAAATCGAGTGACGAAAATGTCCAAGATGAGACATTAGGACAACCTGAAAGAGAAGAGGTTGAGCCTAGAAGAAGTAAAAGGAAAAGGGTTGAAAAATCATACGGAGATGATTTTGTCACTTACATGGTTGAAAGTGAATCCAAAACTTACCGAGAAGCGGTAACTTCTTCTGAAGGACCTCAATGGAAAGAAGCCATCAAGAGTGAAATTGAGTCAATTTTACAAAATCATACTTGGGAACTAGTGGACATTCCTGAAGGTTGTAAACCACTAGGTTACCGATGACTTTTTAAGAGGAAAATGAAACCCGATGGTTCCATTGACAAATATAAAGCACGTTTGGTAATCAAAGGTTACAAACAAAAGAGGGTGTTGATTACTTTGATACATATTCGCCGGTGACGCGAATAACATCCATTAGATTGGTGATTGCGATTGCCGCAATAAGAAATCTAGAAGTGCACCAAATGGATGTCAAGACGGCTTTTCTAAACAGTGATTTAGAAGAGGAGATCTACATGGAGCAACCCGGGGGTTTTAGTGCTCCCGGATGTGGAAAGAAAGTTTGTAGGCTTGTTAAGTCATTATATGGCTTGAAGCAAGCTCCCAAACAATGGCATCAAAAGTTTGACCACGTCATGCTAGAATGTGGATTCAAAATTAATGAGTGCGACAAATGTGTGTACATGAAGAATACAAAACATGGATATGTCATTCTTTGTTTATACGTAGACGATATGCTTATCGTTGGTAGTAACGAAAGAATGATTAATTCAACGAAAAAGATGTTGAAATCCAAATTTGACATGAAAGACATGGGTTTAGCGGAAGCGATTCTTGGTATTAAAATCACACGAACCCAAGATAATATTGTGTTAAGTCAAACTCATTATGTGGATAAAATTCTTGAGAAATTTAGTAATGGTGATTCTAGTATACCTAGAACTCCAATTGACACTAGTCAACATCTATCGAAAAATAGAGGTGAAAGTGTTAATCAACTAGAATACTCAAGAATTATAGGCAGTCTAATGTATCTAATGTCTTGTACCAGACCGGACATAGCATATGCTGTAAGCAGGCTAAGTAGGTACACGAGTAATCCGAGTCGGATTCATTAGAGAAGTGTGATACGAGTACTTCGGTATTTGAGATATACTCGAGAGTACGGACTGCGTTATGAGAGATATCCAGCTGTGATAGAAAGATACAACGATGTGAATTGGATATCTGATATAAAAGATTCTAGATCTACAAGTGGATATGTGTTTACACTTGGTGGGGCTGCTATTTCTTGGAAGTCTTCCAAGCAAACAGTGACAGCGAGATCTACGATGGAATCTGAATTCATCGCATTAGATAAATGTGGTGAAGAAGCCGAATGGTTACGTCAATTTATTGAAGACATACCAAAGTGGCCGAAACTTTTTGCACTTTAACGGCAAGACGTTGTTGCTTCCAAGAACGAAGAACACCTTCAATTCACGTGATTTTTCAGGCAAGTTGGTTACCTCCGTCAGTACACGCTGCTTTGGCTGTTGTACCCTGGGAAACAGACTTCGAATCTGTTTTAAGGGAATCGTGTCAAACACGAGACTCAGCCTTTATTTTTCTGTATTGTAATTTACTTTTCCGTATAATTATTTCTTTTACTTGTAATTTTAATTTCCATACTTTATTTATTTCTGTGTATTGTAATTTTATTTTTGAATTGTAATTCGTAATACATTTCTTATATTCTACATTAACGGAAGCTGCCAATGAAGTAGTATTTGGGTCGATTCACATATCTTCACTTGCAAATATGGGTGTTTTTGACACGAGAAGAAGAAGCTTCTCATAAAGTAGACGGTCATCGACAGTCTATTTTCTTATAAAAATGACTCAAACCCCATCGTTACGTTAGGTTGAAACAACACTTTGATACCATTAGACCAAAAAGTCTGTACTCAAAAACGGGGGAGTGGTGATTTTAATGACTTTTAAGAGAAACGGTGTTGTCTTCAAGTGGATACAAGTTAAAATTTAGATGTAGAAAGTAAGTTTTGGAACAAAGGAGTAATTTAGGAGTAGGATAGTTTGCCGTGTGTTTTGGCCGTTGACAATATTACTTTGACTTTAAAAGAGTCGAGAATCTCTCTCAACTTGAAAATCAGCACTAAAATGAATGGAAAAAACAATATATAAATAGTTTGTTTTAAGCTACAACATATTGTTCATGGGTCTATGACTTTCATAATCCATGTAGTCTCCACCCATGGGTCCAAAAGGACCGTTATACCCATACATATTATCGAAAAACCTTTCATCCGGACCCATACCAACACCCATTGGTGGACCCCATGGAACCGGACCCGACATATTTGAGCTTGATGCTTCTTGGTTCATGCCTGGTCCGTTATGGTTCGATGGGGAGTTGCCGGTTGGCCGTTTGTTGCCACATGTGCCTGCTGTAAGGGATATGGTATTTGACTGTTGCTGTTGCTGCTGCATTTGGAGTTGGTTTTTCATCGGAGACTTTGGCCTAAGAGATTCGATGTCTGGAGTCGTCAGCACCAGATGACCCGCTTCTGGAGGCGGGTTTCTTCCACCTCCTCCTTGCCACACCTTCCCATCCTTATCCGCAAAATTCCGAACATATGCCTAGAAATTTCAACACAACAATATCATCAATTGCATTCCCTAATGGTTTTTACACTTTTACTAGTGCAGTAATAAATAAAAAAAGGATTAATTACTAAAATAGCAAACATATCACACCCTTTATCACTTTTTAGCCATAAAAATTTCATTTTACCAAAATAGCCACACTTTACGTTACCACATTTACGTGATAGCCACCATTTACGTGATATGTACCTTTTTATTTTTATTTTAATGCATTACGTTACAAAGGTATTTGGTAACGTAAATGTTTGTACTTTACGTGACCACTTTAAAAAATATGCTCCTTCCCCATAAAAATGTAATGATTAAAAGTGGTCACGTAAAGTACAAGCATTCACGTTACCAAACACCTTTTGTAACGTAATGCATTAAAATATGAATAAAAAGTACATATCACGTAAATGTTGGCTATCACGTAAATGTGGTAACGTAAATTGTGGCTATTTTGGTAAAATGAAATTTTAATGGCAAAAAATGATAAAGGGGTGTAATATGTGGCTATTTTAGTAATTATCCCAATAAAAAAATATTGAATAGTACAAAGAAAAGGGACATAAGTGTTAAAAAGTACCTCAGAATTGAAATTGGACGAGGACAAATCTTTACCAACAGTCAACCAGCCAGACCGTATATTATGATCTTCACCAAAAAGCTCAAGCCTACGGCGACCGAGCGAGAAATGTTCGATAATCCGGTACATATCTTCAGGTTTTGCAGTAGAACCTAAATTCCCATCGGTAAAAGGTTAACGATATAAGTGTGCTTTAACGTCTGGACTATTCACATACAATCTACATGTACTAAAGACTCCATCTTGCAACATGTGACTTGGCACTTACTTTATGTAAAATGATCCACTGTGTATTGAATACTTAAAATATCCTTTAACAAGGCAAATAAAGAAAATCTCTGGACCCGATAATAATACCAATTTCTATGTGATGATGATAATACCCAAAATTTAAATTTAAAAAAAAAGAAAGAAAGAAAAAAAGTTGAACTTCAAATTTTTCCAAAATGGAAATGCTGCAATTATCATCGATGTCAACTTCTTTTCAGTTTAAAAATCAACACGGATGTTAATAGCTATTAAAATTTCAAAAAGTTCATTTACTGTAGTCATAGATGAACTAAGGAGGCGTTTGGTACATGGAATGGACTTGTTTACGTTTATAAGATTTTTTACCAATGATTGTCACAGAGATATAAAGGTCTTGAGGATTTCCAAATGAGGTCCCGAGTTCGACTCCCACAAATTTCAACTCCTTGGGGTTACTTGCCTTTCATATATATATATATATATATATATATATATATATATATGTTGACATAGAAAATAAAGAAAAAACTATTAACATTTCATTCCCTTTCGAAGGTTTTGATTCTCTTCATGTTAGAGGAGGAAACAAGAGGACGTTTGGTACGATGGAATGGGATGAAATGAAATTTATAAGCTTTTTCAAATAATGTTAGTTACAATAGATAGAGGTTGACATAGAAAATTTAGGAAAAACTATTAAACCTGCATTCCCTTTCTATTGTTCTAATTTTCTCCGTGTTGAGAAGGAAAAGAGAGAAATGAAATTTATACTAAACTCAATTCTCTACTCTCTCTCATCGAGAACAATGTTCTCTCATCACATAACAAAAATACATGTAAATCTCATATAATTTCATTACATTCCACCATAACAAATGTCGCCTAATCGACATAAAGAAAATGAAGACAAATTATTAGTTAGGAGATTAGAAATATGCATCAATTCTCTATAAATTCTAATGTTGTATCAATATATAGCTTAAAATTCAAATTCTCATTTCTCTAGCAATCGTGGAGAATTAAGTAGAAGTTCGAATTAGGGAAAGAGAAATACAACAATCCTAAGGTCATCATTGTATTTACAAGTTTCATGGTGTAAAAAACCAAAGATTTTATTCTTATTTCTTTTCTTTTCAATTATTCCTACCAAACGCAACCTAAGATAAATAAATTTATACTGAACTCAATCTCTACTACTTTTCAGTAAGAATCAAGACTTTCATCACATAATAACAAAGCTTGTAAATATCACGTGATTCTATTATCTCGATCCCACCGTATCAAACCCCCATATGTCTTAATAATGCCAAATCTAGAGAAATTTACAGTCTCTCTACATGTTGCTGAGATAGAAAAATAAATTGCATACTTTAAGCTTGTTTATTTTAATTAGCAATCCTAAGGGGCCGGTTGGCTTGCTGAATAGAATTCGAAGTAGTTGAAATTTAAATTACTTATTAGTGTGTTTGGTGGGGAAGGATAGTATATAATTTTAGTGTTTGGCTAAGGGTTTAGGTTGAGAATAGTTAGAATTCAAATTCATTTGAAAATTAGTAGGAACAACAAATTCCATAACAAAGATTTCGATGGAATAAGAAAAGCATAGTTGTGAAAGGATCAAGGCACACCAAGGAGCAAAGGGTCCCGAGGCCTAGACGCGGAGGCAGGGCATGCCTCATGAATGCGAGGCGCATCAAACTAAAAAGGTGAAAAAAAACATGTATGATGTCTAGTTGTCTACACAACTGAAACAGTCTAAAAACATTTATAATATAATAAAAAAAAGCTACGTTACACGTTGCCTAATTGCATAAAGACAGTTATAATATCAGCTATGTAGTTGCCTAGTTGCATAAAAGCATATATATGATGCCTAGTTAATCTAGAAAACATATATGCAAGATGGCTAGTTTCCTAGTTTTCTACCTTCTTAACCTCACCATGTAACGGAGGCGCACTTGCACTTTATGAAAAAGCTCCACACGCATCGTTGGCCTTATGAGCATCAATACCTAGACGCACTTGAGGCATGCTTTTAACAACTATTTCTAACTAGAAGTTCGAAACAAGCTAAATTAAAGTCCAATTCCATCAAATTCTATTCTACCCAAATGCACCCTAACAGTGTTAGAGACAACTCTAAATGGAGGTAATAATCTACTCATAAACTTAAATGCTTTTTTTTGGCCCATATACAAGTTCAAAGCAGTGTTGTAAATGTCAGCCGAGTACTTGGCGCCTACTCGGTACTCGATCCCTTACCAAGACGAGTCGGAGGTAATCAGCTTCAATACTCGACCAACTCGGTCAAGTAAAGTCAATTTTTTTCTCAAACACAACATATACATATTAGCTCAGAAATCAAGCTAGTCGGTCAAATGGGTCAAATTTTTCTTTAATAAACACACATTTACCTAGGGAGAGTCTCTCTTCCCCTTTTTAAAGTTTATAACAATTATGTTACGGTTTTTGAACATATTTATTGGATGTTATGAACAATTATATTTATATTTGAGTATTTATAAACATATTATATGTAATATTCTGAAATTTACAAGTAAAAGTTCCAATCCGAGTACTTCCACTCAAGCCAAGTACTCGCTACTCCCCGTCCGGGCGCTCGACTACCGCCTAGCGAGTTTTACAACATTGGCTCAAAGGGATATACATCCACAAGTAAGCTATTTGGTTTCTATGAAATCTCCACGTAAATGCATCACCAACATTTCATTTTAGTTTTTGAAGCTAAAAAGTTTCCCGTTTGACACTCAAAAATCCAATGTGGACTCTCTTAGACAATTGCAGCACTTAATATGCTTTCCTTTTAAGTGCCTTGTAAAAAGCAGGGGGTAGAGAGATAGAGAGAGAGAGAGAGTGTGTGTGTGTGTGTGTGTGTGGATGGGGTTCCTCATAAGATACAAGGGCACTACTGCTTAATAAGTACATTGTCAAAAGAAGCAAGAAAATTTGGCAATTCCTGATACATGAAATCAGAATATATTAAAAATTACTGACCATATGGAGGCTCCTCGGCAATTATTACATCTGTGTCAATGTTGGCATGAATTATGTGTCCATCAGTGCTGCGCCGAACAGTTCCTTTTATGCCCATCAAGCAATGCTCCTTCGCAATATCAAGAGCAGTTAGATTACTGATAAAATAATAAAGTCAAAATGCATCAAAAGAATAGGGTGTCTTATCTTTACCCCAGCATTTCTAGTTATATAAAATATAATAATGTTCAGTAACTTAAGTCAGTCATAGGATAGAAATCAAACGACCAGGAGACAATAAAACTGCCAACCTTTGAGCGCTGAAACAAAGTATGGGAATCATGGCGCAATCCAGGTGTTGCGGTGGTTTTGTTCGTTTTCACCCAGCATATATCTTCACACCTACGGAATCCCCACTACAATAATACAATGAAAGAGACAATGATTGTGATCTGATTAATGATCATTTTATAGAATTACTACTGGAATTATAGTTAAAAAAAAAAGAAGAAAAGAAACCTAATTTCATTTCAGCAATATCTATACCTTCTTTAGACATTGCCGACCTTGCTCAAGGCCAACTCCATCGCCAACCCATAGAAAAACAAAAGATGGTGTGTCAGCTATTGCCTGGAGAAATAAATAATCAAAGTTTTAGATATTATAGCATACAAAAAAGCCCAAAATATAATGGCACCGTTCCAGACAATAAAAGAGAGCTACACTTCAATTGGGAAATCAAAAGGGTTTTTTCAATTCAGAATCTTAACTTTGAAACAGGCTTTTGATAAATACATTAAAAATCATGACAACTGTCTTGCATTATAAATGAACTATGTCTGTAAAAAATTAACAAAATTTTACGGCTTTATTATCTGGAAGTTACTTAAAAATATATTGTGTAGAACAAAAGAGACAAAACGAATGGAAGATGATACTGATCAAAGAACCAGTAAGGTATAAACTATTTCCAAAAGGTTGTGTGTTGTTACTGAACCAAGACATAGTACAATTTTTGCAAAGATATTAAATGTAAAGCAGAAATTATAAACAATTAATAATCAAAACATCTACATTCGTCAAGTCAACAAACAAATAATAATAACAATAATTTATCAACACAACATAAAGAAAATGAGCTTATGAAAGCATAGCTACCTCGATTTTAAGATTCATTATTTCCTCAAATGTCCAGTACTCCATATGGTCAGTGACACCAGGAGCGCGGTGAACATATTCCTCCCAAGGAGGGTCCACAAGAATAACATCAAATTTGGTTCCAAAGAACTCAGGAGATAAAACTTGCTCGCGCAGGTCACACTTGTAATACATAGGAGCAGAAGCAGAATTGGCAACGATTTCATCCTTCTTTTGTATAAGCTCCCGAAGCTTTGGATAGTCCTCCACAACACTAGTGAGCTCCAGTTCCCTGATAAAATTCTGGGGTCGCATGCCAGTGTCAACAAAATTCTGGGAATAATCATTTTGTTCTCCTCTAGATGGCGCTTTACCAGGAGGCCCGTTATTCCTGGGAGGAACCCACCCACCAGGTCCCTTATCTTGTTGCTGCCCACGGCCCATGGGTCCAAGAGCATTGAAAACGGTACCAGGGATGTTTGGAGGCATTCCTCTTGCTGGCCCAGGTTGGTTGAAATACATAGCTGAATTAGGTGCAGTTCCTAAATTTGGAGGAAATCTAGGTGACGGCCCACCAGGAGGAACACCTGAAAGAGGTGGAACTACTGGCCAAACAACAGGAGGAGAAAATGGTGGAATGAAGACAGCAGGAGACATAGGAGGACCTGGACCAGGAGACATGCTAGGAGTGAGTGGTTGCAATCCACCAGGTGGCGGCATTCCAAGTGGTCCAAAAGGTGAACCCATCATTGGCACTTGCATATTGACTTGTTGTTGACCCTCTCTCCCAGTAGGCCGAACCCTTCCTCCTCTCCCCATTCTGTTGTTAACTTTAACACCTTGAGAACCACCTCTGTTGAAGGAACCTGGATCTTGGTATCCATGAGACGGCTGTGACTCGCTACTCGAAGATTGTCCTTGCCAGCCACCAGCACGATTGGGTCCAACACCCCGCTGACCTCTACCTTTCCCTCCCTCAGCGTCATCCATGTTTCTATCATCTACATATCTATCTTTTGGATCTTCACCAGATTGATCAACATTCCTTGCAACATGGTCACCATGTGGATAACCATATTCATCATTTGGTACTTGTTTTACATCAGATTGCTCATTAACTTCACTTTTCCTCCCGAATGAAGATCTTGAATCCTCTCGCGCATAATTGTAAGGTTTAGTTTCAATCTCTATCACATCATAATTGTCTTTTGAAATACCATAATTTGATGAGGTTTTCACAGCATCAGTCCTGTTCCCATCCTTCCGGCCACCAGCACGGCCCATATGCCTTTCAGTGTCGGCCCTATCACGACCACGTCTTTGTGATGGTGATTCCCAATCTCGGGTGTAGTCATAAGGAGCATCACCATCTTTCATTTCCTTATCATGAAAGCTGGGTTGCCTTCTTTTCCAGTTATCTTTCAAACCCTCACGGTCCCTGCTCTTGTCACTCCAGCTATCATCTCTTCCTTTCGATCTTTCCTCTCTATAACTGTCTTTTTCCACGTCCTTCCTTCTGTAACTGCTGCTTTTATCTAAATCCAGCTCACCATGTTCAGTGTCACGATGACGTCTTGCACTTCTCTCAGGGGTCCCTGACCTGGTAGAGCGGTCAATGTCTCTTCTACCCTTCTCCCTTATCCATGTACCACCATCTTCAGACCTTTCACGGCTTTCAACTGTATCATGTCCAGAAAGATTTCGTTGCTGCCTATGATCATCGACTTTCTCCTTGCTTAAGATATTTTCATGAGTTGATGGATTTTCTTCATTGTCTTCCTCCTGAACTTCTACATCTCCCTTACTCTTAGTCTTCTCGATTCCATCTCTTCTCTCATCCTTTTCATTATATTTAACGCCTTTATCACCACTCACATCTATACCCCTGTTTTTACCCTCATTCGCTTCACTATGCCCAGGTAAGCTTCGTTCTGATGCTTTACCAGTTCTTTGATCTGATTTTTCCCCATAGTCAACTTCTTCTACCTTGCTAACAATATTTGCATCATCCCACCTTTTTCTTGGATGTCTTCCAGAATCAGAAGTTCCATGACCCTTTTCTCGGGTAATTTCTTTTCTCTCTGAGTATCTTGACTCCTTTTCCTGCAGCTTATCAAGTGTTCCATCATGCAATCTTTCATCTCTACCTTTATTTTTGCTTTGGGAATTCTCACGTTCCGATGTCTTTGAATTTGATTTTCTTCTTTCATTTCTTTCTCCACCATCATGCCTGCTCTCTCCCTCTCCATCCTGATACCAATTGCTCAATGACTCCAAAGCACTCTCTTCTTGTATCTTCTTCATTTGTTTAGCTCGTGAATCCTTTCGTGACTCGTAATCATCCTCCTCACTAAGTGCCTTGCTCGAGCCACCTGGCCTTTTCCTACTCTCACTTTTCTCCTCACCACTTCTCCTTCTTCCATTATTTTCCAATCCTTCAGCTTCCTCTCCACTCCCTGATTGCCTTGACTTGCCCGACCTGCGCTTTCTCCTCTCATCTGTTTCCCCTATTTCATCATCTCTACCCCTATCACTCCTTGCACCTGAACCATCTTCTATGTCCCTTTTCACGGAACCTTTTACACGTTCAGGTGAACCCATCAAATATGCCTCCAATCTATACGAAAAGTTACAAAACGATAGAAAAAAACACTACAAGCATGCCGTCGTCCTGTAAAATCAAGTAAAGTAAAACAACCAGTATCATAAGTAAACAAATCAATGTATGACCTCATTGGTTTGGACAAATTATAATAAATCCAAACATATACTCCTTCATTCATATATAGAAAAAGAAGATATGGTTTATAATAAAATATACAAAAGAGACTACTTGGATACTTGAGTCAAACCTAGGCGAACTAATAGTATGAAAAATTGTAATGAATTTCTTTGCACGTTTAACTAAATGCTACAATCTAAAGCATTGACAGAAAGTATAGTGCATTCATCAATTTAGTTTCAGAATATGTATAAAAATATGAAACTGAAATCGCCAATTCAAGTCGAACATAAAAAGAATGCAAGTGTCTATCTCCCATTCTTTTCAACCAGTAGATATAGAAGTTCTTGATCCACGTGAACCATCATTCTCTTCCTTATTGGCTCCACATATCCTCAAAAACCAAAGAAACTCATTTTAAAAAGTTATGTAGAAGTTCAAAAATCAGAAAGGGTTTCAGGAAAACAAAGATCAATCTAATTGAAGCCCAAACATATTTAACTGGACCAACACATCAGCTTCCAACCCCAATTTCAAGCAATTAGCTAAAAATTAACCCTAAATCAATTAACTAGCATCAACAAACCAAGAGAAACGCCAATAATAGATGAAATGTACGAGGCGGTGATAATTGATTGTCTGAATTATAGAATACCTTTAAAGATGCGTGTTTGCTGATTGCAGGTCAGAGTTTTGCGAATTAATAGATGGGGTTAAGAATGAGGGATCTTTACATTTTGTGAACCCTTCAAGTTGAAGAGGATTTTGTATTCTCCTAGACGAGCTGAAATCCATTAGGGTTTTTGTAGTTTGTGGCATGAGGCTTTAAGCCGTGTGTGTGTATATGATAATTTGCACTCAACCTTCTTTGCCAATAAGAGAGGACGAGGCAGGTTTAGTACTTGTAACCAATATCATTTATTTGGTCATGTATTTGGCTACTTCTTTCTTTTTGTTTTCTATGATCTAGTGCTTGGTCTTCACCTTTATGAGTAGGACGCGACTCACTCATTGTCCCCTTAATCGTATTCAGCAGATACCCTTCTCTCACTATCGGCCGAACTTTTCCATCAAACCTGTTTGTCGATTCGTAACCTTAATAGCTTATTCAAAAAGTCATTTTACAGAGTAACACCCTTACTAAAAAGAAAAGAAGTCCCCCGTCTCGTTCCACAACAAGCCCAAGCCCTTATTCTCAAATCCAAAAGGAGATAGATATACTTACAGATTGGAATCTGAATTGGCATTTTCCAATTTCATATTTATACATATCATGAAACTCAAATTGTTGAATACACTATACTTTCTGTCAAGTGCTTTAGATTGTTGCATTTAGTTAAACAGGCTAAGAAATCCATTTCAGTTGTTCATTATGTCAGTTGGCCCAGGTTTTTTACATGTGGTTCAGCTTTTGGGTTTAAATCCGAAGAAATCTTGAACTTTTCTTTTCTTTAACAAATTAAACTCATATGTATGCAAGCAACACACATGGATGAACTGAAAAAACACCGCTCAAAGTCGAGGAGAAGAGAGAATAGAGAGTAACCTGGTGCGTTGGTGGCGTCGTGCGGTGGCCGGGGGTGGCGTCGTGCGACGGGCGACGGCTCAAAGTCGCACTTCTCAAATCTCAAACCCTAACAAACGATCTATAATGTGTATCTCGTTTGCCCCTTGCCCCAGAGAGGCAGAGAGTAGAAAACTAGAAAATTAGAAATTAAATTTGTATAATTTAATTAAAAGATTTAAAAAATTAACTAACAAAAATTCCAATTTTTTGGCTCTATCTATCTTCTATACTAATAAAAGAGTAAATATAATCAACTCTCATAAAGTCACGTGTCATCACCGTGTCATCACCATGAGTCGACACATTGCATTTATAGTTATAAAAAATAATAAATAAATTTAAAACATATATATCCGTATCTAATATAATCTACTTTTAAATTCAAATCAAATCAAATCTAACAAAATCTAATTCTTTAATAACTTATTAATTATAGATTTAATAATAAATGTTTTAATTTTTATTTTCTAAATAATAAATGTATTTAAATAATTATAGATTTAATTTTTATTTTCTAAATGATAAATGTTTAAATAAAATAAGTATAAAAAAATAAATTTAGATTTGCTACTTGATTTTTATAATTTTGATTAAAATTTAATAACTAATATAAATTTAAAAAAGGTATCATATTTAAATTTAAAACGTTACCCTAAATTAAAATTAGACCGGCGACTTTCAACTTTAAATTTTAATTATAATTATATATTAAAATTATAATAAAATACAATTCAAATTATAATTCCGTACATAATTTTTCTATATATAATCATGACTTTTTATTTCATAGTTTATATTCTTTTTAAAATTTTTCTATATAATTTAACTTTAATGCCTTAATATTCTTTTATTATAATTATAACAATATTTAAAATATTTATATATTTTCTAATTTATATTTATTAAAAACATCTATGTAATCATACGTCATTAACTAGTGTATATATAATAAATTGACTATAAGATCATTCCAAATTCCAACCTTCTGCTGTGTTTCAGAATTCCATTAATGGGAGGAAAGGAATGGAAACAACAAAAAATTTAACAAAAAGTGTGTTCCATAAAAATTTGTAGTAAGGAAAAGGATTGAAATCTATTTGATTTTTGTCTAAACTTCTTCCTCTCAAAAGCGAGAAGAAACGAACGAATTGTTGTGTATACATCGTTCATCTTTTTTATTCTTTTTACAGCCTGTTGCTGTCATCCTTATAGAACACAGCCTTAGAGTGTGGGGAGTACCCACCTCTCCCAAATCCATCTTTCTGTACACGTCAGCGCCACATCAGCTTTTCTCTCTCCACTTTTCCCCACCTTTCTAACTAGGAAATACCCATCTTTCTTAATCTTTCCATCTTTCTTAATTTTTTTAACATTTTAATTAAGAAAACAATTATTAAATATAAAATAATTAATTTCATAAATATTTAAAAAACTATTACATAATAAAATTACGAAACTAAAAAATAAAAACTTACGAAACTAAAAATTAAAAAAAGTACATAATCTAAAAAATTTATAGTCGCCATCCCCAACGCTCCGCAATTCTTTGTTTGCGGGCCAATACGGCTTCCAAAGCGTTACCTTGCAGATGGTCGTGTGGCCGAATGAAAAATTTCAAGTCACGTTCGTGTTGTTGTTCACTCAGTGACGCAATGTACGCATTATATTTTTTCTCTTTCAACTCCAATTCTTTTTCTTGTTTTGATTTTTTTAATTCTTCAAGTCGTGCTCGGTGACGTCTTTTATCTTCAAGATCTTGCTCGTGACATGATGAAATCCTTTCGAATTTTGATTGCATCTCTGGGTCGACTGATGTTGATGCTGGTTTTTTCCCCTTGCGGCGTGGTCGTTCAAGCTGCTCAAGATCCGCGTCGCCCTCGTCATCTTCGTCAATGTCAAGACCTAAAAATGCCGCATCAGAAGACGGTATTCCGATCGTGTTAGATTCGGAAGTTTTGGACCGCTTTCTTTGCGGCTCAACAAAATCATCCATTTGTGGAACGGGGTTCCACTTTGGATGACGTCGAAGCACCTCCCAAGCCGATTGGTGTGGAAACGGCTTACCTTTATTAAGGGCCTTGTATTGTTCTTGGGTGTTGGTGAAAACGTCGTAATCGTTTTCCCCGCTCCGTCGCTGCATCGCATTGTTGTTAAACATGCCGCCAAATTTTGTACGATTGCGGTTCATGTCTTTCCACTTTGAATTAAGTTGGTGGGTGGTGCGGCTAGTTCCACCAACTCGGTTATCAAAATTTTGGAGGATTCATCCCCAAAAATTTGAACGTTTTTGATTATTTCCGGTAGTTGGATCTTCGGAAATATCGATCCAGGCTTCCGCCAAAGCCTTTTCTTCCATGGAGGTCCACATTTTCGCTTTCATTGGACCCTTTCGTGTAGACCCGGTTGCCGCGGTGTTTACCGGAATCGTCTCCTCGTCGGAATCGACGGGTTGAGTTTCGGGTACCGTCTCCTCGTCGTCCTCGTCTCTAGATGCGGGGTCCCGATAAGCATATGGTTCGAAACCCTCGTGAAATTCTCGCGAGGAATATTGCGGATTGGGTGGGGATTGTTGGGAATATTGTGGATTGGGTGGGGATGGTTGGTAATATTGTGGATTGGGTGGGGATGGTTGGTAATATTGTGGATTGGGTGGGGATGGTTGGTAATATTGTGGATTGGGGGGTGAAAAGTGTGGCACGTATGGTGCCGAGTTATCCGTAAAATTTTGCGGTGGGCGGAAAGAAGGGTTTGATTGAGAAGCCGGTTGTTTGCCGCGTTTTCGACTTGCGGCGGGTTGTTTGCCGGTGTTTCGATCCATGACTTTAAAAAATATAGAGATTGAGAGAAATGGGAAAGAGAGTTGGAGAGATGATGAAAATGGTGAAGGTGGTGAAAATGGATGTGTTGTGAAGATATATTTATAGGGAAAAATATTTAATAAAAAAAATTTTTTTTTATTTGAAACGGTCACATGACCGTTGGAGAAGGAGCGGGGTGTAGCGGGGACGCGGAGCCGGCCGGGGTTCGATTTCAGCGGGGCCGCGGGGGTGGGGGTGGTGTAGCCGCCGGCTTCGGCTGATGTGGCGAAGCCGCCCCGCTCCCGGCTTGGGTACTCCCCACGCTCTTAGCGGCTTAGCCTGCAAAATAAAAAGAAGGTTTAATGCTCAAAGGTCTGACCCATAACATGGACATGGTTGGCCCATACTTGATGCCTTGATGAGCCCACCAACAAATGATCCACCATTTCTATTAAATTGGTAAGGAAAGGTTTAAATAGGAATAATTATATTGGACCAAGAAATATAATATAAAATACGAAATTTGACAGGAAATGTATTTTAAAAAAATTTAAACCGAGAAAGATAACGCATAATTTTAGGTTGACCAAGAAAGGACATGAAATTCAAATTTTAGGCCAAGAATGATAATCAAATTTTATTCTTTTACCAAAAAAGGATCATAAAATTAAAAATTTACCTTCTTAATTGGTCATAAATACTTTTTTTGACAAAATTAAATTTTATGTTATCTTTCTTTGCTTAAAATTTTCACATTATCTTTATTGTCAATTTTTGTATTTTATGTTACGTTTCTTGTTAATTTCCTTGGTTGTATTATATTAAATAAAACACAACACATCTTTATCTTTTCATTCCAACTCGGAAACAAACATAATGTGGTCACTATCATTTCCTTTTCACTTAACTCTTATTTTTCCGGTTTAAACTCAAAAGCAAAACGTTTATATAGATACAACACACGAAATGGTCATGAAATTAGAAGGTTTACTCATTCGTGACATTCTTTAGTATCATACGGGTTTCTAATAGTAATTTTCATATCGCTGTTTTCAAATAAGCAATATACTTATACACATGTTAAAGTGAAAGGAAAAAAAACTAATACAAATTTATGTCAAATGCAATGACGCGTTTGACTCCTTGTGGTCTCTCGCTTTCAACTAGGGGTGTTCAAACAAAACCAGAAAACCAAAAAACCGAGCCGAATCGCTTAAACCGCTTGATCCGAAACTGGAAAAAACTGAAACTGAAGCATCACGGGGTGTTTTAGGTTTCCACTTTTAGAAAACCGTGGATAAACGAACATCGATTATATATATACAAGTTAGTCGCTTCTATTTATAATTTCATTTAGACATTACACATTTATACATTATTCACTAATGAAATACTATTCATAAGTGGGTTTTGCTAATTTGTTCATCTCACACCAACAAAGAAAAATAATTTATAAATGGATTTTGCTAAAATGTGCTAGAGAGGGATATCTAAGTATTAAATATTTTTAATTGTACTAAAATGCACTAGAAGAGACTTTTGCAAAACACTATTTGTTGGTGGGTTTTGCTAAACTGTGCATATTTTTTTTATTATTTATATGTAATTTATATAATGAGAATCTTTACATGTTCTTATATTTTATTCATTTAAAAATTAATTTACTAAAACTAATTAATTCTTAGACATTTTGAAAATAAGATTTATTTTGGTTATAATAATTTTTGGTTTATAATAACTTTAATGTTTTTAATGTCTTATTTTGGTATCTTTGTGTTTACTTGAAAAATCAATTTTATTTTATTATCTGTTTAACATATTGCTTGATTAATTCTAATTAGGTTGTAATGTTTAGTTTATTAAATATTGTTTATATTAATAACATTATTATTTCAAATATTGATCACACCAATAAATTTGTTTTACTTTATTATTAGTTCATCGTCATTTTCAATTATATATTATAACTTTTGTTGATTGTAATAACTACGATAGATGATAAATGTGTGTTTTGTAGCGTACATACGTGTGTGTGTAATAACTACGATAGATGATAAATGTGTGTGTGTGTGTCATTTGGTTGGTGATTAGTTTTTTCTCCAACCTATTCAATTTATTTAATTTATTTTAAATTTTAATAGATCTTTTTATCTTTTATGTTAAATTTTATCTTAATTAATAAATAAAGTATGATTTAATCGTTTAAACAGTATCTATTAAAGTACAAAAATGCATAGCTATACATCCGTCGCAACGCACAGACACCACATAACTTGTTCTAATACATTAAATAATAGATTTTCAAATGATTTTTATTTTAATTCTTTTATTAAATAAATTTATTGTAACTTTTAATATTTATAATCAAATATTACTATGACTTTGAACTTAACAAGAATTTGTGTATAAAAATATGTATTTCTATAATTTTATTTACTTTTAAGCATATAACGGGTAACCGTGGACCGAACCGTGGATAACCGAGACCGGAAACATGGTTCACATGTTAACTACTAACCGAACCGAACCATGCACATCCCTACTTTCAACCTCATATCAAAGAGGATCATCATGTCATGGCCATTTTTTTAAACGGGACATATTGCAAAATCAATGAAAGTAGTCACTAGATTGATTATAGGGCTAAAGTCGTACAATAGCAGTATACTTTTTAAGGTGTATCGATATAGTACGTGTACTTTTTATATTGTTAATATGATACATTTACTTTTTTATGACCGGTTATTTCGTCTAGTTTTGCGCAGTTGTGGGAGAATCATTGCTACGAACTTGTTCACCGTTGGATTTGCGTGAAATTTGAAGAGAAGCTTGGCAACACATAGTTCTTCGACCTAGACGGTGGACATCGTCATTGGAGATTTCTACAGAGGTCTGTAGGTATATGAAGTTGGTTGTGTTGTGTGATTTCTCCTACCAGGTTATCACAAGGACGAGAGAGTGTATTTGATGCTTCAATTATGGAAATTTGAACATTAATAAAAAGAGAAATTTCACTCTTAACAGGTATAGCCAGTAACCAGTTACCAAAGGTATCATATTGGTATGAAAAAATGTACACGTATAAAATTTGAACGATTCAGAAAGTACACGTGTAATATGAATAATAAAAATAGTACACGTACTATATCGATACATTTTAAAAAGTACACAACTATTCTATGGATTTAACCCTCGATTATATAACCAATACAATTTCGTTGTGTTTTATACAAATGCACTGTATCAGAATTTGAATATTGATGACCGATTGTGATTTTTTTACAGAAACATTTAGTCCTGAAGGGCACAAAATGATTTTCTGATTAACTGGCTCATCTTCAACTGGTTTTCTCATATGGTTGGCTTGAAGAATTAACACACTGCGGATCGTATTCGCCATCTTCCTTCTTATTACTATTAAATGTTTTATATGAAATTTAGTTTTCATATTTTGAATTAAAATGTTATATGTCATAACTCATGAACTTACGATGATCTTGATATACTGATTAAAGTTATTCCATTTATTATAATTTGATTGAATTCTGATTATAATTTGATAATTAATATTAAACATTGAAATGTATTTATTTTATTGAGGTAATGTAATAGAGAGTTTTTATCCAAATAATAGTACTTTTAAAAAATATTTACCAAAACATAGTACTTTAGGTTTTATTTACTAAAACATGGTAGTTTTTCTTTTAACTCATTTTTTTAAATAAATGGTTCTTCTTTTTCTTCTTTTTATTTTTTTAACTTAATACAATTTTCAAAATAATTTTTTTTTTTCACTCAATTCTTTTTTTACTCACTTTAAATTTAATTAAGAAAATTTGACATAAATGAAATTTGACATAAAATCATACAATTCTCATTGATGTACGATTGAGTGAAAAAAAAAATCATAAAATCAATTCTTAATTTCAATCCATTAATTACTTAGAAGCTTGCTAGTAGTAGATTATTTTGAAAATTAAAATTGATGGATTCATGTATGAGTCATTTGGTTGACACATACAATTATTTTTTCACTCGATTCTTTTTTTTCACTCAATTTTTTTTTACTCACTTTGACATAAAATCATACATCATGTACGATTATATGGTTTTATTTGTATTGATAAAGTTAGTTTTCTAACATGAACCCATTGCATGATTTTTAAATTTAGTTGTTTTGATCGATTAATTGAAAAATATTGTTATTTGTCTATGTTAGTTAAAATTGAACATTGATCTTTGTAATTTAGTTTGTAGTGGGTAGAAGAAGAATCAATTTGAAAAACAAAAATTTCGAAAACAGTTATTTTTTAAAAAAAAAAGATCTTTAAACAAAAATTAAGACGACCATTTTTGGATAAAAGATTTGAATAAGAAAAGGTTAGGTGTAAACCATCATTCTTTATTAGGCTTAAAACCAAAAACTACTATCTTTTAGTAAATAAAATTAAAATTACTACTATTTGGGAAATAAATATACAAAATACAAGAGTTTGGTAAAAAACTCAGTAATAGAAATGTTGATTAATTTATAGAACATTTATAAAGACGTGTTAGATGACATTAATATCATTATACACTTATTTATTATTTAAAAAGTAGCAAGACTTTCAATCACTAATTGTAAAAAGTTTAATTACAGTTTAAGTTTGATAATTTCAATATCCACAATAAAGAGTTTTTTACCTATTATAGTAAATGTTATTACATAGTAATTAAGTTTCACAATTGCTACATTTAGGTTGCTCAAACATTTACATAAGGTTTAGCCAATTTGAAATTTGGACATGCAACCGGATCTATATCCTTTGTATAATTTTCGTCGCGTTCTTGGTTCTATAATTCAAATGACTAGATTAGCCGGTGTAATAGACATTATACAATTGTATCCCCTAGACTATTTTAGGGTGTGTGTGTGAAAATAATTACAACTAATGACATTCCAACACTTAGTGATGTGTTAACATCGACTAATATTCCCCGCAATCAAAGTAGGAGGAGGTTCAGGAGGATGTATGTTGAGACTGTATCAGAAGTCATCAAATAATATCTGTGGCAGACCTTTAGTAAAAATATATGCGAGTTGATAGTGAGAATGGACATGTAAAACAAGCACTTGACCACGAGCAACCATTTCCCGGATGAAATGGACGTCATTTCGATGTGTCTGATGCGTCGATGTTGGACTATGTTACCAGAAAGAAAAATAGCACTTACGTTGTCTCAAAAAATGAGTGTAGCATGGGTGATAGAGCAATGGAGTTAAAGTAAAAGACTGCGGATCCGACATGATTTCAAAACTACATTGGCCACACTTAGGTATTATGCTTTGGTCTTGATCGGGAGAGTGTAGGTTGGCTTTTAGATGACCAAGATATTAGATTATCAACCAAACAAAACACAATAACCAGATGTGGAATGTCTTGTGTCGGAACACCCGCCCCAACCAACGTCCGTCTAGGATATAAGATTGGCTTTGACGGATTTAGTAAGATGTAAGCTAAAGTTTAATATTGCTTGCACATATCTAAGAATCCGTTTAATAACATTCATGTGGTCATGCCGAGGATCATGCATATGTAAACAGATTTGTCGGACGACATAAAAGATGTTGATAATATGACTGGTTTTAGAATTATAGTTAGGTCATTTTATTGGGTTTTCTAAAATTATTGTGTTTTGTTTATTTGTTGTTTATTACTTATATAATTATCTAGGTATTCAACTTTCAAAATAAATTATTTGAGGTATAACATTTTTTTAAAATACATTTTTTTACTCAAGTCGCACAGTTAATTTTTTTAAATAGTATAACTAACTACACAATTAAAATTTCTTTAATTACACACATAAATTTGAGAAAAAAGTTACAATATGAAACCGGATTTATTTTGTTGCATGTGATCGATACCCTTCCTTCGCTCCATCTTTAAATGTATCAACTCAAATTTACAAATGATTTTATGAAATAAAAAATTGACACAAATTTAAAATCAATGGGGTACCATATTAGACTAGGGTACCGGAGTACCATATTAAATGAATATTTCAATACGATAAAATGTTTAATTTAATGCAAAATTACAACATACATATGTTCAAATTTACATTATTATTGAATAGGTCACATCATTTACATGTTTATTATGAGAACATTATCTATTTTATACAAAACTAGTTTATTACCCAAGTATTACGTGGATATTTTTCATGAAAATAATTATATAAAACGTATATAAGTAAAAATAAAAACGCACAATTATATATTACTTAAAATAATATAAGAATACTATTGTTATTTTTTATAACTACTATTTTCTAATAAAATTTGTATTTATTTAATTACAATATTAAAATAATAAAAAGTAAATGTTTAAATTAAAGTTGTAGATAATATTATTTGTTAGGATTATTCATTTTATGGTATTTAATGATAAATTAACTTTATGATATAAATTAAATTTATTTATACAATATTCGATAATAAATATTTTTTTTAAATGTAATAACTTCAATTGGTTGATTCTAATGAATATATTAGGAAATAAATCAAAAATTGTTTTACTTATATGAAAACCAATTAAATTGTTTGTATTGATTTGTTAATTTTGGAAAAAGAGCGGAAAATCAAAAAATTAGTGAAATGATCAAATGACATGTGACATGTAAGTGTTTTGCTTTATTAATATATATATAGATAGCAATATGCACATTTTTAAATGTATAATGTATATGAACCTGTGCATATTGCACTTTTGCATGAAATTAAATGTTTAAACACTTTTAAAGTAATGAATATACAAAATGAGATGAACTAGTTAATCATAAAACAATTTCGAGCATATTAATATTACACTTTTGCATTAAATTTAACATTTTATCATAATGAAAATGTTTATTTAATATGGTACTCCGATTTCCTAGTCTAAATATGTTACTCCATGTAACATTTATTTGAGCATCCTAAATCATGTTTCGTTGACCAGGACTTGTGTTTCTACCCTTCAATCAAAGTCCATCAATGCATTTAATAAATGGTGACGTAGCATTAAATTGAAGACGTTAGTTAAATCAATCTCACCCAGTCACCCGTAAAGTTGACCAAAATTATCATATTATCACATACTCTCTGACAAACTTTAATGAATAATAATTTTGCTTTTTAATTAATATTTTAGAAATCACTAAAGTGAGTTTTTATTTAGTATTTAAAACAAAAACTAGTTTATAACTCACATGTTACATTGTTAGTTTTAATTAAATTTAGGGTGAATTACAATTTTCGTCCCTGTGGTTATACACAAATTATGGTTACCGTCCTTTTAATGATTAAATTACGATTACAGTACCTATAGTTGGCAATTTATAATGTCTTTGGTCCCTTTGTCCAATGTTTTTTTTAAATGACGATTTTGCCCTTTCATTATTATTTCAGTTTTGGTCCTTGATCAAATTATTTCTTTTTATTTAATTTATTAATAGCTTTTTTATTTTTTACTATTTATTTAATATATTTACTATTTGTTAAACAAAAAATATAGTTTACAATTAACAAGATATGTAAACTTTACATATTTATATGTATAAATTAATTTAATTTTTTAACTTTATGAAATAATTATATATTTCATTAATTATAATTACAACAATTATGGGTTTCCTTAAGTTATATGTATAAGGTTTATCTGACCATTAACTTTATGGTATAACTAAATTAGAATAGAAAACACGTTAAATTATATAATTGGTTAAGATAAAAACAAAATAATTAAATTAATTTGAATAAAAAATTATTAAATATATACGTATTCATATGAATGTAACATATAATAAAGAGAATAGATAAATAAATTAAATGCATAAATAGTTTCAATTTTTACAAATGAAAAGTAATATACATTAAGAAAAATAAATATATAAATAGTTCAACGTATATCTAAAATCAATGTGTATGAACGATAATAATAGTATTTATAACAATAATTAACAAAAATACAACATATTAAATTAAGTCATATACAAGTTATTTTCATTGATTACTACTTAGTCATGTAAATACTTAAATCATAACAAAATAATAATATTAATACTATTAATAATAATATCAAATAAATAAATAAATACAACATATTGAATAACCTTTTATTTCAATTGAATTTTAATAGTAATAACTAGACAATATAATAAAAGAATAGAAAATATATTAAATAAATAGTAAAAGAATAAAAGTCTATTAATAAAATGAAATAAAAAAAATAATTTGATCAATGACCAAAACTGAAATAAAAATAAAAGGGCAAAATCGTCATTTTAAAAAAAATATTGGACAAAGGGACCAAATGCATAATAAATTGCCAACTATAGGTACTGTAATCGTAATTTAATCATTAGAAAGACGATAACCATAATTTGTGTATAACCACAGGGACGAAAATTGTAATTTACCCTTAAATTTATTTATATAAAATGTATATGAATAAAAATAAAAACATATAAAAATAATAATTGTGTTTATTTTTTATTATTTACAGATTAAAAAATATAGTATATTTATCTTTTTTAAAAATATTAAATTGTATTTTCTTTTATTTTTTATAAGTTGTAATTATCTTTTTGGTGAACGTAGAGGTGACACATGACATTTGATATTTTATTTATTATACATAATAATAATAATAATTTCCACAACTAATTCAAATTTTTACATTTGTATCTAATTATGATTATTATGGATAATAATGATAGATATTTATTTTAGGTAAACATTAATTTTAAATGTTACAAAATTCTAATTTATTACTAATTAATTAATGAAAAAAATAAAGTCAAATTTTAATGCAATTAAGTTAAGGTATTAAATTTGGAAAAAGACGTGGAAAAATAAAATTTTCTTGTATTGTAGAAGTGTCATATGACATGAATTGTTTTGTTTTATTATAATATACAGGTTAATCAATGGTTGATTTAGAAAATACATATTTTTTATATTTTAATAAATTATTATAAAATTTATATATGATTAAAATAAAAAAATTGAAAGCCAGTTAAATTAATGATAAAAAAAATACTTAGGGGGCGTTTGGTTCGTGGATTTTTTTATCTGGGATTTGCATTTTGTCAAAGGATTTGCATTATGCAGGATTTGCATTTGTCAGGATTTTGTCAAAGAATTTGCATTATCTTATAGAAAAATTTTGTTATTCTGAAAAATGCAATGTAACTGGGATTTAAAATCTTAGGGGGGAGGCTAGGATTTTAAATAACAAAGAATGGAAGGATTTTAAGAAATCCTGGGATTTAAAATCCTTACTGAAATCTGCGAACCAAACACAGGATTTTAAATGCAAGTCCCATGAAATCCCAGGAAATCCGCGAACCAAACGCCCCCTTAGTTGTTTGATAATAAATTAAAAAATATTATTATATTGTATTATTAAAAATAGATAATATGTGTTTGCAAAAAATGTTTCTTTTAATTTTTATTAACTTCAAATATGAAATATCAATGTAGAAACAAAAAACTTCAATTATGTCAATGTGTATATATTTTGAAAATGATAAAATATAAAAATGGAATATCTGAAAATCAACAATTAAAATTTATCATATTTACAATTGAAGTTTTATCAATTAAATTTTAAATCTTGTTAGCAAAATAAATAACAAAAATTTTTAACTTTATTTACTACGCTTCTACATTTAAATCCAAATTTTTACATTTGAATTTAACTAGGATCGTTAAGGATAATCATGACACATATTTATTTTAGGTTATAATTAATTTAATATTAATTCATTAATGAAAAAATTAAAATCAAAATTTAATGTAATTAAGTTAATGTAGAAAATTTGGAAAATGAATTTAAAAAACAGGGCATATGTATAATTATTGATTTTAATTAAGAGTATAAGAGACATTTCATAAATAATTGTGAGTTGTCATTAATCTGGACGATTGATTTCTTTCCATCCAATGGTCCAGAAACTCCAAATGATTTTCTTATTTTTTATAGTATAGATTTTAAATGTACATTCACTTTTGTTAACATATTTCTCAGAAAATGGATTAAATTTAATTAACAGAACTTTCGTTATTAACAAAAAAAAAAAAAAAAAAAAAGAGAAGTGAGGATGTATGATTAATAAAAATTAATAAGTGAAAATGTATTTATAACACAACTCTTTTTTGCTTCAATAAATAATTAAGATTTTTTTACTGATGTTTTCAATTTACATAAAAGCTAAAATTTATAAACTCCAATATAAAACATGTATATTATACACTAATATCTATCTAATTATAATACATACACAAAAGCCAACATAATCCATAAATATGAAAAAAGTATCGTCAATAATCAAAATTAACAAATTATATATATAGATATATATAGACAATGGATCTTTTGTGAACAAGTTATATGTTGTGAACATTGTGAACCAATTAAAACTTGACAAGTAAGTAAATATCATTTTATCCATCTGAGGGTAGTTTAGTTCATCTCAAAATCAATAATTATTCCAGATTTCTTTATGATTCTTATGTATCTAGCATAACTTACGATTCTTAACATTATTTATGGTTCCAACCATAAATCCGATTTATTTGGAAATTATCCAACAAAAGAACCGTTGTTTTTTTCTTCCTTGAATAATGCACTGGGTTCTTCATTGAATTGCTTCAATTCAATGAATCAGTTAATGACCGACGTCGTTTTCTTCTTCCTTTAATAACGTCGTTTACCAGGACACTCATCTAATAGCTTCGATTTATCAAGAAATGATCCATGAAAAGAAAAGTGGGTTTCTTCTTCCATGAATAACATTGTTCGCTAAGGTATTTGTTGGTGGTGATTCGAAGTTTTGATCGCATACCGCTTTATGTACCTCGATCTCGTTATCAAAATTTCGAGTTGTTACGGTCATTCAACATCTATTCTTCCAACAATGATATACACACTTGCGTCGGATTCAATGGTTGCATAGGGTGCCATGGATTCAATGGCTGCAAAGGGTTATTAAAAAAGTTTTATATACACACACTTGCGTCGGATTCAATGGCTGCAGCGGGTGACATGGATTCAATGGTTGCAGAGCATTATTTATAATTGAATCGGTTACAACTTGGAGACGTTAGTTCGATATCAGTGGATGAACAAAGATTACAGTAACATACATTGTTAATTAACTAACTATCTTATAAATTCGACATTACATATTGGTAAAAAATGCATTACCTTCGTTTACACTGGTTTTCTTCTCCATGAACGCTGCTCCACGAACCCTCACAAAACGATGATGTGCTTCTTCTAATGTTGATCGTCTTATTATACTCTCTGTTTTTTCCATTTGAATTCAAGTGGGATTATGATTCCTGTTTGTATTCGCAAACCCCTGATTATCATATTCAATTTATGATAGCCTATATTTCTGGACAACTGAGATATCTACGAGACGAAGGTTTTCCAATTTTACCATTTCTGTGTTTGAACTCATTCTGATAAATATAATTTGTTGAAGTTGATGTGGAATAATTTAATTGGTTCACAATGTTCGCAACGAATAAATCGTTCACGATGGATGTCATCCATATATATATATATATATATATATATATATATATATATATATATATATATATATATATATATATATATATATTACCTGCATCTGCATCGTTCATCGTTGATTTTACCTGCATCTTCATCGTTCGTTCATCTTCATCTCGGATTCATCTTCATCATTTGTTCATATTCTTCTCAGATTCGTCTTCATGTTGGACTCATCTTCAAATCTCAGATACGTTATTCATATTGTTCATCTTCGTTCATCATTCATTCATATTGTTTCATATTCGTTCATCATCATCGTGTTCATCTGTAACATCTCACATCGGTAGAGAGGAGAAACCAATATGCCCATATAAGAGAGAGGTTGTCTCTATAAACCAATACGCGTTTTTGGGGCGGGCCTATGGTTTGGCTTTCAGAAACAAAACATGTGGCCTTTGCCAAAACGGACAATATCTTGTCTCGGTGGATGGTCTGGGCTGTTATAGTTGGTATCAGAGCCAGACACGGAGTCGATGTGCACAGCGGGGACGTTGTGTTACCATGGGGGAGGGATTGTAACATCTCACATCGGTGGAGAGGAGAGACTAAAATGCCCATATAAGAGTGAGGTTGTCTCAATCCACCAAGACGCATTTTGGGACGAGCCTATGACTTGGCTTCCAGAAACAAAACCGTGCGACCTTTGCCTAAGTGACAATATCTTGTCACAGGATGGTTTGGGCCGTTATATCATCCATCATCGTCTATTCATCTTCATGTTTTCATCCTGCATCTTCGTTTAACACAAAATACGATGCATACATGATAGTGGTGGGTCTAGTGGTTGTCGGCCGAGATAAAGAGGGCGTTCCTCCATCCATCATCAACTCCATGAATCCTTCTTCATCTTTTTGTTCATTACAAAACATGATGTACAGCGATGCACATCGGCGATGGTGGTGGTGGACAACGACGATGATGGTTGCGGAAATTTTGAAAAAAAAAAACAATCGAAGAGAGAGAGAGAGAGAGAGTAAATGATGGTGGCCAGCCATGGTAGTGTGAGAAAAGGATGGTGGCGTCGTGGCGAGGGGGAGAAAGGTGAGGGAGAGAAATGGAGAGAGAAATAGGAAAGGTGGTTAATAACCTAATTGTCTTTCCTAATTCTAATCCTAATCTATCTTAAAATATTAATTACCTATTGAATTTTAAAAATTAATTAATTTTATATAAATATCATTACAGTAATGCCCCTAGATCTGCTTAGTAAATAGATAATGCATTTTTGAATCTTCGTGATTTGCCGATGCATCAAGATTATCCATTGAACTTCTCTGTGTGTGTGTGTGTGTGTGAGAGAGTGTATAGGATTAGGTTTCGTAAGAACCGCTCAATTCCATGAGAACTTGAGAACCACTCTAAATTTTGTGCATTTAATGTATAAAATTATGCATTTGTTGCTAAAATTTATACATTTGATAAATTTATGCATTTCATGTAAACATTTACGCATCTCATGATAAATTTGTCCACTTTATGTATGAATTTCTGCATTTGACAAAATTTATGCATTTGATGTTCAAATTTATGCATTTAGTGTATAGTTTAATGAATTCAAATTTTAAAAGTAATTTTAATATCAGATTATGATATATTAAAAACCAATAATGGTTTTAAGTTATAAATTTAATTTGTAAAGAGTAAACAGATGCAATGTGCAGCAATGAGAGATACTGAATAAGTTTTTTTATAAACGTTAAGAAAGAAAAACTATTTTGATATGTCATATTGTCATATAATGATCTAAAGTATATTTTCATTGTTAGGTTTATTCACACGTATTATCAATTTTCAAGTAAAAATAACAAAATTAAAAATAAACCACAAAAACAAAATTGTGTCTAGATATCTTGGACAACAAAACATAATCATTAATAGAATAGAATTGTACATTTATTCTAGCAATATAAGCAAATAAAAACAATTAAAATAGGATGTTTCTGGGGTTATCGGTGATTACACACGATCGAGTAATTTCCGAATAATCAATCGAACAAACAAAAATCGAAAGGTTTTTCTTTGCACAGAGAGAGAGATTCAGTGATATAGGATCGAATTCTTCATTTGTGTGTTGTGATGGATGATTAAAACTCCTAGACTTGACCTATATTTATAGGGTTAGAGTTGTAGATCATATGCAGTACATTTAAACTAAAACTCTATCATTTAATTGGATAATTAAATCATATATTAATTATCGATAAGTTAAATGGATGCATCTTTTTAATATTATTTTTTTATTTATCAAATAGATAAAAAAAACTAAGTATCCATAATTATTTATGATATTATTCATTTATTTATCAAATAAGTAAATAATGCAAATATTCTTGTAAGTAAGTATCCAAAAAAATACAAATGTAGCAAAAACGTTCATTATACACACACACACACACACACGACATCTCATACAAATGAAATGAGTTTCACGTTTTCATGTTAAATTAAAAGAATACAACGAAGTATTGGTGAGACCCTAAGAAATCGGGGACTGAATGGTTGCTCTATTACACCCTAAAAAACCGGCTATGCATGACAATATGATATATCAAAATACCATTCATTTTTTGATGTTTATAACAAATATTTTCATTATCTCTTTTATGGGCGCACATGCATTTGATTTCTCTATTTAACAAAATTTACACTAAAAAAATGAATTATGAACTTATTTAATGTGTTTTAATTTTCAAAAATTTAGTTTTTTTAAATAATAAGTAGTTAGAAAGATAAAGAGAACTTTAGTTTGATATGATGTTATTGTTGATAAAAAGATAAAAATTGTTGTTTTTATCGGTAAAAAGATAAAATGATGTTGCTATTATCGGTATAAAGAAAAAAATTGTTGCTATTAATGGATGGTAACCTGCTATAGGTTTCCAGGCTAAAAATGTTTATGATTGGTAAAAATATAAAAGTTGTTGTCATAATGATCTAAAAAAAAATAATGTAACTATAAATGATAAACTATAATAAATTGATTCTATTGTTAACATACAACCCCTTTTTATTAAAATATGAATTTATCGAGTTTTGACATTTTTTTAGTTTCAAGTCCATATCATCTAACATAAAAATAGACATGAGTTCAATTCAAACTCAATGTTTCGTTTGCATTTATATAATTACATTTACGGATCATTCTTATAGAGCCACTATTTGTATGATATCACTATGATTAATATGATGTATGATTAGTATGACCACTATAATAATAATAACAATACAAATAATAATAATACTAATAATAATAATAATAATAATAATAATAATATTATTATTATTATTATTATTATTATTATTATTATCAAATTATTACTGATAATTGATAATAATAATAATAATAATAATAATAATAATAATAATATTATTATTATTATTATTATTATTATTATTATTATTATTATTATTATTATTAAACAAATATTAGAAATGAGTTATATATTCATAGCTTTTTAGCATATGTACACATTTTGAAGTGTGTGGAATTGTGGAAATACAAGTAAACATGAGCAAATGTCCGTGACAAATTTTTTTATTTATATTTTTACATTTAAAAATGATATTTGTCGGACGGTTTTCATAGTTTTTTCAAATTATTATTTAGTAAAAACTATAAATCCATGCACGTACTTGATTGAACCGAAGCAAAACAAAAAGCGAACCCAATGATACCATATTACCAATACAATTCAGGTCTTGTTTTTTTTTTAATTCATGTTATAAGAGCATGGGGTATACTCTCATTCCCCAAAACCACATTTCTGTACAACTCAGCACCACGTCAGTTAATCTCTCTCCACCTTTCCTCACATTTCTAACTTGGAAATACTCATCTTTCTAAACATTTTCATCTTTCTTAATTTTTTCAAATAAATTCATTTTTATTAACAAAACAACTAAAACTAAAATAATTAATTTCATAAATATTTAAAAACTTACATAATAAAATTACAAAACTAAAAAACTAAAAAAATTACGAAACTAAAAATTAAGAAAATTACGAAACTAAAAACTAAAAAAAATTACGAAACTAAAATTTACGAACAAATATGTTGTAGTTGTAAAAATAGTGTGTAATAAATGTAATGAATATATTAGTTATAGAGGATAGAGATGAGATTATTGCAGAACCTTAATTTAGTATAGAACCATAGAACCAATATCGTCCATAGATTAGATTAATCTGATGGTAAAACCATAAAGTTTGGAATTAGTGAAAAAAAGATTGACATTAGTGATTTTTTAATTCTTTCAGGGGTAAAAAAGGAATAGATTGGAAATAGCAAAAAGATTGACATTAGTAAAATAAATATCCTTTTTCTTTAAATTAAAATAACATTAATATGATTAACTGTTAAATCAATAAAAATTATACCATAAAAACGAGAATTTTATACTATTTAAAACGAGACTAGTCATGATATATTTTTTTCGAAAAAATTTTACGTGTTTATTTTTCGTAAAAAAAATTTTACTCAGACCACCATGCAATGTAGCATGGCCGGTATCATTCAATGTCGAATGACCACTTGATATCGTATATTCAACGTCGATACAACACTGCATGTACATTCAAAATTAACAAAACCAAAATAATGGTCAAAATTAGTAGTCAAAAGTTGGTTGATTTAATTAGAACAGTAATGACATATTTTACGTGTTTATTTTTCGTAAAAAAAATATTACCAGACCACCATGCAATGTATCATGACCGCTATAATTCAATGTCGAATGAACACTTGATGTTGTATATCCAACGCCGATGCAACACTGCATGTACATTCAAAATTAACAAAACCAAAATAATGGTCAAAATTAGTAGTCAAAAGTTGGTTGATTTAATTAGAATAGTAATGACATGTTTTTTTCGAAAAAATTTTACGTGTTTATTTTTCGTAAAAAAAATATTACCAGACCACCATGCAATGTAGCATGATCGATATAATTCAATGTCGAATGAACACTTGATGTCGTATATCCAAAGTCGATGCAACACTGCATGTACATTCAAAATTAACAAAACCAAAATAATGGTCAAAATTAGTAGTCAAAAGTTGGTTGATTTAATTAGAACAGTAACGACATATTTTTTTCGAAAAAAATTTACGTGTTTGTTTTTCGTAAATTTTTTTTACCTAGAGCTCCATTCAATATATTTTATAGAGATCATTCAATGTCGAATTACAGTTTATATCACACATTCAACACTGCATGTACCTTCGATATTAAAAGAGTAAAAAATAGTCAAAGTGGGCAGTCAAACTTGGTAGGCTACTATTTATTCAATGTTAATTGCATAATTACCATCTTATCCCTAGTGTTATATAATAATCTAATGGTTTAGATTGGTTCTATAGTTCTGCACTAAATTAAGGTTCTGCAATGATCCCAACCCATAGAGGATATATATATATATATATATATATATATATATATATATATTCTGTGTGGGGAAAAAGTAGAAAGAAGAAAAAAAAGCAGCGGCTTTGTTCGGGGGTGGAAGGCCGGAGGGGGCCAGATGACCGGGGGGGGGGGGGGGGGTTGTAGCCGCCGGCCTCTTGCCGATTTGGCAAGGCCGAAGCCCTCTCGGCTTTAGTATACCGTTCCCTCTAAAAACGTTGATGAAATACAGAATCGAACTTGGAATCGCTTTGGATGTTCTTCGTAATCGTGTGTTAGTCACTTTTTATATCAATTATTTGTCCTAATTGGGTATACAAATATTGTTATGGGATAATAACAAGAAAATATGTTAATCCTGACTGATAAATTAGGTTGTAAATATATACTCTTTATTGTCAATGAAATCAAGTGGATATTACATAAGTTAACTTCCTATTCAACCAACTAAAGCGGTGGAAACCACCATTATATTAACAATGGTATTATCTTTATAACCCTAAAGCTATTAAAATAGCAAGATTCATTAGTCAAAACTCAAAAGCATTACCTTAACAGCGCCAAAGCTGTTAAGATAGCAACATCAAGTCTGTTGTTAAGATAGCAGCCCCAAGCCTGCTGTCAGAGCCGGTCCTGAGTAAGGTCAACACGGGCAATCGTTCAGTGCCCATTAATCACAGGGCCAATTCTCAAAAAATCTATTATACATATACTTAGATCTATTAACAATTAAACAAAGTTATCGATTTGCCAAAACTTTTAGTTTATATTATATAACTGTAAGTTTTTTTGTCTTCAATTTATCATTTTTACTCGTGTAGATTTATAAGGCCTCTTTTTAGGTTTTTGTCCGAGGCCCTGAAAATGATTGGACCGGTTCTACCTGCTGTAAAGATAAGCAGCAACAAAGCTGCTGTTAAGATAAGCAACAACAAGGCTGTTAAGATAAGCCCCTTATGTTAACGTCTATTGTCTTAACAACATTAATTTAACATCTACCAAGCTGTTAAGCTTTGTCAATGAAGTTAACACACCAAGAAATACAATATAGTATTAACCATCACCGGGGGCTTCGGCCCTTGGACTCTGCTCAGGGTTCTGCCCTAGGACCCCGCAAGACCCATTATAAAACACGAATCATTTCTTTGACCAAACTTATATGGATATGCAATCCACACCTCTTAAACTCATTAGTGTTCCAACCAAAACTAATAAACTTATTAAATAATTACACTACAAGTAAAACAATTCAATCTTCCTGTAAGTTTAACGGTTATAAACAGAGCATTTACCAATCAAAAGATTATCATATTTCGCCGCAATTTTATCCCATAATTATTTTATCGTTGATATTATATATAAAATTCTGGATTGAACTTGTCGATAATCATACACTTTGGTGGTCCAATTGCCAGAGGGTTTTTCATTTGGACTGATATAAAGAGGGTCCCAAAATCGTATCGTACCAAACAAAGTTGATGGGGCAATGTTTACATCAATAAATATTATTTAAAATATTTCATGGATAACACGAAACGTATTTACATAAATAAAATTAATAAATTAAAAAAAAAAAAAGAACGAAAACGATCGGTACTCCATCTACCGTTGGACATGACATCACACGTGCCACTCTCCCACGTGCTACGTTGCAAAAATGTTTCCGGTTATCCCCGGCAAATCTTGTCTTACTCATAACAACCGTGACACGCGGGCGTCATGCAATCACTCACGTCGCGTCACCACCGTCGGATCTCTATCTACAACCACTCGAACCTCATCGACGGCCGGAAATAGTCGAGTCGACCGGCATAGAGGACACGAGACGTGCGATGAAAGCCACATGTCGATGCACACCGGATGATAGCCGTGACGGCAGTACGGTATCACCTTCACCGTTTCTCTCTCTTCGAACTCGGTTAAGCAGATTGAACATTCGCTCCAGATCTTCGAGTCGCCGCAGTAAGTAACAATCGGAAGTGACCGGACGGTTGAGGCGTCAAGTCCGCCGCGTTTATTCGTGAGGAAATGCGGAGAAGATTGATGTTGCCGACCGGAGACGGAATCGTTGGAGGTGATGGCGTTGGAGAAACGACGGATGTAGAGAGAGAAAAAGGCCATGAAGAAGAGGACGGTTAGGAGGACGAGGATGGTGAGAGCTAAGGAGGAATCGAAAGGAGAGTTGGTGGTGAAGGATGGCGCCGGCGATCCGATAGCTCTGGCGGCCGTGGTTTCGTCGTCTTGTAGTAAGCTCCGGCGGTTGGAGAGGAGGTTCATGTTGATCGGAAAAGAATGAAGGATTTGAAGGTGGTGGTGTTGTTCATCGCCATGTTCTGAGTGACACTTCATATTTGGAAGGTTTTATCGAGCTTCAGTTTTCACCTGCTTTTTTCACACACACCTAGATCACTATTCGCGTTTGAGTAAAAATATTCAAAATTCTCACTGTTAAATTTTTTGCGATGAAATGCTGAAAATATCTTTTTTTTTTTTAATCTTTTTATTTATTTTCTATTGTTTAGGATATTAAATACATTTTTAGGTTTTAACAACTATATTTAGTATCATTATTATTTGATAAACGACAACAATACAGTATTATTACGAAGTGAGATTAAATTTATAAACTTTTTTTATTATGCAATGGGACGTTTGATAACAAGAAGAGAATTAAAGTTTACTATAAATTTTTTTATTCTTTCTTCATTAACATGAAGTCATGAAGTGAATAAAAAAAATGAAATGGAATAAAATTTTAATAGTTTTTTTTTAGTTTAGGTCAACATTTATTTATGGGTAACTATCATTGGTTGATAAACACCTAGGTTTACTCACTATAATATGGAGAAATGTGAGTTTTTACGACATTAATCAAGTGAAAAAACTAAGTTTACTTGTTTTGTAACCTGTCAAACAGGTTAAATATACACTTTTGAATAAGACAAAAATAGTTTAGGGATCTAAACTATAAGAAAAAACTTGGGGTTTTTACAATATTAACCCTTAATAGTAATATGATTATGAAATAATCTAGATGGGGCTTTTCGCCAAATGAACAATATCTGCAACATAAGTACGTCTGCTTAACTTCATGCTCATTGTTAATTTTTTGATGTCTTCTCATAGCTTTTATGTCTATTTCAAGAACGGTTATTTGAATTAATTACAAAAAACTGATTTATAATAATATAGTAATAATGATTGGGTAGAAATAGACATTTATGAGGTTAGAGTAGTAGCACCCTATCAATAATGACATGTTACATTGACAATGACCGTTATAAGTTGCAGTGAAAAGCAAATACAGATTATTTCTGATGTTAGATAAAGACGACGGTCTGGTAATGAAAACATCAAATCTTGTATACAAAAAAGTTATAATTAACTTGCAATGTTCTTTTTTCATATTTAAGTATGCATTGCAAGCATATGATCATGCTTGGCAAAAAAACGCATCCCCGACAAGGAATCCGTAACTCGACCCCAATTTGACCGGAGAATCCCCGAGTTGACCGGAGATGGGGACAAGGAATCCCCGATTTAAGATAATGGGGATGGGGCGGGGATGGGAGACGCTTTAATCCCCGACCCCGATCCCTATTATATTCAATGTTTTTATAACAACCAGCACAAAATCAGGTTAGTAATTATAACTTAATCAGCAGTTATTAGCAAGTTATAACCTAGATTATTATTTATCATTGCGTTTGAGTAAAAATACTCAAAATTCTCACTGTTAATTTTTTGCGATGAAATGCAGAAAATATCTTTTTTTTAATCATTTTATTTATTTTCTATTGTTTAGAATATTAAATACATTTTTAGGTTTTGATAACTATATTTATTTGATAAAAAGACAACAATATTATTATTATTTGATAAAACGACAACAATAAATTATTAATATCATTGACGATTTTGGTAAACATAAAATTTAAGATTTTTTACAGTAGATTTTAAATTATTATAAAAGAAAGAAATATATTTTTAAATGGTTTATCACGTAAAAGTTTTCAAAGTTTAAAGATGAAATGTGTGATTTAAAAAGAAATTATAGGACAGTCACTTGGGTAGACTTTCTTTGTTTGGTAATTTTATCTTAGAAAAAATGTTTGGCAGAAGAAATCGAGAGAATAAAACTAATTGAGATTTAAATTTATAAACCTTTTTATTATGCAATGGGACGTTTGATAACAAGGAGAGACTTAAGTTTAGTATATATATTTTTTTGTTCCTTCTTCATTAACATGAAGTCATGAAGTGAATTAAAAAAATGAAAATTTTAATAGTTTCTTTTAGTTTTTAGGTCAACATTTATTTATTTATGCGCAATTATCATTGTTTAAAAAAAACCTTATAAACATAAACCATTTCATTTATCATACTAAAAGTTCACTTAAATCCTTTAAAGTGTAAGAAATAAGCATTTAAAACATCTAAAATAATTTGTTATAAACAAAAGATGAAAGTTATGAAATTGGTCTATATAGTCTATGAAACTTGTGGAACTATAAAACCTTCGGTGGAAAGTACGTAGCATGAGATTCTTTAATTGAGGTTCAATGCTTTTTTCTTTATATTAGATTTTCAAACGAAACAAAAATTTCGGTATCTCGTGGGCTGAATGGTTATGTTGCCCGACTCATTCTTAGGCATTAAATATCGTTTTCTTGGATCTTTTGGTCATGGTTTGTCTTTTTTTGTTTCTTTGTGTTGACTCTATTTTTTGTTATTCATTTTGTTTGGGCCTCCTTTTTTTGCTTTCAAATTTTACAAGGTTGCGTTTAGTTAATGAAAGCTAGTCATTTTTAAATTTCAGTTTTCAAGTTATAGTTTTCAGAAAAAAAAAACAAGAGTTTCTATAAAAAGTGAAAACTTGTTTAGATGATGAAGTTTTAGTTTTAAGAAAAATAAGATGATCAATTATAAAATAATAAAAATAGGATAAATTATAGAAAAGTAAAAAAGAGAAAGAGAGTGTTATAAAGAAATATAGGGTTATTAATAGAAAAGTATGAAAAGGAGTATGCAAAGTAGTATTTTAACAAGTGAAATGAAAATTTAAGAAATTGTTATTAAGTAAACAAGTTTTCATTTTTTTTGAAAAGTGATATGAAAATTTTGAAATTTTTTAATAACTACACGCAACCTAAAAGATTGAAAGGTTTTATGGTTTGTTGTTCTTTTTTTTTTTTTTTTGAATATATCTTGTCGTTAAAAAAGGAAAAAATATATAAAAAAATAACAGAGAGCCCCATGTGGGATAAATAACTTTCTAAAATGATTAATTGTTAAAATAGGTAACTAACTTTACTTTTCTGTAATACCCTCCCCGATCCCGGAAATGCCACGTCATTACAATACACAGGTGGCTTATCGCAATAGCTCTATTATGCACACGTCACAGGATAAACCGAAATCACTATTAATTTAAAACTTTATACAAACACTATCAACATATAATCCGCTAATTGAATAAGCCAAAAGGCTGCTAACATAACAGTACTGATCCGATTAATACACAAAACTAACACCAAGCTTCCCAGATAATTCCCGGTCTCAGCTCATCAAGCACGGCTACTAATCCTGTCACTGATACCCTGAACATGGAAGACTCGAATACGTAAGCTCGAAAGCTCGTGAGTACTCGAGGGTTAGACTCTGCACAGTAAACACACAACAAGCGTACACATAGCACATACACACAGCACAAACCCTAACTCTGTCTCTGGCAATCAACATCACGATGCAGGTATGAACACATACATGAGATCCCAAGCCCTGCACACAGAATCACTAAGGGGGAAACCCTTCCCCAGCTAACGACCGTGCGCACCGGTGGTTAGCTCACACCCTGTAGCACGGGCGCGAACCGGCTACAGGCCCTGCCGTGTATACACGCCCCAAGGACTGTTAGGGACAGTCAACCCGCGCGATAACCCATCGCGAATCACCGTCCGTATGGAACTCTCCACGGACCCCCGGACTGGATCTCATCTCATGCACATATATCACATATGTAAGAATAGAATCATACCTGAAGCCCACGTCCCTGTCTCATACACAGCACAGCACAGTATACACAAATAGCACGACACAACTCAGAAAACGGAGCGCTCGTTTGGAAAAGACTCGGGTACTCACCTGGTCGATCCACTAATCTCAGAATCTCTGACTTGGCTCGGTTCCCTGACCCGAATAATTCCCAAATAAACCCCAACGGAGCCCCCAAACCAGCCCAAACGTGCCCGCTAACCCGACCCAGCAGCACCCGACCCAGGGACCCCGAACGCACCCGCGCCCGCTGCCCGACTCGCCCGCGCCCAAGCCAGACGCGTCGCGGCCACGCTCACCCGAGCGCGACCGCGCTTGCTGCGATGGTCTTCTTCCCTGCTTCGATTTTCAGCTTCTGTCCAGAAGCTATCAACCCCAATAACTCCGATTTCAGCCTCATATAAACCTCATAACTCACTTACAGACTTCACCATATAATTTAAGCTATCAAACTTGAAAACCCTTGACATATATCACAAAATTTAGAGATTAAATGCATAAATTCTTACCTTGACAACCTCCAAACTCAAAAATGAAGATTTAGGATGGATTTCAATGGCTAACTTTTAGATTTGGAAGCTTCTCTGTTGGAACCTCACGCACACATACACTTTACATACACTGCACATAATTTCTAAAAGGAGAAGGAAAGGAAGGAGGAAACAAAAGAGACGCACATATATTATTTCCTCTTTTAGACGGGTTCCGACCCCATAACCCGAACCCGATACCCCTTTTTCTCAATTAAAATCCACTTAACCCATTTAAATCCACGAACCCATAAACACAATTAATCCACGAATATCGCAACCCGGTGGCACGTAATTCGTAAACCCGACACGTATAATCCACTACTCGGGCTATTATTGGACCCACGCAATAATAATTATTTAAACATCCACTAAAATAATTACACGCAATAATTCTAAAAACGGGATGTTACAAATCCTCCCCTCTTAAAAAGATTCCGTCCTCGGAATCTATCGCAAACCCATTCACAATTACACATCTCTATGTCAAATCCCCGAAATGTTGACTCTCAACTCTCGATATAATTATCAACACTCTTGACAAATTCGCATTTGAACTCTGAATGACACAATCATCACTGATACACATCTTTATTTCAACTCTCAAAGTAAGTCAATTCCCTCAAATCTTTAGCTCAATTTAGGCAATCCACTAATAACTCGGTTAAATCCCCTAATTCACATATCGGCAACTGGTAAATCCTCTATTCACAGAATCTTCACGTGGCATCACCTCGTAAGCCACTCAATCCACGTATGATCTCAATCCATCAGTCTTCGCTCTTTCTCATCACATATTCACATAGCTCTATATAGATCATCCACTAACACAATAGACATCTCCATCGAATCACTAAACGCAAACTCATAAACATGGTTAAACTCATAAAGGATTAAATCCACTCGCAATAGATTAATCCACTATCACAACAAAATTCTCAACTCTTTTCACCACCCAGATAAACGCATCTCGCAAAGCACAATATCACAGATAGGGATAGCACACACAAGAATTTAAATCCACTATCAATATGATAATCCACTAGCACATCACAAACACATTCGCAAGAACTACTCATATAACGCACATAACCCAACAAGATTAATCCACTAACATAGCACAATTCTGAACTCGAAAGCCCAGATCACAATAAACCCAAATCTAGCACATTGACTCCACATATACACCCCAAGCATGACGACCCCATTCAGCCCATACACACAATCCCGCCCCTCTGTCACTGAATCCCACAGTCACAAACACATTCGCAATAATTATTCACATAATTTGATCCACTAATATGACACAATGCCCAATTCTCGAAACTCTGATAACCCATTACACCACAATATATCTCACTCTCACACACATACCCAGATACAACAATCACATATAGCCCATACACAACCCTTCCACATCTCTATCACAGAGCCACATAACCACAAACACAACAAAGCAATCACACACCACAGAACACATACTCTTATCACAGACACAGCCCAATGACCCGTCCCACAACTGACACACACTCAAGCAAGCTCAGAAAGACATACCCGGAACCATATCAGTAGCATCTCGAGCTTCCTCTGCAGTCGTCTGAAAGACCCGTCCCCGCGCTCGAGAGTCATGACGACCGGATGACGACGGCTCAGCTCTAGCCCCACTGGAACTCGCACCCTGCACCGCTGATCCCAACTCTGGACAGTCTCGCACCCTGTGCCCCGGCCTCCCGCAACGGAAGCACAATGGCTCTGGAACTGTACACGTGGCGGCAGCATGCCCACGCTGACCGCATCGATAACACCTGGGCACACACGGCCCACTATGGCGTCGGTGGCATCTCGGGCACTCCCGACCTCCAACCGAACTGTCTCCCCTATCGCCCCCATCTCGAGGCCTCTGCCCTACACTGCTCTGACTCTGCCCTGTATACCTCGAACTCTGCCTCTGACTCTGACTATCCGATCTCTGGCTCCACCCCGATCCACTCGATCTCTGCTCCCTGTCTCTATCTCTGTCTCTATCTCGATCTCGTCTGTCTCTCGAACTTTGACCCGAATGCCGCTCCCTGGAATCATTTCTGGAATGCCTCCGGTCTCTTGAGGACCGCTCGGGAGTCCTCACACGCCTGCGCTGAAAGGATGGGTCCTCTCTCTGCTTGGCTATCTCCCGCTCCCTGATGCGGGCCATCTCTAGTGCTCTGGCAAAAGTAGAAGTCTCGTGCATCCCGACGAACTCTCTAATATCGGCTCGCAGTCCATCAATAAATGCATCGATCTTTCGCTGCTCGGTGGCGATGTGATGGGTAGCAAACTGCGAATACTCATTAAACTGGTCCACGTACTGCTGCACTGTCATCTCACCCTGCTGCAGATGCAGGAATCGCCGCTCCATCTCCCGCCTCTCGTCCCTAGGAATGTACTGCAGCTCGAACACAGCTCTAAACTGATCCCACGTCATCGCAAAAGCTGCAGAAGATGTCATAGCCGACTCGATAGATTTCCACCACTGCAATGCCCCTCCCCTCAACAGATAGGTCGCATAACCGACCATATCTCTCGGCTCCACGTGCGCAACTCTAAAGGCAGTCTCCACCTCACGCTCCCATGCCATAGCCATCCCTGGCTCACCCCCACCTCTAAACTCTGGCGGATTCCCAGTCATAAAATCCTTAAACGAACCCCCTCGCCGCGATATAGATGAAGAAGCACCCGTGCCCGTATCCGGACCACCCCCAGCACGTGGTCCCATCCCCTGATCTTGTTCCCGCTCTTGCTCTCTTTGCTGCCTGTAAAACTCTGTCAGTACCCCCAGAAGCTCTGACTTACGAACGAACTCGTCCCCTGCCAGCTTGCCCGCGCCGGATCCCTCGCCCTGATCTGCCATAACTATCTGCACAAAACGAAACAATTGAGAACCACTAATGAATCACCCGGCGTCATACACTAAGCCAGGTTAGTTAATTCCACCAAAATCAATCGCAATAGATCCCCCCACGGATCGAAACAAGGTTTAAGTTAAGCATCCACTAATTGATACTCAGACTTCAAACCACAAGCTCTGATACCATGCTGTAACACCCTCCCCGATCCCGGAAATGCCACGTCATTACAATACACAGGTGGCTTATCGCAATAGCTCTATTATGCACACGTCACAGGATAAACCGAAATCACTATTAATTTAAAACTTTATACAAACACTATCAACATATAATCCGCTAATTGAATAAGCCAAAAGGCTGCTAACATAACAGTACTGATCCGATTAATACACAAAACTAACACCAAGCTTCCCAGATAATTCCCGGTCTCAGCTCATCAAGCACGGCTACTAATCCTGTCACTGATACCCTGAACATGGAAGACTCGAATACGTAAGCTCGAAAGCTCGTGAGTACTCGAGGGTTAGACTCTGCACAGTAAACACATAACAAGCGTACACATAGCACATACACACAGCACAAACCCTAACTCTGTCTCTGGCAATCAACATCACGATGCAGGTATGAACACATACATGAGATCCCAAGCCCTGCACACAGAATCACTAAGGGGGAAACCCTTCCCCAGCTAACGACCGTGCGCACCGGTGGTTAGCTTACACCCTGTAGCACGGGCGCGAACCGGCTACAGGCCCTGCCGTGTATACACGCCCCAAGGACTGTTAGGGACAGTCAACCCGCGCGATAACCCATCGCGAATCACCGTCCGTATGGAACTCTCCACGGACCCCCGGACTGGATCTCATCTCATGCACATATATCACATATGTAAGAATAGAATCATACCTGAAGCCCACGTCCCTGTCTCATACACAGCACAGCACATTATACACAAATAGCACGACACAACTCAGAAAACGGAGCGCTCGTTTGGAAAAGACTCGGGTACTCACCTGGTCGATCCACTAATCTCAGAATCTCTGACTTGGCTCGGTTCCCTGACCCGAATAATTCCCAAATAAACCCCAACGGAGCCCCCAAACCAGCCAAACGTGCCCGCTAACCCGACCCAGCAGCACCCGACCCAGGGACCCCGAACGCACCCGCGCCCGCTGCCCGACTCGCCCGCGCCCAAGCCAGACGCGTCGCGGCCACGCTCACCCGAGCGCGACCGCGCTTGCTGCGATGGTCTTCTTCCCTGCTTCGATTTTCAGCTTCTGTCCAGAAGCTATCAACCCCAATAACTCCGATTTCAGCCTCATATAAACCTCATAACTCACTTACAGACTTCACCATATAATTTAAGCTATCAAACTTGAAAACCCTTGACATATATCACAAAATTTAGAGATTAAATGCATAAGTTCTTACCTTGACAACCTCCAAACTCAAAAATGAAGATTTAGGATGGATTTCAATGGCTAACTTTTAGATTTGGAAGCTTCTCTGTTGGAACCTCACGCACACATACACTTTACATACACTGCACATAATTTCTAAAAGGAGAAGGAAAGGAAGGAGGAAACAAAAGAGACGCACATATATTATTTCCTCTTTTAGACGGGTTCCGACCCCATAACCCGAACCCGATACCCCTTTTTCTCAATTAAAATCCACTTAACCCATTTAAATCCACGAACCCATAAACACAATTAATCCACGAATATCGCAACCCGGTGGCACGTAATTCGTAAACCCGACACGTATAATCCACTACTCGGGCTATTATTGGACCCACGCAATAATAATTATTTAAACATCCACTAAAATAATTACACGCAATAATTCTAAAAACGGGATGTTACATTTTCTTTAAAAAAAATTGTTTAAAGTTATCAAGTTTGTTTGTGATAGAAAAAATATTAATTTTTCATTTTTTGTCATTTAAGATAACTAATATTTTTGCAATATAAAAAAGACCAATATTTTATTTTTCAATTATTTAAATTAATCAACTTTATTCAATTTTTAATATTTTAGGTAACAAAATATTCGTCATTTTAATCATTTAAGCCAACCAATTACTTTAAATGATAAAAATAAAACTTTGATATTTTTTCCTCTTACAAACACTCTTGGTTATCTTAACCAATAAAAAAAGGTAAAGTTAGTTACCTATTTTCGGCAATTAACTCATTTAAAGTAATCTCTTCTTATTTTTACTCTCTTAAGTCTTAAATACTTAATCTTTCAAATTGATTCAAGTTAAATTAAATATTTTAATTAGTTAATTACTTAAACAAAATTAACTATTTAATTACTTAAACAAAATCAAAAAATTTAATTAATTATGTAAATAATAAACTTAATCAATTAAATAATAAAATTTAATTCATTAAAATTCTGAATTAACCCTCTTTTACACATTAACGTAAAGTAGATGATTTTATCTTAGAGTTAAGACAGATTTAAGTCTGCTATTTGTAAATAAAAAATATACCACATCCAAATCCAAGCATTTATAACGAACTAAAAAATTAGTATGAGATTTAAAAAAAAAAAAAGATAATTACTAAAATAGCTAAAAATCTCATATCATTATCAAGTTTTACCTAAATAATATTCATCTAACCAAAATACTTACACTTTACGTTACCACATTTACGTGATACCCATCATTATTTTCCGTGATGTACTTTTTATTAATATTTTAATGCGTTACGTTACAAAAAGTGATTGATAAAGTAAAGTAGTGGTACTTTACGTTACCAAATTTAAATGTTGGTCATTCCCGATAAAAATGTATTCATGAAATTTGTTAACGTAAAGTACCATTACCTTACGTTATCAATCACCTTTTGTAACGTAATGCATTAAAATATTAATAAAAGTACAGATCATGTACATGATGGGTATCACGTAAATGTGGTAATATAAAGTGTGAGTATTTTGGTTAGATATGTATTTTATGGGTAAAACTTGATAATGAGGTGAGATTTTTGGCTATTTTAATAATTATCCCATTAAAAAATGTATCCAAAAACCATTAAAAGAAAGTACTTACAAATTAAATAACTTTTACGTAAAAATATAAAAACATTAAAAACAAAGATATCAAATATGAAATATTATCCAACAATATACCTAATTACCTATATCAAATATGAAATATTATCCAACAATATACCTAATTACCTATCGTTTATAATAAAAATAAATAAATAACAACGTAACATACGGTAATAGCTAGCTAGCTAAGTCAAAAATACAATTAATCAAACAACAAATAAACTTATACACACCAAATAAATAGTTTTACGTATAAATAAAAAAAAACATAAAAAAATTATATACAAAATAAACATTATTGAGAAAAAACAAGATAACCAAAACAAAAGTGAAAATGAAAACGAAAATAAAGCAAATAAAGAAAAAAAGTCTACTAGATTAGCCAAACCAATGATGCCAAAGATACCATTATGTTTAGTTCTTATATATTAAAAGATCATTCACGTCATGTTATCATCCTTATTACATGAACTCTATTTCCCATAACTAGCAAACTACCATCTTGTAGTCGTCACACACACAAGCTTACCAAAACGTCGTTACATCGAAATTGCTTGGTTACCATACATACATGCTTATCAATTATGCAGTTAGATCTACACCACATGATTACCAAACGTATAAGCCTATCGCTTAAGTGGTGTTTATAATTAGGATATGGTTACCAGACGCTCAGATTTACCAGACATATGATTCCGCTTAGCTACCACATGCTCATGTTTACCAATTATGTGGATAGGATACACTATCAACACATAGCATGAATGAGACAAATAACAAAGGCAAGGCATAAATGCAAACGAGATTGATAACAACGATGTTAGTAGGGGTGGGTAGTATTTGGTTTGAAATTAAAGAAACCGAAATTCAAACCAAATTAAATTCATTTTAGACCAAATCAAATATGAAATTTGATTTTTCAGTTGTTTTTAGACCCAAACCGAAGTTTAAATTAGGTTTATGGTTTAAATAAGGTAAAAGCTTTGTAAAAAAATCACAAGTTGAACCATATTTGCGAGTAAAACCCTCAACAAATTTTTTTGCACAAAATAACCATCAACCAGTAAAATCTCAGAGAAATAGGATATTACCGGCTACATCCAGTTGAAACTCACTAGCCATTGTCGACAAGTCACCGGTGACCATCAGAATTTTGTTGAAAAAGGAAATTCCAACAAAAACACTGAGTTAAACAAAAAAATCAACAAGAAATGTGGATTTGAACCATAAGTCAATGATATACTTTCAATAATCCATAAATAAAAATAAACACATATTTTCGTGTTCGTATTTGTTCAAGAGAGGAGGTGGTCTGGAATAGTGACAGTTTGAAATTCCGGGATAGTCGTCGACAATAGTGAGGAAGCTCATCGAAGCCTATTCTACTCTCGATCTCTCTGTTTTTGTGAAACACCCGTCCTAAATTCTATAGAACGATTACAGGATCTCTACGTTATAAGCACCTCAAAATACGGGATGATTAAAATTTTTCTCAAAGGATAATATATAGTGCAGACAACTATCCAAAAACATCATCAGAGTACGCTTACAAAATCGGAGTATTGATATTACATGCCAATCTTAATTAATAAAGTCTAAGGATCTACCCGATCCCAAAAGTATCATAATAAAACTAAGGCATGAGAATCTCAAAAGCATCTCTATCTCTTCAACACGCAGCTCAACATTAGTGAGAACTCTGGCCCATAGTGGCCTTGCCCTTATCGGCAGGACCTGTAAAAATATAAGTCCCCCAACGGGGTAAGCAATCGCCTAGCGAGTAACAAATTTAAAAACACAACATACACATATAACAATGGTAGAATAATTGTTGGACATAGATACAATATACTACAGTTCCGGCTCGCCCGGAATAATTCACGGCTCGCCCGTGGAGACATATCTAGGCATGCGGCTCGCCCGACATGCTAGCTCACCGACTCGCTCGGTGTGTGTCTTGCCACACGAAGTAGCATCACACTCTCATAGATGTCTCATAATATCTCCATCACAGTATGCATACTGGAGTATCTCGCATATAGACTCATGGTAATAATTTAACATGGCAAAACAATCTCAATAATTTTATCATTGACAATATAAAAGAATTCTCATGGCAATCATAATAAGTCAGATATCAAGTTCAAGTAGTCACATATGAATATTATGCATTTAAATAAGTTACTCACATAGCCTGCAAATCAGCACGTTCCATAGTTTGCCTCAATCTTGAAGTTCGGTATAAACTCTAACAATAATATTCAAGCTCTAGCCAAAGCCCAACACAACACTACTGTAGTCCTGATACCATAATATAAAACTTCGCTATTAATATTTAACCATTTACGATATGTGTTTAATTTAGTCCTTTCCGTTTTATCTAATATTCACGTTTATTATTAACAAAATTATTTTGACCTTCGAATTTAAAATATGAAATAAGGGTCCCAATTAATATAAGTTCCTCTTGTAAAAGTTTAGATAACTATTTAAATTAACTATTCGTGTTTATCTACTAAAAATATCTTTAAATAACCTAATAATTAATATTCAATCCATTTAAATATTAAGAAGTCTCTCTATCATAATTTAAGTATATTAACTCATAACTAAAGCAAGATGAGTTAACCTATGTATATTCTAGTTAGTGAAAGCTTAAAAGATACATAATTTAATTATCCAACTTCACCAGTTATATTAGTCTATACTAATATAAATAAACTAAATCTAATAAATTAGTGGCAACCCAAACCAATAGTAGTGCAACCCATCTAATTTGTTAATCTATTTTTCTTAGCCCAACTTAAATAATTATAACATTCCATTTAACCTAGCCTAAGCCCAAGCTCAATTATTTAAAAGGCCCAATCTGATTTTAAAAAAAAACCCAATCTCATTTTGAATTAAAAAAAGCCCAAATCTGATTATAATTAAAAGAAAACTCAAATCTGATTTTAATTAAAAGGCCCAATCTCATTTTGAATAAAAAAAAGCCCAAATCTGATTATATATAAAAGCCCAATCTGATTTTACTTAAAAGAAAAGCCCATTACCAACAATTTAATTAAAAACAAAACCCATTATGAATTTTGTCTTGTGTGTGCATCATAAAGCAGTAAAAGAAGGAAGTGAACAGAGTAGCTGACAGACAGTGGCCACCGGACAGACAGCCGGCCGGCCGGCCACCGGCGGCGCCGCCGCCGGTCGGAATTCGGCAACCAATATTTTAAATTTTTTTTTTCTTTTTTTTTCCTTTTCTTTTCCTAATCTTTGTTCCATTTAATTCATATTTTTACAAAAGTCCAACCACACAAATCTTTCTTGACCAATCTTAAATTCTCATTTTTTTTTCTTGTTTCTAAATCTCTTTCCAACCCATAAAATAACATAGTAAACTTAATGCTAAACTAATATTCAAGATTGTGTGATGTTTGAAAGGTTATTTCAAGGTTCTCCACAAATTTTGGAGAAACTCCATTAATGGAGTTCAAGGTCTACAAGGAAGATGATAAGGAAAATGTTGAACAAGTGCTTTTATTTTCAGAGAATAAATTCCTTGAAATCTTTATTTTGATGATTATTTACTACCTGAAATTTATAAAACAAGAAAAATGAGGTGTTGATTACCTTAAGATGATAGATGGAAAATAGATGAAGGGGATGAAGTTCCTCCTTCAAGACCCAAGCTCCAACCTTCACTCACTCTCCAACAACCTTTCTTTTAAAATAAAATCTTGATTTTGGCAATAGAATAGTGAGTTTGGAGGTGAGTTTATATAAAATGTTACATGAACAAAGGGGAAACAATTTTCTTGTGAAGGAGAGCCCTCATTGGCTTAACCAAGATGATGGTGGAAAGGACATGTCTCATGTCTCCAAGAGATGACAAAACATATCAAATATTTCTAAAAAGTTTTAATGTCAACTTCTTAAATAAGTCATCAAACTTTTTATTCTATCAATTTAGGCATTTAACTTTCTATTTCTATTTCACATTTTGAATACTTTTAATGATTCATCACACTAATATGTAAATAAATTTTGGGATGTTACATTTTGATATGAACAACGATCGAGGAATGCATCTGATTCCTACTCTGATTGCATATCCAAAATAAAAATGTGCGTGAGTTTGATTTAAGGATTTCCATCAAGACCAGGTTTGTGTGTGTATTTAAATTAGGTTTATTGATTGTGTGTGTTCATCAAGTGTGTGCACTCATTAATTGTGCGTTCATTAGTTGTTCATACATCTGATTCATTAGTTGAGTATGATCTTATTTGTTCGTGTGTGTATTCAGATTAGTTGATCTGAAGTTGAGCTCTATTCATGATTTAAGTTACAAGATGGGATTCATATGATTTTAGGTTTGAATTCTTGCTTTGTGTTCATCGATTTATATATTGTCTTTTTTATTTTTTATAAACATTGGGTTTTCTATATAATTTGGTTACTAAAGATGGGGTTCGTTGGACAAGTGACTTTGTCGGGAAGAAAGGATTGATCAACAGATTGCAATCGATTTTAGGTTGCAAGTCATTTTCAAAGAAAAATCATTATTTTGATTAGTTTTAGCAGACCGGGGGGTACTTTGTGCATTGAAAATGTTTGAAGGTTTTAATCACAAAAATTATCCAATTGAGATTTTGCGTAAATTTCTCTTTATTTTATGGTTTGACTGAGTGTAGACCAAACCAAACATAATTAAAGAAAAACAAAATATATTTTCTTAAATATTATATGTATGTATGTTGGGTTTTAGTCATTTATCATTATTGGGCTAAATAAATGAACTAAATCATTTAGAATCCGTAAATTAATAAACCGTTATCGATGTTTAAAGGTTAATAAAATCTAGTTTACATATTTTACTTATTCTCTTAAACCTATGGTTGTTTTATTGATAAAATTTTTATAATAGTATGATAACAACATATCAACATACGCAACATGGAATAAAATGTACAACATATGCTTTTGGAATTCAGTAATTCAATGTTCGAACCGAACCAACCGAACTGTGCTTCGGTTGTCGAATTGGTCTAGGTGTTTTTCAATTCGATTTGGTTCGGATTTTTGAATTTGTCTAAAAAAATTTTGAATATGAAGAAACCAACGAAATCATAAACTTAACTGACGCCCACCGGCCACCACTAAATGGTAAAAATATTAGATTTTGGGCTCCTCAGACTGAACAATAACCACCAAATATGGGTTAAGCATCACCAAGTAGGCATCGTCACTTCAATTCACCTAAACAACATATACATTGGACATATATAAGTCTCTAATTACTCAACAAGGGTACAAAGTTTATATCTAATGCGGTTCCAGGTATTGAAACGAGAGTTTCGAACGATATCGAGACTCTTCAAAACTAGAATTTATGTTTCAACTTTGAAATCCTTTAAACGTTTTCGCTAGCAGTTAAAAACAAGTATTAGAACTAATACTCAAACCAAAACACTATAACTTAACCCAAAGCTCATTTGACACTTTTTATCAACACATGCACGTACAATTAAAAATACAAGACCCATTTGAGTCTTTACGTTGAGTTTTATTTATAGCTAAGGAAATCCATTTGGTTGCGTTAAGTTAACGAAAAATAGTCATTTTTCAATTTATAGTTTTAATAAGACAAGGATTTTATAAAAAGTAAAAACTTGTTTAGATGATAAAGTTTTAGGTTTTAATAAAAATAAGATAGGTGATCATAAAATAAGAAAAATAGGAAAGATGATAAAAAAGTAACAGAGAGAAAGAGAGTATCATAAAAAATATTGTATATGTAATAGAAAAGAAAGAGAGTATGAAAAATAATATTTTAGAAAAATAAATGAAATTTTAAAAATTTGTTGTTAAGTAAACAAGTTTTTATTTTTATTAAAAGTAAAATGAGAATTTTAAAAATCTATCTATACTATTAAAAGAGTAAATATACTCAACTCTCACGAAGCCACGTGTCATCGCCATGAATCGACACGTGACATTTATAGTTTAAAAAATAATAAATAAATTTAACTTATATCTATCCATATCTAATATAATCTACTTTTAAATTCAAATCAAATCAAATCCAACAAAATCTAATACTCCAGTAACTTATTACTTATAATATAATATAATAAAGTTTAAAATATTAAAATATTTTAAAAAATAATTACTATTCATGTGTGTATAGAATTATACAAAATTAATAGGTCATAATAAATGATAATATCATTAATATATATATTTGTTTACAAATAATATTTATATCTTTACGTTTTAGTTTATTATATTTTTTATATATTAAAAATATCCACGTAATACGCGGGTAATAAACTAGTTTTTATTATCTAAACGCAACCACTATTTATCCACATGTCATGCTTCAGATTCATTTTTACCATTACACTGAGCAAATCCTTCAAAACCCATAACCTGAGCCCTAAAATGAGATCAACTCAAAATCAAACAATCAACCCCAAATACTTGCATATTTATGCTCCAAAACACTCATAACAACATCAATTGATGTTGTGGTCATTTTCAAACCATCGACTTAAAAATACCATTTGGTTTTATCAAGAAAATGGGGAACAAAATAAGAGTGGACAAGGGAAAATAATAAGTGCTATACCTCAATCCAATTATTTTAATATTTGGGCCTGAGCCCATTGGCTAATCTATTATTATAAAGTATTTAGTTTGGATTTTCAAAGATTCATGGACTAACTAACCAAAAACCGCCCAACATTCCCTTTATGGTTCGTGCCTCCAGTAAACGACACACAAATTACTTTAATCAACCCACACCCACCTAATGTATATTATATATCTATACAATAGATATTTAATCAATTCTAATTAATTTTCAATAAAATTTTGTTTAACTCTAATATATCAAAGCCAACAATACCCATTTCATATTCGAGAGATGCCACATTTAGCCCTTTTGATCCACCAAAAATCAAGAAAATTGGTCCAAATTTTATGTCCCAACGCATGTGGGTTGCAAACAAACCAACTTACACAAAAACATACACAAAGTTAGCATCAAATTTTCATCCTAGGCACTAATTAACGTTACACATTTAAGTAGTTATAAGTAATCTCCCTTACTTTGCTCCTAAAACTAACCCTACTATACATTAAACACTAAAAAAGTCTAAAACCTAAGTCTAAATTCTAAAACCTTGATTATAACTAAAAATCCCATCCTCATCGGCCGCTGCCGCCACCGCCGTACGCCGCATAACTGGTAACGGCTTTAGTCCCCTCAGCAACCGCATGCTTTCCAAGCTCTCCGGGAACCACCAACTTCACCGCCCCTTGAATCTCCCTCGCCGTCATCGTCATCTTTTTGCTGTAATCCGACAACCGTGCCGCCTCCTCCGCCAGCCTCTCAAACATATCCCCCATTAAATTATTAACAATCGTCATCGCTTTCGACGATATCCCTAAATCAGGATGCACTTGTTTCATCACCTTATAAACATACCTTCTATACCCTACACCACCACTCTCCCCAACCTTCCGCCTCTTACGTCTCCCGCCACCGCCGCCGCCACCACGAGCCGCCGCGGTGGTTTCCTTTGGCCGTTCTTGTTTTTCCGGCGTGGGAGTGGGCGTGGTGGCGTCTTGAACTTTGATCTCTCTTTTCTGTTGTCCATTTACGATGTTTTCGAAACTTTCTTGTTCGTTTTCAAATTGGGTACTGTCGTCGTCTTCATCTTCTAGGGTTTCTTGTTCTTGTGGGGTTGTTTCTGTGAAAATTTCGATCTTTTCTTTGGATGAAACGCCTCTTGTGAGTGGTTTTTTTGTGGTTTGATCGATTACAGAAACTTGGACGGTTTCTTGGATGGTTTTCTTGGTGGTTTTTACGATCTTACCTACTGATCTTTTCTTCGGAGCCATTTACGTTTGAAGATGTTTGTTAGATTCTGATGGAGACAATAGTGGGAATATAAGCGGAGAATGTAATGTTGCAGGGTGCATGGATGGAGGTGATGTAGAAAGGACACGTGGATGACACGTGGATGGTGGTCGCTGAGTTTTATTGCTACGTGTGGTAAAACTGTCAAAAGTTGAGATAAACGAGGTTTAAACGGACGTTGGATTGATTTCTTTACATGGATGATGGACCTGTGATTTTCTTAATAAGTGAAAAAATAAAATAAAATGTAAAATAATAATCTGTTTTATCTTTTGGAGTAAATTACACGAAGGGTCTATGTGGTTTGGGCGATTTTCGTCCCTCAAGATTTTTTACGTCATTGGTCTAAAAAATGCAAATCTTTCACAGAAATAGTTTCTGCCGTTAAGCTTAGCCGTTAGGCCAGTTAAGTCATTTCATCTTAGGGACCATTTACGTAATTACTAATTACTCATCATGGACATGGCATCACCACCACCATCCACCGCCACCACCACCGACCACCGCCAACCACCGTGATTAGTGTTCTGATCCTAAATAATCCACCTGGTCCTTCCTCTTCACCTCCATCTCCGTTTTTCCTGAAATCAAAGTAAAAAAAATATGCTTTCTTTCTCAGGCTCTTGAGTTCTTCCCATTCCCTGAAATCATCAACATCCTTACATTATAAAGAAATTTTTTTTTCTTCAAAGAAAACACGCACTAGTGTGTGAAAACCATGAATGTTTGTCGCCCTTTTTTTGGCCCCACCCATCTCTATTCTCTAATCTCTTACATGTCCTTTCTATATTTCATTCTTTCCATCTCATCTCTAGGCATGGCAAAAAAACCCATCCCCGACGGGGAACCCGTAACTCGACCCCGATTTGACCGGGGAATCCCCGAGTTGACCGGGGATGGGGATGGGGACGGGGAATCCCCGATTTAAAATAATGGGGATGGGGCAGGGATGGGAGACACTTTAATCCCCGACCCCGAACCCGGTTATAAAATATGTTTTAATATAAATTATTACATATATTTAACTTTACAATGTAAATTATTTATTACATTCTATATAATATATTAAATATAATTGTATATGACTTTTCTATAGTTTAAAATACTATTTTTATTTTTCATTTTATTGGTTTTATAAATGTTTTGCATCTATTTTTTTGTTTAGTTTTATTATAAATTATACATTATATATGTAAACATCTCAAATATGTTTGAATTAATTTTTTTAAAGTTTATTTTCATATATTTTTCTACTAAATTACTATTTATAGTTTAAACTTAAAAAATATTTATGAAATTGAAAAACCCGATTCCCCGACGGGGTTCCCCGATCCCCGATTGGGACGGGATGAGAATGGAAACTCATTCCCCGACGGGGATGGGGCCGGGGATGGGGGAGAGGATTATGAAGCGGGGATGGGGATGGGAACTGAAATCCCCGCCCCGCCCCGCCCCGCCCCATTGCCATCCCTACTCATCTCTCTTCTCCGAAAACAAAAAAGCCCCACAAATTCTCTTTGGGATTACACATACTAGTGTGTGTATTGTACGTGTATTTGTATCTCTTTGGCATCACCACCACCATCCACCGCCACCACCACCTCCAGCCGCCGTCGCCTGGTTCCTCTCGGCCCCTATCCCCACCGTACACTCCCTCGCCATGGCTCTCATCTCTGCCACCATATTCACCGGCATCCTCTTCTCCGCTGCCACCGAGACATGCATTGGTTCTGGCGTCGGAACAAACAACAACATTTTAATGGCTCCTTTGCTTTCCTCTAGGCACATGTAACATCCGGGATCTAGTAGCTGGCACGTGGAATTTATTTACTGGCTTTAAGAGTTGTCTCGATGAGTTGGTAAATTCTAATTGATTAATTGCATGTGAGTTGGTAAAGTAGATTGTTATTGCGTGTAATTTTAATCGGTTGAGATAATAACCGGTCTAGTAGTAATTAGAGATTTGGGGTTGTTTTAATGAGTTAATTGACATTTTAAACCCGAGTTATTAATTCGGGATTAATCGGGTTAACGGGTGTCTACCTAGTGATTAATGAGTATCGTACCCGTTTTAATTGAGTTCGGGACCGGAAACATATATATATCGAAGGCTTATACCCCTCTCTTCATTTTTATCAGAGAATTGAAAGTGTGTAAGTGTGTGTACGTGTGTTGTGTAGTTGAAACAGAGCAAGGGAGGTTGAGGGGCTGAAATACAAGTAATCAGAGTCAAGAAATTCCCTTCATACTCTTCTTCGAGTTGAATCTGCAAATCAAGCCGAAAGAAGTGAATTGAGGTTAGTTATTTCCCCCAAATCAAATTGAATTGTTATAATTAGTGATGGGAGTAGTAGGGGTTGATTGATAACCCCTGAAAATCGTAATAGTGAGTTAAGAGATTGATTTCCGTAGCTGTATAAAAACAGAGCATGAACTGCTCTGTTCGTCGCCGCATCGCGCCCGCGTTCCCCTGGTCGCGCCCGCGATCAGGATGAGGCGGTTAAGGGTGGTCGCTGGTAGTGGAACGCGACCGAGACGTTAGTCGCGGGTCGGACGAGCACGGGCGTGCTCGGATGAGCCCGGCCGCGACAAGAGGGGCAGCGCGGGGTCATCGCACACGCGATGACTGGCCGCGATGAGGAGCCCGCGACTACGATCCCGGCCGCGCTCCTGGCCGCGCTCGTGTGTCTTGGCTTGTTGATTCTTGTTGAGTTAGTGAGTATAGTAGTATAGTCATTATGAGTTCAGTAGTTAGTCGTTTCAGCGTAGTTGCATTTATTGTTGCCAGGATTCGTGGCTAGACCTGGGACTTGTAGAGACTGTCGCTGATAGCGAGACTGTAGTCGTGCTTCAGGTGAGTTACTTACTTTTAAATAGAGGCGTTGTTGTTGATTACTGAGTTTTCAAAGAGGTACGTTGTTTATTATTCGGGTCCAGTGTGGACTCCTTTCATATGTTGATACTTGTTAGCACAGAGCAGAGTTCGTGGATTACGCGTATAGTCGTTGATACGCAGAGTAGAGGCCTGTTGGGTCATTCCCAACTCAGTGGACCTGACAACCCACTACTTTGTGGAGTGGGCTATGCAGGCTGTGCCGGGTCGCTCCCGATGAGGCGTCGGGCCGTTGATGCCGGCCGCATGTAGAGTTGTTTACCAGTTGTTATGTTGTGCTAACTATTTTATAAACTGTTTTAAAGTTGTTTATAGTAACTCACCAGCTTTCCGCTGACTGTTGTTTTAACCGTGGATCTCAGGTACGAGGACTGAGACTAGGGATACAACGGGCAGTAGCCGAGACCCGCCACGTGGACAGTAGTTAGCGACTACTTTCGTAAGTAGTCTTCATATTTTGTGGTATGGCTTATTAGCCAGTGACTTTCGGATGACTGTAACCTTTACTCATGATGTGGTTGACTGACGCTATCGACGGGAGTTAATTCCCGTCTCGTATTACTTTATGCTTGTTGTTGATGTTTAGTAGTAATTAGCTGTTTAACCCTTGATGACATTGCTTATGATTTGATGACGTGGACCGTGAGTCCTATGTGGCATTAGTCGTAAAAGTAGGGTGTTACAGCTTGGTATCAGAGCATTAGTTTAAGGTTTAAGTGTCATTAGTGATGCTTAGGCTTAAACCAGTGTCTAGATCCTTGGGCTTGATCTCTGATGAGTAGGTCTAAGAATTGTAGAATTATGTTACTATCGTTGTAGTAATGTTGTTTGTATTCTGCAGAGACCTTATGGCAGATGAGCAGAGACCCGAGGGCCCCACTGGGGGACGAGTATCAGATGAGGAGTTTGCCCGACGACTACAGGAGGCCTACGAGAAAGGCCGTGCTGAGGGTATTCAGTCCCAGACCCAGAGTTCAGGCGGAGGTAGAGATTCAGGAGCTGGTTCATCGCGAGCGGCAGGCAAGGGGTGTAAATATAAGGAGTTCCTTGCTGCACACCCGCCAGAGTATCACGGCGAGCCCGGGGCCGTAAAGGCCATGTACTGGTTACAGGATATGGAGATGGCCTTCCGTATCACAGGATGCCACCCGGATCAGATGACGACATTCGCTAGTGCCCAGTTACGGACTAGTGCTCAGCAGTGGTGGCGGACTATTAGAGATATGATGGGAGACGGACCGGCATACGAGATGACGTGGAGTCAGTTTAGGGCTCGTTTCGAGGAGCAGTATTGTCCCGAGGACCGCAGGGCTCAGCTGGAGATTGATTTTTTGACGTTATTCCAGGGACAGCGATCGGTTGATGAGTACGAGAAGATTTTCATCGATTTGAGTTTGTTCGCGCCTATTCAGATTAGTACAGAGTCACGGAAGATTAATCGGTTTCTGATGGGATTGCGTAAAGAGATCCGAGAGTTTATTGATACCGGTTACATTCCGACTTATGCCAGGGCAGTCGAGTTGGCCCGTAGACGAGAGAGTGAGTTATCGCGTAGGGATCCGGTAGTGGAGCAGCCACGATTGGTTCAGTCAGCCGGACATGTTGGAGGATCTGACCGGGACAGAGGCAGGGATAGAGATAATCGTTATAGTCAGTTCCAGTCGAGGAGTGATGATCGTCGGCGCACTGAGTCCGAAGGAGGAGACAGGCACCGAGATAGGTCTTCTCAGAGATCTGATCATAGGCCCGATGAAAAGGGCAGTCGCTTTAGTGAGTCTGAGCAGAGAGGAGGAGCATCGAGTTCTGAGCCTGTCTCGGGAGAGAGGTGGTGTAGGAGATGTCGTCAGAGGCATACCGGAGAGTGTGACCCCCGGTATGTACGTTGTTTTCGCTGTGGCCAGGCTGGCCACACTCAGTCAGGTTGTAATTCTAGAGACCCGCTGTGTTTTAATTGTGGGCGGGCTGGACATCAGGCACGAGATTGTACAACTCCGAGACAAGGGGACCATAGGCAGGGGGAATCGAGGCCACCTGCACAGGGCCAGAGTTTTGCGAGTTCGTCTACACATAGAGATGCAGTCCCGCCAGCCAGAGGTCGCGCCTACCAGTTGACAGCAGAGGAGACTCGGGAGACAGTTGATGTAGTTTCTGGTACGTTTATGTTTAATGGTTATAGTATCCGAGTTTTGGTTGGTTCTGAGACAGGGTGTTCCTTCATACCTTTTATTTTATTTTCCATTTTTGCTTCATTCGTTGAGTTATTAGATTTATCGTTCACGGAGTCAGTCGGTGGTAGTATCCTTGTAGCTAGATCGGTAGACGCTTAGTAAGAGTTAAAGATAAATGGTCATTCGTATAAAGTTGCTTTGTTGCCTATAGAGATTAGTAGTTGTAATGCCTTGATAAGTAGAGACTGGTTAACTGTCCAGTATGTTGATGTTGTTTGTTCTAAAGTGATTAGTTGTTTATCAATTTCGAGGCTATGTTTTTATGGTGTACGGAGAGTGTAGTAGACACAGTGTCAGTACCTTTTCGGTAGTTCAGGCACGTAGTTGTTTGATCAAAGGTTGTCCTTCCGTCCTAACATGTGCAGTTGATGTGAATGAGAAAAGGAGAATTTAGAGACGGTTGATGTTGTTTCTGAATTCCTGATGTATTTCCCAAGAAGTATCCGAGTTGTCATTAGATTGACAAGTAGAATCCCGTGTTGAGTTGGTGTCAAGTGTTACTACGTGTGTACCTTATTGACCGACCCTAGCAAGATGAGAGGGCTGGTGAGTCGACTTCAAGAGTTGATAGACCGCTGGTTTAGTTGCCTAGTTCGTCACCGTAAAGTGGAGTCCAGTTTTGAGACATGTCGTTAGCGGTGGAGGTGTTCCGGTAAACCCCGTTAAAATAGAGGCTGTTAAGGGTAATGAGAGGTGAGGAAGGTAGTAAGTATTCGCTGTAACCTAAAAGTAGAAGACTATTACCGTCGATCCAATCAAGACCCTGCGTTGATTGTTGCACCGTTGACTTATTGACTTGTCAAACAGAGTACTTTAGTGGTAAGAGAGATGCTCATTTGCTTCAGTTGAGATTGTTATCTAGCATATGGGGTGGAAGTAGGAGGGTGAGAGATTACAAGTCCTGAGATTGCTTAGCGGACCAGTGAGCAGATAGTCGTAGTCATAGGGAGACCGAAGGTAGCCCGGAGCCGATGGGAGTAATATGCCGATGAGAGGACCAAGAAGCTAGAGCTTGGCATAGACGAGCAAGTGTTATAGATGTTTGGCCCTACGCGAAGCAACGATTACTATAACAGAGATTGAGGTTTATGAGAAATCGAGATATGCAGATCTTTCTGAGGCCATCGTAGACCGCAAGATGAAGAAATTACAGAAGGATGAGATTCCACTTGGCGCTGAATGAGAACTCTGATGATATCTGAAAATCCGAGGCGGATGTGTAGTAGTGTTATCCCAATCTAGCTGCCCGAGTCGGGATCCCGAGGACGGGATCAATTCTAGAGGGGAGGATTTGTAACATCCGGGATCTAGTAGCTGGCACGTGGAATTTATTTACTGGCTTTAAGAGTTGTCTCGATGAGTTGGTAAATTCTAATTGATTAATTGCATGTGAGTTGGTAAAGTAGATTGTTATTGCGTGTAATTTTAATCGGTTGAGATAATAACCGGTCTAGTAGTAATTAGAGATTTGGGGTTGTTTTAATGAGTTAATTGACATTTTAAACCCGAGTTATTAATTCGGGATTAATCGGGTTAACGGGTGTCTACCTGGTGATTAATGAGTATCGTACCCGTTTTAATTGAGTTCGGGACCGGAAACATATATATATCGAAGGCTTATACCCCTCTCTTCATTTTTATCAGAGAATTGAAAGTGTGTAAGTGTGTGTACGTGTGTTGTGTAGTTGAAACAGAGCAAGGGAGGTTGAGGGGCTGAAATACAAGTAATCAGAGTCAAGAAATTCCCTTCATACTCTTCTTCGAGTTGAATCTGCAAATCAAGCCGAAAGAAGTGAATTGAGGTTAGTTATTTCCCCCAAATCAAATTGAATTGTTATAATTAGTGATGGGAGTAGTAGGGGTTGATTGATAACCCCTGAAAATCGTAATAGTGAGTTAAGAGATTGATTTCCGTAGCTGTATAAAAACAGAGCATGAACTGCTCTGTTCGTCGCCGCATCGCGCCCGCGTTCCCCTGGTCGCGCCCGCGATCAGGATGAGGCGGTTAAGGGTGGTCGCTGGTAGTGGAACGCGACCGAGACGTTAGTCGCGGGTCGGACGAGCACGGGCGTGCTCGGATGAGCCCGGCCGCGACAAGAGGGGCAGCGCGGGGTCATCGCACCCGCGATGACTGGCCGCGATGAGGAGCCCGCGACCACGATCCCGGCCGCGCTCGTGTGTCTTGGCTTGTTGATTCTTGTTGAGTTAGTGAGTATAGTAGTATAGTCATTATGAGTTCAGTAGTTAGTCGTTTCAGCGTAGTTGCATTTATTGTTGCCAGGATTCGTGGCTAGACCTGGGACTTGTAGAGACTGTCGCTGATAGCGAGACTGTAGTCGTGCTTCAGGTGAGTTACTTACTTTTAAATAGAGGCGTTGTTGTTGATTACTGAGTTTTCAAAGAGGTACGTTGTTTATTATTCGGGTCCAGTGTGGACTCCTTTCATATGTTGATACTTGTTAGCACAGAGCAGAGTTCGTGGATTACGCGTATAGTCGTTGATACGCAGAGTAGAGGCCTGTTGGGTCATTCCCAACTCAGTGGACCTGACAACCCACTACTTTGTGGAGTGGGCTATGCAGGCTGTGCCGGGTCGCTCCCGATGAGGCGTCGGGCCGTTGATGCCGGCCGCATGTAGAGTTGTTTACCAGTTGTTATGTTGTGCTAACTATTTTATAAACTGTTTTAAAGTTGTTTATAGTAACTCACCAGCTTTCCGCTGACTGTTGTTTTAACCGTGGATCTCAGGTACGAGGACTGAGACTAGGGATACAGCAGGCAGTAGCCGAGACCCGCCACGTGGACAGTAGTTAGCGACTACTTTCGTAAGTAGTCTTCATATTTTGTGGTATGGCTTATTAGCCAGTGACTTTCGGATGACTGTAACCTTTACTCATGATGTGGTTGACTGACGCTATCGACGGGAGTTAATTCCCGTCTCGTATTACTTTATGCTTGTTGTTGATGTTTAGTAGTAATTAGCTGTTTAACCCTTGATGACATTGCTTATGATTTGATGACGTGGACCGTGAGTCCTATGTGGCATTAGTCGTAAAAGTAGGGTGTTACAGCACACGCCCCTCTGGTTGTACATATTCTACCTGACACAGTTACTTCACACGCTCCGCACCTTCATCGCCATTCTCCGCCACCGCAACCTCTCCTTCTTCCGCCTCTTCAACCACTCCATTCTCATTACGATGTCGTTTATCTGGCTAGAATTATTGGGTTGGACCCAGCATCAAGATCAATACTTTTTACGGTGGTGGGAGAGGTGGTGGTGGCGGTGGATGGTGGTGGACCGGTGGTAATGTCATGTCCATGATGAGTATTTAGTAATTACATAAATGGTCCCTAAGATGAAAATGACGAAAATGCTCTTGTGATTTAACTGGCCTAACGGCTAAAATTAACGGCAGAGACCATTTGTGTGAAAGGTTTGCATATTTTGGACCAATGGTGCAAAAAAATACTTTAAGGGACGAAAACTGCAAAAAACCCCAAACCACATGGACCATTGGTGTAATTTACTCTATTTTTTAATTTTCAATTCTACCATCATGATTCAGCTCGTTATACCACAGACCACAGTATTTAAACGTGTTTAGTTACCAAAAATTTTCAGTCTCATGAAAATTTTTTACTTAACAACAATTTCATAAATTTTTATTTCACTTTTTAAAATACCACTTTCTATACTCCTTACTTTTCTATTAGCTACCATATATTTCTTTGAAATGCTCTCTTTTACTCTCTTACCTTTTTATCACATTACCTATTTTTCTTATTTTATAATCATCTATCTTATTTTTCTTTAAAATTAAAACTTCATCATCAAAACAAGTTTTCACTTTTCATAGAAATCTTTGTTTATTTTCTAAAACTATGACTTGAAAACTAAAATTAAAAAATGACCACTTATCGTTAACTAACCGCAACTTATTTAAGTTATTGAAATGCAGAATTTTGTTACGGTGTATTTTTTTAGAGTTCATTTAGCGACAATTTTTTTTTAGAGTTTTCTCTATGACAGAACGCGTCACCAAATAAAAAACAGATCGAGTTATCAAAACAAATACAAAATATGTCTAAATTAAAAAGTACTATAAATTAAATAAATAATTTACATTTTACAACAAAAAAAATTATATTAACCCATATGTTTCAAGAACTAACAGATATAAAAAAGTTAAAAATAACAATTATTTCAACCATTTATTATTATAAAACTAAACTAATTATAATCATAAGACATTGTTTAATAAACTTTAAATTATCTATTTTTTCTATATGACAAACACGCGTTTTGTATTCATGATAAGATTTCATCTTTTCTATACAACTTCCAGTAAGTTTATTTACTTTATCGTTATTGCCTTTTAATTTACCTTTATCTCGCAACTTAAAAGCTCTTTATTTTCTTCTTTGAACAAAAGTATGTTGTCTATTCTTCTTCATTATTTTTATGAAAGAATTTGAAGGTGCTTTTCGTTAAGCAACAAAACTACGATAAGAAGCTGACAAATGAACGAAGGGAGTAACAGAAGTTCATTATGACTCCTTTTCTGAGTATCATTGGTTAGTATACTATAGATCTCCCATTATTGAAATGCAATGCATATATCAGATCTGATCAATTTTTTGGCGATGATGATAAACAAGCGATTGTTGAGAAGAAATCTTAATTTGAACTTTGAGATCGTGGTGGAGACGATTTAGGCACCATTTAATTAGTAAGCGCAAGTACCAATAATGATTTGACACTTTAGCATCACTTAAAATCTTTGCATGTTACGTATGACTAATTTTTATAGTTTGAATGTTGTCAATTAAATGAATTTTATGTGTATTAAAGTCTGTGAATGCAATGGACCTAATAAAACTTGTATATTAGAATGTAATTAATCAAATGAATGTTGTGTATATTGATGTCGGTGAATGCAATGAACCTACTAAAAGTTTTGTTTATATTAGTTCAAAACCTGTATATACAACAAAATTGTATGTATAAAAACTAATTTTGATTACTGCTCATAATATATTAATTAATAAATGGTAACGTAAAGTCAAAACTCAAAACCTTTTCTAGTGATTGCAATTTCTCCCATCATTTTCATGCTTTATGAGCTCCACATACATATTCTTGAATTCTATTGAATACGTTGGTTTCCCTTTATATCAAAGAACAACGTCAGAAAACATGTTTATAGCCTTATAGGCATTGCTGTGATTGTTGAAACTTATTATACAATAAATGTTTTTTTATCTACCTAAAGAAAATAGCAACATATTTTCTTCTCATTTCTCCAATTTTAGTTAATGAAATTTTCTCCTATCGTATAGGCAACTATATTACCGAAATTTGTCTATTTAAAAACATACCAATTAATTAGGGTGTATTCCATAATCTCATTAATGGAAGGAGATGAATGAAAATTTAAACAATCTGATCAAATTTGAGTTCTATAAACTTTTTTAGAAGGAAAGGAATGTAAATTTATTTAATTTTGGGCTAAAAACATTACATCCAAATATGGGAAGGAAAGAAAAGAAACATTCACAACCTTTTTCATTCTTTTTTTTTTTCTATCATTTGCTTTATTCCTTCTAGAACACAGCGTTAGAATATGCCGGTCAGGGCCAACCCTATGGGGGAAAGGCACATGAGCTATACCATACAGGACATCACACCATGAATAGACATTAATTTTTTTTAACTCATTAAATAATATAATAGACTCACACGTCTCAAAACGGATAAGTCTAAAAAGACACCTTATTTTACTTGACACCCTATTTTAGGGGTTTTTACTAACTTTTACCAACTTTTATATTGTTTACTAACTTTTAGGTTATTTTTCCTTTCCTTTTCTTTTACCAATGTGTGTGTGTGTGTGTCTATATATATATATATATATATATATATATATATATATATATATATATATATATATATATATATATATATATATATAGATTTGGGTTCAAATGAGTACCACTAGTTTTGCGGAGTACCGGAGGTACCTCGCTTAAAATTATTTTAATTAATAAATGACAACTAATGAATTAATAATTTCCTTATTTATAGGGATTTATTTCCATAACAATATATTTAATAAATTTTAAAATGGGTTTTAGTGAACATGTTTAATCGGATTCGACAATGGGTTTTAGTGAACATGTTCAATTGGATTCGTCAATGCGTTTTAGTGAACATGTTCAACCGGATTCGACAATTGGTTTTAGTGAACATGTTCAGTCGGAGGTGTATCAAATAAATATATTTATTCTTTTCATCAAACCGCTCATGAATGTTCAATTTCATATACACGTTATTGAACATGTGCAATTAGTGTTTATTGTGTTTTTAGTCGTTGTTAACCCTTTTAGTGATAAACCAATATTGACGGTATTGAACATGTTCAATCGTGGTTTTATGGTGTGTGTAGTCGATAAATTTCATTTTGGTAATAAACCAAGATTTATGGTATGTTATCGTTGCACATGTTCAGTATGAGTGTAAGGAATAATACTAACTGAAATGGAGATTTTCATGGGATACACAGAATCTTCGATTCTATCTTAAAATTTTCAATACCTATTTTACCCCCGACAATAATTAATATGAGAGAGAATTTTAAGCAAAATTTATATTTAATTTAATGATTTTACTAATAAATGATTGGCTATAAATGATTCTCCGGTACCCCAGTCTAACATGGTACCCCATTGATCTTGAATATATATATATATATAAAATATTGTTTTACCAACTTTAATATTTTTTCTTTTTATTTGTTTTACCAACTTAAATATGCATGGTTTTAAAAAGTTTTTTTTGGGAGAATTGCTTAAAATAACAAACGATTTTCCCTTTTTTCTTATTATAGCAATCTCACAAATTTTGTATCAAATAAAAGAACCAACTCTGTGTTTATTCCCGATTATAGCATTTAACCTGTAAACAAAAAAAATTAACCGGCAAAAAAGGGTTATATATAGAGTTTATTGTTTGAAATAACAACATACTTTTTATTTTTTTTCTTATTATGACAATGAGTTTTATTTTTTACCATTTAATATATTATTTGAAATAACAACCTAATTGTTGTTTACCGGTTAAATGCTATAATCGGAAGTAAACCAAAAGTTAGTTTCATTATTTGGGACAAATTTTACGACATTGCTATAATAAGAAAAAAGAGAAAAGTTGATTGCTATTTTAAGCAATTCTCCCAAAGTTTTTTAACATAAAAAATTAAATTATATAATAGAAAGTGAGTGTTTAATATAAAATAATATTAGTTAATATGTAAACACAAAGATAAAATTTTATTCATAGATGACTTTCATAAATTTAAAAACACAAAATTTAGTCATTCTCAAATTTTTATATGAGCTTTGTTTGTAGGTCTGAGTTGTTTGTAGAATTCTAAACGTGACTTATACATACGTTTCCATCCAACAGCTATCAGAGTTTTGTTGTAGATGTATAAAGCCGCAATAGTAGGCATTAAGTATTGTCCATCTAAGTGCATCAATCACATAATGATTCTCATTTACATGTGCAATTATAATGAACCAATGATGTGGAATGTCTTTAGTTATATTATTGCTATCTTTAGTGATATATTTTTTAATTTAATTTAATTTATTTATTTACACTTTTTATTTTTTCATAAACTTATAAAATTCTAATATATATTTTGAACATTTATTTACGGTTAGATAATATTCGATTATTTATTTACGACTATATATATAATATTAACGGAAAAAATACTACGAATTATTTCAATTTTCACTTTTTCGAAACGAAAAACTATGAAGCATTCTGTTTTTAGTTTTTTGGAACAAAATATTATGAACCATTTTGGGTTTTTAGTTTTTTCGATCTAAATGAGTTGTATTATTATTATTTAAAAAACTAAAAATCAAAATGAGTTACAATATTTTTCATTCAGAAAAACTATAAACCACAATTGTTTATAGTTTTTTTGTTGTTAAAACTAAAAAATGAATGGGTTGCAATTTTTTGTTAGCAAAAATCAAAAACCAGAGTTGTTCATATTTTTTTGTTAAAAAAAATCTAAAAAATGAATGAGTCGTAGTTTTTGTCATTCAGAAAAGCTAATAATTTGAATGGATCGTAGTACTTTTAGCTTTAAAAGATTAAAAAATTGAAAAATGTGTAGTTTCTAATTCTAAACAAAAAGATACGAACCATACTATTTTTTAGTTTTTTCAAACAAAAATATGAACCATTCTGGTTTTTATAATTTTTTTCAATCTAAATGAGTTGTATTTTTTTATCTGAAAAACTAAAAATCAAAAAGGGTTGAAATATTTTTCATTCGGAAAAACTATAAATCGGAATAATTCATGGTTTTTCGTTGATAAAAACACAAAAATAAATGTGTTTCAATTATGTTTTTTAGAAAAAAACAAAAAACTGAAATGGTTTACAGTTTTTGTACAAAAATCTAAAACATGAATGTGTCGTAGTTTTTGCCATTCCGAAAAACTAAAACCTGATACGAATTGTAATCCACTTTGTTTGGAAATTATTAAAAAGCTGAAGAATTTATAGTTTTTTAATTTCAAATAAAAAGTATTACAAATGAAAAAGTATTGCGATTCGTTCATTTTTTTTAGTTTTCTAGGAATGGAAAAATTATGAATAATTGGGGTTTATAGTTTTTTGAATGAAAAATATTGAGATTCATTTTGATTTTTGGTCTTTTAAACAAAAAATTACAACCCATTTAAATCCAAAAAAACTAAAAACTGAAACGATTTGTATTATTTTGTTCAGAAAAACTATATAAATGACGATTCGTAGTTTTTTCATTTGGAAAAAGTGAAAATTTGAAATTAATCGTAGTATTTTTTCGTTCATATTATATATAATTGTGAATAAATAATTGAATATCATCTAACCATAAGTATTCAGAATATATATTAAATATTAAAAGGTAACGAAAAATTAAAATTATAAATACATAAATTTAATGAATTAAAAAAAAATAGTCACTAAAAATAGTAATAATATAGTATTTAAACTATTACATAAATAAATAATAAAAAAATATAAACTAAAATTTTATTATAAACTTTCACAACAAAATTTCAAACATGAATCGGATTGGTTTTGGTGTTTATGACATCTTAGAAAAATTAATAAATTAAAAAAATTTGGGTTTTAATTTGATATGTTATTATTTTTTATAAAAATATAAAAAAGATCTTACTATTTTTTATAACTGAAAAGTTGTTGGTAACCTGCTAAACAGGTTTGCAGATCACCAATTATTATTATTGATAAAAATAAAAAGTTGTTACTATAAACGACAAAAAATATAAAAGTCAATGTTATAAATGATAACAAAAAAATAATGTTATTATTAAGGGCTAATATTGATTTAACCTAATGAACTTTTTTCTGTTTATCGATTAAGTCACAATACTTTTTTTTGGGATTGTTTAAATCACTAATCAATTTATTTATTTTTATTTTAGTCCTTTTACCCATGATCACAGGTGAAATGCGGATATGTCAATGACATATATATTTTTAATCATGTGGCAATGATGTGGATGTTGTGTTTTAGTTTTTTTTTTTTTATCATATACCTACATCTTGTCGTTTCCATTTCCAGAGAATTAAAGAAGAAAAGAACATCACCACCACCATTTTTCTCATAGGCAGCCTCCTAACCTCTTGTAATCAATTTGTCATGGGTAGCGAACTTGTCCAGATCTCGCGAGGCCATGAAATTTAGGTTTGCATCATGAAACTCTCGTCTTCGTCGGCGTCTTCGTATCCTATAGTAATTGGTCTAGCAGCGATCTCATTCGCATTTGGTCCATCTATGAAATCAAAACCCAATTCATGAAGGATTTTTGGCTTGCTTGATGAAAATCGACACCCAAAACCCATATGTCATGGAGCCATGAAAATCGAAACCCAAATCTCATTGAATTGATGTTGGTTTCATTTATGGTTCAATTTCAGGTTTCCACCATGAAAATCGAACCCGAAACTCGTACCTCGTGGAGCCATGAAAATCAAAATTCATATCTCGTTGAATAGTTTTCGTTTCATTTATGGTTTGATTCCGGGTTCATTGTATCGATTTATCGGGGTTACAATTATAGGTTTGCCCTATGAGTTATAATTCTTTTTCATGAACATATTTTGGGTTCGTTTGCATCTTCAATCATGTTGGATGAGTTTCTTGAGATTTTTTAATTCTAAATGTTCTTGTTTTGAATTTGAGCTTAATTGACTTCTTGAATCTTCTTATTCTAAATTCTGTTCATCACTATGAGTGGTTGTGATGGTGACGGCGAGGTGGTTGTGGCTGAAGGTGGTGGGTGGGGGCTGCTTGGTCGAGCATGGAAGCAATGGAGGTCAGATGGAAAGATTCAAATAATACCAAAACCATTTACAAAGAATAATTATAATAATTAAATTTAATAAATTAAAATACAATCAACAAAATATAACCGGTAACACCGGTTATAGGTTAAAAAATAGGGACTAAGTCAGTAAATGAAAAGTATAAGGCTTAAATTAAAAAAATTGTAGAATAATGATTTAAACAATTGAAAAAAAAAGTTTAGGGGTTTAAATCAATAAACCGGTAAAAGTGTATTGGGTTAAATCAATATTAACCCTATTATCAATAAATGACAAAAACTTTTACTATTTTTGATAATTTACCCATTTTTTAACCAAAAACTTTGATGGCCAACCAATACGGCTGGCAAACACCTACTCAAAAGCAAAGAAAAGAGGACAAAGAAACAAAAAACCCTAGTTAAAGCACATGTATGAAGCGAAGTTATATAATATTATAATCTATCTATTTAAAGAGTAACTATACTCAATTTTGGTGAAGCCACGTGTCATCACCATGAATCGACACGTGACATTTACAAGTTTTAAAAATAATAAAGAAATTTAAATTATATCTATCCAAATCTAATATAATCTACTTTTGAATTCAAATCAAATCAAAAAAAAAATCTAATACTCTACTAACTTATTAATATAATATAATAAAAGTTTTAAAAAAATATAATAAAATAATTACTATTCATATATATTTAGAAATATATAAAATTAATAGGTTATAATAAATAATAATATCATTCTTATATACTTTTTGTTTAAAAAAAATATTTATACCTTTACTTTTTATTTCATTATATTTTATATGTATTAAAAATATCCGCGTAATAGGTGGGTAATAAACTGGTGTATTATAAATGTACTTTTTTATTATTATCATTTGATTTTTGGAGTATTTTATGGTGGTTTATTATGAAAAAAACTAACATGTATTTACGTTTTTTGCGTTTTCGTCCCTCCATGTTATTTTTTTTCCGTAAAAAACCTCAAGTTATTATTTTCATTTTGGTTTAGTGAAATTTGGAAATTAGACCCGGTTATAATTTGTGAACCGGGTTTTAAAAACCTGAAAAATCGGGTTCTAATGTTCACATTTCACTAAACCGAAAAGAAAAAAAATAACTTGAGGACTTTTATGAAAAAAAAATGGAGGGACGAAAACACAAAAAACATTAAAACATGGTGCTTTTTTTTTTTCTCAATAAACCCTATTTTATGTCATAAATCATTATGCATTTAAGTTGTTAGTTAATCTTATAATGATTTTATATATTAAAATTTCATGTGATATTATACATGATAGCATAAACGAAGTATCAACTAATTTAATTAGATATAAGATCATTTTAAGATTATGTAACTATTAAACTGTTGATTAATAATTATTTTTAAATTATTATTGAGTAAAATCACATGAAACAACATTCTCATTTCGTCTAAAACAGACAATATATTATTTATTAATATGTCATGTATGATATCAATATATAAACAATTAAAGTAAGATTTTAAATATATAATAACCTAAGTTATACAAAAAAATCAATGAATAAAAATGAAACATGTGAACAATACATTATTATTTTATGGGATAAATCATAAACCATGTGAAGGTGGAGTATAAAAAAAAAGTAGAATGCAATCAAAGAAAGATACTTTACGAGACCATTCTTGTGCTCAAAGTGTAAATCATAAATATCTCCCACCTTTAGTCCTGAAAACTGTTCATTTATATTGGACTACAATAATTCACGTTCATAAAAAAATGTGCCTAAGTGGTCCATTGAAGTGTATTATCGCAAGCATCACTTAAAGTCTAACCAAAAGAAAATGTTCATCTTTATTTTAAGATATGATATAACTTAGAAAAATATTTCATTTACATCATGCAATTAAAATTGTATTAAATTATAATTATATTAGCCAAAATAGATAAAAATGAAATTAAATCCCATATTATTTTATTTAATATATACACTAACTAAAAGATTTATTTACTGCAAGCAAGGCACCTTAATATGATTTATATATAAAGATTATGGCACTAAATTTTTTTTTAAAAAAAGAATGATTAAAATATAGTGACCAATTTAATATTAATAAATACCAAAAAATAATAATAACATAATCATTATGCAAAATAGTTGAACCAGTTTATGTTTTTTTTTTTTAGAATTGAATTGCAGAGGGTATACTTATTGAGTTACGTTTGAGACTCAGTAATAGATTTGATCAGAAGAATAGTCGAGTAAAGTCTCTCTCTTGATAGCATTTGACCTTTCTTTACACTCCATCCATCCTCACCAATCTTATCTCTTCCTCATAAAATTACTTTAATCCAAAACCAAATGGGTGTTTTCTGGATTTATATATGATTTTTTGAACTCTTTTTTCTGGTGTCGTCTTCTAGGCTAAAAATCAACCAACTTATCTGTCTCAATAATTGCGTTTTTTTTTTCTTCATTATATATGTCATATATATACAATCAGATTGATTCATCATAGCTTTTTGGCCAGTAGCTTTTCTTGAAATGGGAAAGTCCCATTTTGTTACTATATTCCTTGTGTTCATCTTTCTTCCACATTTCAATGGAGGATTGGGCATGGCTGCAGGGACCCCAGATGGTTCTGAACAATGGGGATATGTTGAAGTTAGACCTAGTAAGATTTTTCGCTTATTCAACTTTTCTTCTTTATGTAACTCATTTTCAAGATTCAATCTTTTTAACATTCTTGTTTGTGTGTGTTTGTGAAATTAGAAGCTCATATGTTTTGGTGGTACTATAAAAGTCCTTACAGAACTCAAGATCCAAACAATCCTTGGCCTATAATTCTTTGGTTACAAGGTGGACCTGTAAGTAATTAATTTGTGTTTATGCAAATGTGAAGAGATTAAAGATGTTTTAATTAATCTTGTAATGTGTTTGTGATCTTTTTGTTGTTCAATTCATGTAAATTTAGGGTGCTTCAGGAGTTGGGACTGGAAATTTTGAAGAAGTGGGGCCATTGGATTCTTTCTTGAAGCCAAGAAACTCTACATGGCTGACAATAGCAGATCTATTGTTTGTGGTATGCAATTCCTAGTAAACTTTTGTGGTGAAATTATTGGTCTGTCACATGTAAACCCCTCTAATTATATAGATATTTTTATAGTTTTGATATAAAATCATATAAATTGTTAGACCCTAAAATGGTAATCAATTCTTAAATTAGTAATGTTTTCTTGAATTGATGAGGAAGTCCCTTGTGCAAGAATTATACAACTGTTTTCTTGTTGGATATTGGTTAAAAGCATTTGATGATTTTTGTGGGAAATTAGGATAATCCAGTTGGGACTGGATACAGTTTTGTGGAGGATTTAAATCTATTGGTGAAAACTGATGAAGAGGCTGCAACTGATTTGACAACATTGTTGATTGAAATCTTCAATAGAAATGAAACCCTTCAGAAAAGCCCACTTTATATAGTGGCAGAGTCTTATGGTGGCAAATATGCAGTCACTCTTGGACTCTCAGCTCTTAAAGCCATTGAAGATAACAAGTTAAAGCTCATTCTTGGAGGTATACACACCAGCATTTCCCAAACAAAATTATTGCTTCTTTTCTTGAATTTAATTTGATTATTGATTTCGTTGCAAATAACCATCAACGAGTGATTTTGGATTAAGAAAACTTGTGTAAATATAGATGCAAATAGAGCCATTGGGCTTGACATTTCATTTAAAATTGCTTATTCTTGCAAATTATAGTGAATTTTGAGGGTTTTATGGTGTTTAGGAATTGCATTAGGAGATAGTTGGATCTCGCCTGAAGATTTTGTGGTAAATTTACTTAATTCTTTGGCTTTAAAAATGTCATTTCTAAGCAATTATGAACCTGTACTCATGTAGAGTGTAGAACATATTGAACATGAAGTTCATTTTTTTTTTTCTTAAAATTGAAATTATTAGGTATCATGGGGTCCTCTTTTGAAGGATGTTTCAAGGTTGGATGAAAATGGCTTGATCGAATCAAACAGGTTGGCTTTCAATAACTGTGTGTGTGGTGTTTCCGTGAGTATAATGAACATGAAGACTTGAATAAGAATTGTTTTGGATTTTCGATTAGATTTTCTTTCATCTTATGAAACAGCGTAGTCGAGAAAATAAAGGAGCAAATAGCTAATGGGAAATGGAAAGATGCCACGGAATCATGGAGTGATCTTGAAGGAGTGATTACCCGCAGTAGCAATGCTGTTGTATGTTACATTAAGCATATCTTTCTCATTTTCGTATGTTTTCAAGCTCTTTTTTTCATAAAGAAACAATCTTTGTGTTGATTAATTGTTAGGACTTTTACAATTTCTTGTTGGATGCGGGGATGGATCCTGTGTCAATGACAGCAACGGAGTTAGTGAGACGAACCCCAAGGAAGAGATACTTGAGATATCTTGATTCTTTGAAGACTTCTCATGGTGAAAATGGTGATATTGATATCTTGATGAACGGCGCCATTAGAAAGAAACTTGGTATCATCCCAAATAATGTGGAGTGAGTTTGTGTTCTTTTCTTGATCTTTCTTGAATTCAAGACACATATCAATTATATGTATTGGAAATTTTGTTTTTCGACAGATGGGGAGGACAGTCGGGTCTTGTTTTTGAATACTTAGAAGGCGATTTCATGCGACCAAGAATTAATGAGGCCAGTTTTTTAAAGAACAAGAAAAGAGATGATTAAATTTGGGGAAATTTTCATTATAGACATTGTTTTGATTTATTGATTCTTGAATAGGTTGATGAACTATTGAACAAAGGAGTCAATGTGACTATATATAATGGTCAAGTAAGATTCTTTGCCTCTTTGAAAGCTAACTTCATATCATATGCAATCCTTACAAAATCTCATAAAACTTAGACAGATATGCCTTTGAGGGCGGGGGCGTGGGGCCATTTTAAGCCGTATTTGGTTGGCTTTATCATCTAAGGGCTCGAGATCTTATCCGATGTTATGATATCCTATCCATTTTGATTAACGATTAACGAGTGTCATTTATTGTAGCTTGATGTTATATGTGCAACAAAGGGAACTGAAGCATGGGTTGAGAAGCTCAAGTAAATTCATAATTATCTCTTCTTTGATAGATTGTAATTTTATATCTAATGTGAAAATGACTATTTTACCCATGTGTGATCTTTAATGACAAAGGTGGAAGGGGCTAAAAACATTCTTGAGCATTGATAGGACTCCATTATATTGTGGAACTAATAGGATGACAAAAGGGTTCACCAAGTCTTATAGAAACTTACATTTCTATTGGATTCTTGAAGCTGGTCACTTTGTAAGTTTTACCCTTACCCTTTCAATATTTTTTTTAAAAACTTACATTTCTATTGTTTTCTTATATAGAATAGAAAACATTAATGAAAATTCATAAAGTCTGAAGTTCATTGGGGTTCAATTTTCAGGTTCCGGTAGATCAACCATGTATTGCATTGCAAATGGTGGGTAGCATCACTCGTTCGCCGGTCTTTACGAAGTAAACACATTTTAAAGAAGAAAAGTAGGAGAGGGGAAAAAGGCTATATGATTGAAAGATGGTTGGTTGTATTACACATACAAAACTAAAAATTCTTAGCAAAGAAATTGAGCAGAATGATTGTGTATAATTTTCACTTACTCGAAAAACATTTCTATCGTAATTTCTATAATAAGTTTTGGTTATACTATACTAGTATTAATCTGGATATTATATGAATATTTTTAATAAATAATTGCTTACATAATATATTTGAACTTAAGTTAAAACATATAATAATTAATTTTTCTAAAATGCATAGGGATACCCATATAGCAATACTGATTAAAAATATTGATTGCTATTGTTGCTGGTATCAAGAAGGTCCATCTTCTTACTTAACGAGTTTGTGTCACACAATGAGGAGATGATTGTAACCTCTAAGCAAAAGTAGAATCCTTTGACAAGGGATTGACAACGTTCTCTATGTCACCGTCTCATCAATGAGCGTAGATTGATAGAGACTCCGTCAATTTGTCGCTTTAATCTTCCTTAACATGAATTCAAAATTTTAAGGATTTTTATAAATAGATGTTAATAAAACGATATCATTTTATTCTCATTTAATTAGTTGATCCATCATTAATAAAGACACTATATGTGATATTTTATATAATTTTTATCGATGAAACTGATAATACATTTAACCAATAACTTAAAATTGAACAAAATTTCAAAAGTATGATAATTTATATTTAAGGAAAAAAAATAGTTCACCGGTAAAAACGTTACAAATCTAAAAACATATATTATTCTATAATATAAAGCCTTAAAGGCTTAAATAAATGATTACTAACACAACAATTGCATATTAAAAAAATTAAAGTAGTTTTAAATAATGGGTGCATAGAGGCATAACAACGGGGTAGGGCAAGGCACGAATACCATTTCCATCCCCATCCCTACCTTCTACTCCTCATCCTCATACTGGTCGGGGAATGAATTCACATCATCATCCTCGTCCTCATCACCATCAGAGAATGGAGATCTCCATCGAGGAATTATGTTTTTAGCACCTTAAAAATTTAACAACTTTAAACTATAAATAGTAGTTTAGTAGAAAAAACAGGATAATGCATAACCCTAACATGAATTGTAAAATTGATGAAATGTATTATAATCAAATCTCATTGAACAGAACTAGATTGTATCAAAGCTAAACGTGTACCACATCGTCTTGACTGTTGGTTGTTATACACCTCTAAAACTACCAAAGACAAAAAAAAAAAAAAAACAGTGTCATGCAGATATCTAACATGAATTGTAAATTTGATGAAATGTATCATAACCGAATTGCATTGAACAGATTTGATTGTATCAAAGCTAAATATGTACCACATTCTATGACATGCATCGGTATGAATTGGTCTATATAGTTTGTGGAAATCACGGAATTCCATAATCAATGGTGGTAAGTGTGTGGCGTGAGATTCTCTATTTGAGGTTCAATGTTATTTTTCCATTGGTTTCTAAATGGGACAAGAAATTTGGCATCTTGTGGGCTAAATGGTTATGTTGCTCGATTGGATTGTAGGGGTTGGATGTCGTTTTCTCGGTTCTTTTTTGAAGTGGTTTATGTCTTTTCTTGTTTCTCTTGTAGTTTTGTGTTGATTGTATTTTTTGTTGTTCCTTTTGTTTGGGTCTTCCTCTCCTCCTTTTAAATCTTATGAAAGGTTGAGAGATTTTATCTTGTACTTTTTCTTTTATCTGAATATATCTTGTCGTTCAAAAAAAATTAGTAGAAAAAGGATGTCAAAACATTTTAAAACAAATCATTTCAAATATTTTTGAGTTGTTTACATATATAATTAACAATGTATAGTAAAACTAAAACAAAAAATCAATGCAAATGCTTGTAAAATCAATAAAGAGGAATAAAACAATAGCATTTTAAAACTATACGAAAGTTATATACATTGATATTTAACAGTTTATGTATAATCACATAAGCATAATAATTATATTAATACATAAAATAGAATCACGGTCAGGGATTAAACTGTTTCTCATCCCCGTCTTATTCTTGTTATTTTAAATCGGGAAATTCTCATCATCGTCCCAAGTGAAATCAGGGTTGAGTTTCGAATCCCATATCGGGGACACGTTTTTTTGTCAGGCCTAACTATAAGCTAGAACCGAACGATGTGGTACATGTTTAGCCTTGATACAATCCAGTTCTGTTCAATGCAATTCGGTTATGATACATCTCATCAATTAACAATTCATTTTACGTTTTTGCATGACCCTGTTTTTTCGTCTTTTATCGTTTTAGTGGTGTATAACAACCAACATTCAAAACCAAATCGAAAAATGACAACATTTGAAACATAGAGCATATTTAAATTGTACCACTAATGTCTGAATTTTTTTTTTTGTTTTTTTTTGTTTTTGAAGTTTACAATGAAAACATACAAAACAAGGACATAAGCACTTAAAACATCAATATCCAAATCAATTGAAACTGATTCCAGTTTTGGTTCATAAATTCAATATCCACTTATACACTTTCTCATGTTAGGCACCATCATCTACCAAGGTCATTGGCCATGGGCCATTTTCTATTCCAAACATACCTATCCTACCATATGTCTACAGCCTGTAATTTTGTTTCTAAAAATAGCCATTATTTGACTCCATTCGCATGGTAACTCTTATTATCGTGAACTGTACTTTCCTTTACTTTTTTATACGTTTATGTTACGCGGTTGCTATTTGCATCCCTTCTTTTTTACTAGTTACACTTCATTCACCATCACATTATAGTATTTTTAAATATTGTATCATTAAAATAATAAAATTCTATCAAATCAGAAGGGGTATGACATAGAACGGGGTGCAAATAGAATCATTTATGTCATCTTTACAAAAAAAAAAATATTTATATTACATCACAATAAATAACCTTTATGAGGTAATTCTTTTTAAAACAACATAAATTGATTTTATCATGTATACAATATTACACAATCATTTTAGTTGATTCCAAAATTAAAAAAACCATTGCTGACATGGACTCATGAGTTAACATAAAACCTTAAGTAATTGATGTGTTCAGAGCACTTTGTGAACAATTTAACAATTAAACAAGGTTATAACATTCTGGTCTTTTTTGTTTCAAGACGAGAAAATATGAAATTTACGAGAAGATGAATAATCAATCAATCACCAAAGACGGAAAATTTGTGATTGTTTCTTTTCGGTTTGTTCTTGTGAAGGCTTCAAGAGGTAAATAATCATTTTTGTAATTTATTTTAGGATTAATTACGTTAAAAGGTAATCTATTGTCACTGTTTTTTTCAATTTGGGTGACATACTAATTTTTTTTCTATTTCAGGTAACATACTTTCTAATCAAGGTAACCGTATCAGATTGAAAGGTAAAATTAGTGACATGATAATTTTTTATCTAGTCATCCGTTTTTTTAATTTCTAATATTTCTTAATTATTTTTAAATCAAAATAGTAAGGTATTATCAAAAAGTACTTTTAAATTGCACAAAATAGTGCATATCATATAACAATTGAATTGTGATTTCTGATAGGGATAAAGTCGTACAAATGTATGCTACTTTACTGAAATTATTGATATGACTAATGTAGTTTTTATTCTCCCTGGATGATACTCGTACTTGGATTTTATTGTTGATATGGTACATTTGGTGACTGGTTACCGGTTCCACCGGTAAAACTCTATATTTTTAATATCTTTAATTTTGGGATAAAGTCGTACAAATGTATGCTACTTTATAGAAATTACCAATATGATGTGGATTTAACTACCTATTTTATCTCCTTCATTAATCAGAGATTGAAACACCATCCCTATAGTTTCCTTAAATTCTACAATAATGTCTTCTCATCGCCTCCGGCCGTCACCTTCCATCGACTCATTCATGATCTTAGCATCGGATCATATCCCCGATGTCATCATTTGAATAAACAAAAACCACCATGTCAGCATACTTACGGGTCGTACGTACCATATCGACAGGTCACCTTTGAGTACAAGTACTATCCAGTTAAAAGAAAAAGTAAATTAGTCATATCGATAATTTCAGTAAAGTAACATACATTTGTATGACTAATGTAAATGCAATGTCATCAAAACCGCCACGTCAGCATAGTTACCGGTCATATGTACCATATCGACAGGTCACCTTTGAGTACACGTACCATCCAGTTAAAAGAAAAAGTATATTAGTCATATCGATAATTTCAGTAAAGTAACATACATTTGTATAACTTTAACCATTTCTGATAAAAAAAATCCTGATTGGACAAAGAAACGGTCACGTCTGTAATTTTTACCTTTCAATCCGATATGGTAGCATGGATTGACTTGATTTGGAAAGTATGTTACCTTAATTAGAAAAAAATTAGTATGTTACCCAAATTAAAAAAACTATGACAGTAGGTTACCTTTTGACGCAATTAACCCTTTGTTTTAAACCCGTTGATTATTTTCATGGATAACTTTCGATTTTGATAAGCAACAAGGTTATTCTGTAAGCTAATTCTGTATATTTTCCGGATGAAGTTCGTTATAGTAGATTTTTTGTCAAAGAGAACCGTTCAACTATGCTTTTGGGTTGGTTGAAGTCTTCGATGATGTTTATTTTAGTCATATGAAGGTATTTGATCTTATTGAATTTTTTATGAGAGAAACCTACACATTATTATATGTATTTACTATTGTGTTTTTGGTGAGAGCCAGAAACTGGGTTAATATTGATCAAAAAAGATGAGGATATTAACTACAAGGGTGATGACTTAGTGATAAAGACTTGGTTTCCTTGGGTGACAATGCCTTGGATCTTAAATTCAAACTCTAGGTGCAAGAACAAATACCAAGGTTCACCTGCGATGACTCTGGGGTATCTGCAAAGCGGGTGGTCGACCTGACATTAATCAGTTCACAAAGCGGGCCGGACACCCAGATTAATGCAAAAAATGAAGAGGATATCAGGAACTTTATTAATAATGGACTTGGTAATAAGAGGAAAGTCTCTTTGTATGTGGATCACCTGGGATGACCAACCTACTAAGGACCAAAATGATAGTGGTGATGATACTCGTGTTAGTTGCTTTGATGATGATTGTTGATGACGAAACTGCAGTTTTAGACCATCCATTAGATGGGGAGGATGAGCTTACCGAAGTTAGGAGTTAAAGACCGAGTAATATTATCCCTGATGTTGGAATAAATACTGATCATGACATGCTTGAAGACGATGGATCTTTTTTAGGTAATCTTTGTGCTCCCTAAAGTGGAGAGAATCACATAAACGTCTGTTTGAATAGTGAGGACCAAGGTGATAACGATGTTGAGAAAAGACAAGAAGATGCTAATTTTCTTAGGCACAACCCTAGAACACATCGAAAACCAATGAAGCCCGTATTGGATTAAAGGTATGAGCACCTACTTCTCTAATTAACTATGCTGTCACTAATGGTTTTAGAATGTGGATTGAAAGATCCAGTCATTCAAAGATCTAGCAAGATGTGGGAATGTTGACGATGATCAAAGTGCCCATGAAGACTATGGACAACGTGGATGGGAAAGGAGAGTAGTTTTCAAGTCAAAACATTGACCATAGGTGTGCATGTGCAGTGTGAACCTACGAAATTATTTTCCTATGAAATATAACGTATAGTATAAAATCATAAATCATGTGAAGATGGAGTCTAAAGAAAAGCAAAATGCTATCAGAAAAAGAGACTTTACGGACCATTCTTCTGCTAAAAGCTATTTACCCAGACGTAAATCACAAATATCTCATGCATTAATTTAATCTTACAAACCGTTCTTTTTCTATTGTACTACAATAATCCACTTTCATAAAAACTAGGTGCCGCTTTATTGAAATGTATTATTGTAGACATCATTAAAATTCTTACCAAAAGGAAAACTACATTCATCTTAATTTGAAAAAAGATAATTTTGATAAAAACTTCATTTACATGATTTAATTAATAAAATATTAAATTATAATTGCGATATTAATTTAGGCAAAATATATAAAAAATGAAATTAATTCTTAGATTTTTTTAATTTAATATATATACAAAAAGATTCATTAATGCAACCAAGGCAAATCATATATGTAATTGTTATAAGTATAAGTATTTAAGTAAATGATTTATAAATAAATATTATGGCATGAAGTGACTAAAATATAGTGTATTAATAGTCAACAGAAACATATAAGAATAAATAACATGTAATCAAAGTAATTGGATTTGGACCAGTTTATGTTATTCAGGATCGAATGCAGAGGTATATTTGAGTTACGTTTGGGACTGAGTAAATAGATTTGATCACATGAATAGTTGGGTAAAGTCTCTTTCTTGAATCTTGAAAGCATTTGACCTTTCTTTACACTCCATCAATCATTCTATCCTCTCCAATCTCATCCATTCCTCGTAAATTCACTTTAATCCTTAACTAAATTGGGTTTTTGGGGAAAGTAATTGGCTTTTTCCGGATTTACATATGATTTTGTGCTTATTTTTTTTCTGGCGTCGTCTTGTAGGGCTGAAGGCTATAAATCAACAAACTCATTTGTCTCAATAATTGCAATTTTCTTTTCATTATATATATAATCAGATTGATTAATCAGACCTTTTTGGGCAGTGAGTTTGGATTGTCTTTTTTAAGCTATTTTTGAAATGGGAAAGTCCCATTTTGTTACTTTGTTCATTGTGTTCATCATTCTTCCCCTTTTCAATGGAGGATTGGGCATGGCTGCAGGGACCCCAGATGGTTCTGAAAAATGGGGATATGTTGAAGTTAGACCTAGTAATTAACATTCTTCCTTTATTCAAATTTTCTTCTTTATATAACTCAATTTCAAGATTCAATCTTTTTGACATTCTGGTTTGTGTGTGTTTGTGAAATTAGAAGCTCATATGTTTTGGTGGTACTATAGAAGTCCTAACAGAACTCAAGATCCAAACAATCCTTGGCCTATAATTCTTTGGTTACAAGGTGGACCTGTAAGTTTTTAATTTTTGTTTATGCAAATGTGAAGAGATTAAAGATGTTATAATTAATCTAGTGATATGTTTTGTGTTGTTGAATTCATGTAATTGTAGGGTGCTTCAGGAGTTGGGACTGGAAATTTTGAAGAGGTGGGGCCACTGGATTCTTTCTTGAAGCCAAGAAACTCCACATGGCTGACAAAAGCAGATCTATTGTTTGTGGTATGCAATTCCAAATGAACTTTTGTCGCTAAATTATTGGTCTGTCACATGTCCACATCCTCCAATTTTTATAGAATTTAAACAGTAATTGAAAATGTTTTCTTGAATTAATGAGCAAGTCCCTTGGGTTATTTCAAGTTTTTTTTTTTCTTCTAGAATCACAAGTGTTTTCTTGGATACTGAGTTAAATTAATTGATAATTTTGTTGGAAATTAGGATAATCCAGTTGGAACTGGATACAGTTTCGTGGAGGATAACAATCTATTGGTGAAAACTGATGAAGAGGCTGCAATTGATTTGACCACAGTGTTGATCAAAATCTTCAATAGAAATGAAACTCTCCAAAAAAGCCCTCTTTATATAGTGGCAGAGTCCTATGGTGGCAAATTTGCCGTCACTCTTGGACTCTCAGCTCTCAAAGCCATTGAAGATAATAGGTTAAAGCTCATTCTTGGAGGTATACACAACATATTCACCACAGATTTTCCAAAAAAAAAAAAAATACTTGATTTCTTGAATTTAATTTGATTGATTGATTCCGTTGTAATATAACCATCAACGAGTGATTATGGATTCAAAATTTTGTTAGATATAGACACAAATGGCACCATTGCACTTGAGATTTCGTTCAAAACAGCTCATTCTTGCGAATTCTAGTGATTTTAATGCATTTTTTTTTATAAAGAAGGGGATCGTTTGTTTGCAATGAAAGTACTCAATTTTGAAAGTTTTATGTTTATGTTTAGGAATTGCATTGGGAGATAGTTGGATCTCGCCTGAAGATTATGTGGTAACTTTACCTGAATTTCTACCTTTATAATTGTCATTTATGAGCAATTATGAACCTGTATAACACATCATACATGAAATTCATTTTCTTGAAATTGGATTTATTTAGGCTTCATGGGGTCCTCTTTTGAAGGATGTTTCAAGGTTAGATGAAAGTGGCTTGATCGAATCAAACAGGTGGGTGTTCTTCCATTGCACTGCATCAACAACTATGTGAATTGTGGTGTTTCTCTGTGTTACTGTGTTATGATCAATATGAATACTTGAATGAGAATTGCTTTGGATTCGATTATCTCTTCTTTTATTTGACAAACGCGTCTTAGGAAACAGTCAAGTCAAGCAACTAAAGCAGCAAATTGCTAATGGGAATTGGAAAGATGCCAAAAGATCATGGAGTATTCTTGAAGGAGTGATTAGCCGCAGAAGCAATAATGTTGTATGTCATACTCGTTAAGAAAATCTTTCTCACTTTCTATCTTTTTAACCTCTTTTTTCCTGATAAAGAAGCAATCTTTGTGTTGACTAATTGCAGGACTTTTACAATTTCATGTTGGATGCATGGATGGATCCTTTGTCGGTGACAGCAACGGAGTTCATGAGAGGAACCCCAAGGAAGAGGTACTTGAGATATCTTTTGAAGACTCCTCAAGGTGAAAATGGTGATCTTAAGATCTTGATGAACGGTGCCATTAGAAAGAAGCTTGGTATCATCCCAAATACTGTGGAGTGAGTTTGCGTTCTTTTTCTTGATCTTTCTTGAATTCAAAACACATAAAATTTATAGATTGAAAGTTTTGTTTTTTGATAGATGGAAAGAACAGTCACGTATTGTTTTTGAGTACTTTGAAGAAGAGTTCATGCGACCACGAATTAATGAGGCAAGCTTTTGAAGAACATTAATGAAATTCTCCAGTCTAAACGTTGTGTTGATTTCTTGTTTCTTGAATAGGTTGATGAACTACTGAACAAGGGAGTCAATGTGACTATATATAATGGCCAAGTAAGATTCTTTTCCCCTTTGAAAGCTCCCTTCATATCATATGAAATCACATGAAATGATGGATGCCTAATTGATTTGGGAATCTTTATCAATGTCAATAAAATTCAAATAGATGTTCCTTTAGGACTTAGGTTGTGTTTGTTTGCAATTAAGAGGGTCTGAATTTGGTCTGAAGTCTGAATTTCAGATCTTAACCTAATTTGTATTGTTTGTTTAAATTCAGACTTAAGAGGTTCCAACCTCTGAATTTTCCTCTGAATTTTAAGAGGAAGAGAGTAGTCTGAACTAAAATTCAGAGCCTCTTAATTTCAGATTTAAAGAACTCCTCTTAATTTCAGACATGGTTTTCAGACTTCAGACATTTAACCTCTTAAAAAAACAAATAACACCTAAATGATATCATGTGCCTTTAGGAGTCGGCTCCATTTAGGACGTATCTGGTTGTGTTTATTATTTATGGGCTCAATGACTTATTTGGTATACGGATACCTATAAATTTGATTAACGATTAAATCGGTCTCATTTTTTGTAGCTTGATGTCATATGTGCAACAAAGGGAACTGAAGCATGGGTTGAGAAGCTCAAGTAAATTCACATCATCTACACTCTTTTAATTTTTTAATTTTATATCTAATGTGGAAATTACCATTTTACCCATGTGTTTTCTTTAATGATTAAGGTGGGAAGGGCTAAAAACATTCTTGAGCATTGATAGAACTCCACTATATTGTGGAACCAGTAAAAGAACAAAAGGGTTCACCAGATCTTACAAAAACTTACATTTCTACTGGATTCTTAAAGCTGGTCACTTTGTAAGTTTTACACTTACACCCCCTATACTTTTCTTTAATACTCAGCTTGCCCTTTGTTACTCATCTAACTCACTTATACTCAGATGATAACTCACTTGTACTCAGATGATCACTTTGTAAGTTTGACATTTTATGATGAATTAAATAAATTAAAACGAGTTGACATGAATCGGTCATCTTGAACATGACCCGAATTGCAAGCGAGTGTGAAAACCGTTTGCTTAATGAAAAAGTCTAACTTTAAAATACAAGATGTTAAACACAGTCATCATGAAATCTACAGTCCTTCAAATGATCAATCGTATTATGTAACTATGAAGTACATGTTTTTCATAAAGTAAAATACAGCACAGCAATGCGGTAAAGTCGTGTATTTGATCTCTGTATAATTATATAACCTTCCTCTTGACTCGTTTTATAGCAAGATCTGATATCATATTTAAATTTCTTTGTTTGGGATTGAATTTTCAGGTACCGGTAGATCAACCATGCATTGCATTGCAAATGGTGAGTAGCATGACTCGTTCACCAGTCTCTACGAAGTAAAAGGTGGTTTTGGCAGGAAAAGAAAACAGACATTAACGGATTAGTAAACAGTTAAAGAAGGAAAATTGTTTGTGTTATACATACAAAACTAGATTATGAGTATACATAATAAATAAATATTTTCTTATTTTATATATATATAGAGAGAGGACGGATTTAATGGAAAACTTTCATGTATCGGAAAATCTTGGGAAACCATCCGTAGCCCTTAGATTAGATGCATATTTGCTCTTAGATTAGCGCATCACGATGCACTTAAAAATATATGCATAAGGGTATTTTGGACATATATATTTTTAAAATTTGAAATGTCATCATTTTTTATATTCAATGTGTACCTAATTCTGAATTTTAAAAATTTCATCATTCAAACATAATTCTAAATTTACAACTTTCATAATTATACATAATCCTAAAGTTAAAAAATTGCAAACAACGATGCATAAAAAATCATCTTTATCTTTAGAAAACTTCATTTTACCATCATCTTAACTAAATCATCATCTAAAACGTCGATGCATCAAAAATCATTATTTTCATATTCTAAAATGATGATTCATCAGAATACAATGATACCCTTCATCATAAAATAATGATACACTCCATTAAATCTTCATCTTATGTTCAAGATTAACCCAAAAATGATGATGCAATTTACAAAAACGATGATGCATTTAATAACAAAAATGATACAATCTACAAATAAACGACAATGCACTCCATCAAATCTTCATCTTCCACATTCTTATGTTCAACATTGACCCATAAATAAACCTTTTGATGCATCGAGATCTCCTTATGGTGCACGGTGGTTTTTTATTGAACCCTCTCTCTCTCTCTCTCTCTCTCTCTCTCTCTCTCTCTCTCTATATATATATATATATATATATATATATATATATATATATATATATATATATATATATATATATATATATATATATAGATGGGATCATTGCAGAACCTAAATTTAGTGTAGAATTGTAGAACCAATATCGTCCATAGATTAGAATAATCTAATGGTCTTGATTAAAAGAGTTAAGTTTGGAATTAGTGAAAAAAAGATTGGTAATAGTGATATTTTAATTCTTGGAGGGTAAAAAAGGAAAAGATTGGAAATAACAAAAAGATTGACATTAGCAAAATAAATATCCTTTTTCTTTAAATTAAAATAACATTAATATTATTAATTTTTAAATCAAAAAAATTATACCATAAAAACGAGAATTTTATACTATTTAAAACGAGACCGGTCATGATATATTTTTTTCGAAAAAATTTTACGTGTTTATTTTTCGTAAAAAAAAATTACCCAGACCACGATGCAATATATCATGGTGAGATAATGAGATCATTCGATATCGAATGCACACTTTGATATCGTATATTTAACGTCAATGCAACACTGCATATACGCTCATTATTAACAGAGCTAAAATAATAGTCACAATTAGTAGTCAAAGTTGGTGGATTTAACGAGAACGGTTATGATATATATTTTTTATTTTTCGTAAAAAAAATTTTACCCAGACCACGATGCAATATATCATGGTGAGATCATGAGATCATTCGATATCGAATGAACACTTTGATATCGTATATTTAACATCAATACAACATTGCATATACGTTCATTACTAACAGAGGCAAAATAATAGTCACAATTAGTAGTCAAAGTTGGTGGATTTAACGAGAACGGTTATGATATATATTTTTTTATTTTTGGTAAAAATAATTTTACCCAGACCACGATGCAATATATCATGGTGAGATCATGAGATCATTCGATATCGAATGAACACTTTGATACCGTATATTTAACGTCGATGCAACACTGCATATACGTTCATTATTAACAGAGATAAATAATAGTCAAAATTAGTAGTCAAAGTTGATGGATTTAACGAGAACGGTCATGAATATATTTTTTTGAAAAAAAATTTACGTGTTTATTTTTCGTAAAAAATTTTTATCCATACGACCATTCGATGTCGAATGAACACTTTGATATCGTATATTTAACGTCGATGCAACACTGCATGTCCATTATATATTAAAAGAGTAAAAAAAAAGTCAAAGTAGACAGTCAAACTTGGTAGGCCGCTATTAATTCAATGTTAATTGTATAATTACCATCTTATCCCTAGTGTTATATTATAATCTAATGGTTTAGATTGGTTCTATGGTTCTGCACTAAATTAAGGTTCTGCAATGATCCCAACCCTATATATATATATATATATATATATATATATATATATATATATATATATATATATATATATATATATATATCTTATATAATATATATATATATATTATATATATATATATATAATATGTGTGTGTGTGTGTGTGTGTGTGTGTGTGTGTGTGTGTGTGTGTGTGTGTGTATGTATATATATAATATGGTTCGCGTGAGTACCTAAAAAATGCAGAGTACTGTAAGTACCCGTGAACACACGGGTTTCGGATGTGAACATGCTTCGAATAAAGTTTTTTTCTAATTTTTTTTCATATTCATTTAAATACAAATAATATAAGGCTATTTGTAAAAATTACATAAATTCATACTTTCTAGCATCTTAAAAGTCATCTGAACGCGAAAAAATTTATGTTAACATGTTTAGTTTGAACATACGTTCACAACAGTGCAGTTAATGTGAACATGCACGTTTCACATAATTTTAAGTATGTGTTTATGCTCCAGCTTGATTGATGGGGTTCTGTTTTTGCAACTAGGCATTGGTGAAACGATAGTGGGTTCAATGGAGAACCTCTATGCATCGAAGAACCTTGGAGAACCACATTGCATCGCTAGAAAATCATAATACATCACGCGAGAATTTGATGCATCACGTGAAAATAATGATACATCACGGGAGAATTGTGATACATTTGTGGTGGTGCATGGTGGTTCTTCAAGGTTCTTCGATGCATGGAGGTTCTCCATTAAACCCACCCCTATATATATACATATATAGACACACACACAGATAGATATATGTTTTATATATATATATATATATATATATATATATATATATATATATATATTAAGATCAATGATATACCGTATGAGACTGGAGTACCGAAGTACCATATTAAATGAATATGTTCAATACGAACCCTTAATTTCAAGTGAGTAAAGGAGTAATGATAAAATAACAACACCCAATAAAAAAAAAAGAAAAGAAAAGAAAAACCAAACCCATTGCTATTTTAGAGATCATTGTAACTTAATTGATTAGTATTTGACATGTTGGTGAGCTTACCAATTCCCCAGGACCTCAACTTTTTATCTTAACACAAAACGATCATACACCATATATAGGCACCATATATTTCAATATATATAAGAAAAAACCAAATGCCTAACACTAGATCATACTAAACAGATTTTTCTCTATCATACACTTTGAATGTTTTCTCCATTTTCCTCGCCGGGCTTGTTTACCTTTTCCCATTACACCCCATGTTCCTTCTTTCAAACCCCAATCGTCAAGAGTTGTGTGCAAGCAACTCATTTTGTTTTTGGTTCCAGCCGATTGGGAGTCCAGAGATACAAATTAGTCTTCATCATCACTAGCATACTCTTGACACAACGATGCTAGTCCGTTACTTGTGACTTTGGCCGTCTCTTTTTCTTGAGGTGGCTGCTGCTCGTTTTCATCTGTTTGTGTTTTCGGTTTAGGAGCCTCTAGTGGCTTCTTCACGATAGAGAACTTCACTGTCGAAGACTTGAGAAGGACACTGCCGGGACCACCACTCGGATCTTCTGTAAGAATAATAATCCATACCAACGTCATTTTAATTATATTAGCAAGAAACAACAAAGCAATAAAAGTATTGGGATAGGATATATATCCATGACATTTGTCCTTGACTAACATGGAATTTTATTTTAGTTCTTTTAAATCAAATTGTACTTCTAAACCCTAAATGAGAAATCGTCTTCAAGGCCATGAACCTACATTCTGCCTCATTTTACAAGAAATGAAAGGTAATTTGATATTCCCTACCCTTGTACTCGGAATTAAAATATCCAAGAGCAACTTGAAGGTCACTATTGAAGAGAATTTGTTTATTTTTTATGCAACTTCGTTGATAAAGAAACCTAAATTTACACCTAACAAACATTTAGCAATGTTTCCTACTTACGTTATTGTTTGCCAAAAAAACAAACTTTTAACTTTTCATCCTAAAAGTTTTTATAGAATCAAGCTTATAGTTGCCAATAAATCTCTTTCCACAATCCAGTAATGTAAATAAAACACACATCAAATAATGAAAGATTTAACTCCACTGACCTCTTTTGTTCAACCTGCCCACGGTACTGGTACTGGAACTTGTCAAGTACTCTGTTGGGCTATCAGAAACTTTTTGAGAAACCTTTCTCTTCTGCATGAGAATATAAGTTTGTTGTCAAATAACTACTTTACATAATTAATCATTTAGAAACCTTCATAAAAAGCTATAACATGTAAGTGTAAAAATAGGATGCCTACAAGATGAACAAAAATGGTCGGCTGACAAATAAATTGTTTGTTCTTGCGCATGTAAATTCTGTGCACAGATTCTCACATGAAGATTATGGGTGGACTGTGTCATAAAAAAATTAGAACATAGAAAAAGGAAGTGAGAACATGCAATGCTCATATTCCTTGTTGCTTTATAAACTATCTGGGATTCCTAAACCAAAATAGGCAAATAATAATAATTTAGTTCTCCATATCCCTAAACTTGCATGGCCTTTTACAACCAGGATGGATTCCCCCCAAAAAAATCAATTATACACAATAGCAATCAAAGAATTGACTGTTGAATAGAGGAAGCATTGATAGAATATGGGTGAGTCATGTCAGTTTCACAAGAACATGTTGGAACAACGGTAACATTGTGATACAAATCAACAAACAAAGAGATAAGCCAAGGGTGTTGCACAACCACAGAGAACGTTGTCAAAGCATATGAACTTGGACCATACTATCATACCTTAGAACTAATTTGATCATCATCATCATCATCATCAAGCTCGTCATCGTCGATTCTGCGAACAAACTCTTTTGATCCCTGATGTAAATTTAATAACATGTCAATTAAATTATCATAAAAACTCATAAGAAAGTAGAAACACAACATGCTGCTAACAGTCCTACACTCCTACTAACCTGGAAGATTGACTTTATAAGCTTTTCATCCTCCTCTTCAAGCTTGTCCTCCTGCTGTAACAAGATCCAGAAACAACGTAAACAACAATATTATAGTATAAATACACAGCCCATGGTAAAAGCAAATATAGAGTTTTTGACTTTTACACTCTAAATCAATGAAAACTATGAATATGTAAAATTGTTATGTATGTGTCGGTATAAGAAATGTCATTGATTGTACAAAACTACATATGAACTATGGATAACTTCATCATACCTGTACTGGAGTTGATCGTTGCAACGCTTCAAGCATTGCATCCACACTTACAGTTGCATGTCTTGACTGCAAATACAGAGACAAATTGCATCTTCAGAATTTCAAATAGTTCTGTTTTGGAAGAAGACAGGAATACATGACAATGAATCAACAAAAACCTTCATAGATTTCATTTCATCAAGTGCAGAAAGGATGTCCATCTCTCGTTTTGAATCAAGTGTCCTATTCTCCAAGGATTTCATTGCATCACCCATCTCTTCAGCATCACGTTTCCGTTGCTCCTCCTCTACCACCTGAAAAATCATATGATCACAAGTGAGAAACATATATTTACCAATACATGGCATCCAAAAGATAAAAACTTTCACCTCATCCTCCGCACGCCAAGGCTCAAAATTTCTTGCAGCTCCGGATTCAACAACATAATCGGAGTTTTGTGGGTCTGTCTTCATGGTAATCTCAGCTGAACACTTGGTGCACTTAAAATAGAACCTAAATATTTGTATACCGAGATATGTCTGCACATGTAAGAAGAGAATATTAGTCAAGTACAACAACCTCAATAGAATTTTTAATGTCACGGACAAAACAAAAGATAAAAAGTTAAGGTCATGGTGGAAGCATTGTTAACAAGTCCTACAACACATAAATACCAATAAACAATCTTCAAAATGTTTCACTCTGTGCAGGCTTATCATTATGCCATCTCAATGCCATGATGAAAAGTTAATGCAAACATCATGCATGGAAGAAGACGAGTGGCAAAAAAGGTACGATGTGAACTAGTTAAGGGTCATTCACATTACCCCTCTTAACATCTTTAGCATCAACACCCATTCATACATTCAACATTATTGCATTTCTACCCATTATTTACCCTAAAAAATTTAAGTTGTTTTCATGAGACAAATAAGAGTCTATATGTATGTGTGAGTTCATCAATAGCTTATGCTTACCTCTCCAATAACATCTTCTTTACGTGAGTTGAACTTGGTACCCTTGTAGATGTAATTTCCACAGGTGCTACACCGAATGCTCATCGGAAGCATCATTCGAACCTTTATTTGTTGGTTCTTGGGCATTCTCCTACGTGGAATTTTTGCCGGATCAAAATCCGGCGGATAGTACTTATTCAACACCTTTCTTTCTGCCATCTCTTCTTTCTTTCTTACTGATCAAAGTGATATAACTTCTGTTCAAATAAACCAAGAGTAAATGAGAAAGAGCAAACACACCTCCAACAATTTACAATATAGAGAAGAATATGATGTACACGGTGCTTGGATATTAGGAGCATGCACTGAAATCTCATTTTTACACTTGCTACTATTTTTAAATATTTAGCATTTATGGAGCAGCAATTGCAAATTAAAAAAAAACTTGTTTACATACTCTCACGGATTATAGCATTCTCAATATTTATTTTGCATAAATATGTGTTTTCTGTTTTCTCTTAAGTTCTTTGGCACACCTATAGCTTGGTGTTTTGTAACTTGATAAGTCTAAATGCAAAATCAATCGAAAATCAAAGAGCAACTCTCTTTATTCTAATTCATTAAATATGCAGATATTATATATTTCCCTCTACAGATCTATATTTAGCCTAACACATACAGTTCTAACAGAATTGATGCTAAACCACTAATAACATTTTATATGGGCATCTGGAAACTAAACCAAGCCAATAAGAATATAAAATATATTTATTCAAATATTCAATCAGGATTCGGGTGTTTCGGTTAATCTAATTATTAATAAACAAAAGCCAGTAACTCAAGTAGGTTATGGAGTTGAGGTATAATAAGAATCCATTGCAACAGATTATGCTGCCTTCTGCATCCAAAAAACCCGGAAAAAAAAAATCTGCATTTGATGGATGGAACAGCAGACTCACACTTATATTCAATTGAGGGATAAATATGATATTACAAGTCTAAATACATTTTAAGATTCATGGAACTATCAATTACAAGTTACGAAGTAAAACCATAACAAAACCAAGATTCATAGCATTTTAACAATCTGGTTCTGGATCTCTAATCCAAGTTTAACTAAATACTAAAAAGCCATTTTAACAAGTTCATATTTGAGTTTTGAAAAACCATTCTTTATTCAATCTGATCTCATACATAGCAAAAACCATTCGTGATTCAAATACTAAAGCAAATTTGTAAATGCTACAATGTCATCAATTGTTACAAACCAATACTTAAATTAATAATTCAACAATGATAATGCAAATGACACAACTAATCATAATTTAACATTTTAACTTATACACTTTACACTTAGTGAGTTAGGGTTAATTGTTAAACAAATAACGATCTTAGGCAATATATAAATGGCAATACTTATGTTAATAATTCAACAATCTATCATTTTAATTAATTAAATTTGACGACAAATTAAAATTTTTGACGATATATAAATGAAACTATGAAAGGATAAGTTATAAAAGAAAAAAGAAAGGGGGGGAAATAAGAATTTAGAGACATTTACCTCTAGAGAAGAGAGAATCGGTGGTCTGCTTGGTGTGATGGTGTCTCGGTCAGTCGGTCAGGCGGTCATAGGCGGTCGGCGATCGGCAGTCGGCGGTCGGAGTAGCACCTGCGTCAATCGCCAATTGCTCTGTGCGATTGTGCCTCTGCCCTTCGTCAATCATCAATCTCAGGCTTTCAGCTGTCTGTCCATCTGCTTTCGTCACGTTCACCTAGCCCAACCCAAGGTCCCAAGTGCCCACATAAGTCAAGACCTTTTCAAATCTTCAATTGTTTGACAGCCCAATACTCAATTAGTAAAGCCCATTACACACATAATTAGGTAAATGATATTTTTTGAAATATTTAATAAATCGGTAACAAACTATTAAATTTGTATATTTTTCTTAGATTTTATAACATAATTATATGTGTATATATAAGTTATAAAATTTAATTAGGATATTGGATAGAACTTTAAAATAATCGGCATTGGAAATTTTTTAACTATATATATAAAGGCTAATAACAAAAAATAGTAATAACTTTTGACATTTTTATAACTAATAGTAACATTATTTATTTTTTATCATTAATAATATTGACTTTTTTTTTATTGTTTATAGTAACAACTTTTTTATTTTTTAATCAATAATAGTAATTTGTGACCTACAAACCTGTTTAACATGTCACCAACAACTTTTAGAAAAACCATAAACCACAATTATTCATAATTTTTCAATTCCCAGGAAAACTAAAAAAATGAATGGGTCACAATACTTTTTCATTCGTAGTACTTTTCATTTGGAATTAAAAACTACAAATTGTTCAGTTTTTAAAGAAACGGATTACAATCCATTCAGGTATTAGCTTTTCCAAATGTCAAAAACTGCGACCCATTTACGTTTTAGATTTTGTTTTTTCCTAACAAAATAATTACAACCCATTTATTTTTGTGTTTATAACAACGAAAAAAACTATGAATGATTCCGGTTTGTTCGAATGAAATATTGCAACTCATTTTGATTTTTAGTTTTTCAATTAAAAAAATACAACCCATTTAGATAGAAAAAATTTAAAATCCAGAATGACTCATATTTTTTTGTTTGAAAAAACTAAAAAATAGTATGGTTCGTATTTTTTGTTTGAAATTAAAAAACTACAAATTATTCAATTTTTTAATCTTTTCAAATGAAAAGTATTATGATCCATTCAAGTCTTTAACTTTTCTGAATGACAAAAACTATGACCAATTTATTTTTTAGATTTTTTTTGAACAAAAATAATTATGAACTCTGGTTTTTTTATTTTTGCTAACGAAAAAAGTGCAACCCATTCATTTTTTCAGTTTTAACAACAAAAAAAACTATGAATACTTGTGGTTTATAGTTATTTTGAATGAAAAATATTGTAACCCATCTTGATTTTTAGTTTTTTAAATAAAAAAAGCTACAACTCATTTATATTGAAAAAACTAAAAAATCAATTTGTTCGGAAAAACTAAAAAGAGAATGGTTCATAGGTTTTTTGTTTGGAAAAAGTGAAATTGAAATGATTCATAGTATTTTTTTCGTTCATATTATAAATAATTGTAAATAAATAATCGAATATCATCTAACTATACATAAATATTTAGAATATATATTAAAAATTTATAAGTGATGAAAAAATAAAAGTTGAAAATAAATAAATTTAATGAAACTAAAAAATAGTCACTAAAGATAGTAATAACGTAATTAACTAAACTTTAAATAAATATTATATTAAATGAAATTAAAAACTAAAATTTTATTATAAAATTTCACAACAAAATATGTTATTCTAGATCTGACCAGTTTTGCTTGTGAGAAAGAATTAACATACTAATGTCAGATACTACAAATTTGTATGTTCAAGAACCATCTTGAAAAGCAAAAAGTTGGCCCAACAATATCATCAAAATGGAAAAACACTTGCCATTGGCAATTTTATTCAAACACCTATACCATTGATGGTTTACAAATGTGAACTTTACACTTACAATAGTAGGGTGGTTAAATTAATTAGTGAAAAAGGAGGGGTGACATTGATTGTAGTTACATTACAAATAAGCAAAAATATATATATAAACACCAAATCATATAACTAATACATATGTAAAGCCTCTTCACGTCGACGGTAGGGTTGCAAGTCGAGAAATCCCTAGAGGAGGTCTGACGTATGATCCCATGGTCTTAAAGATCGACTTGAAAAAAAAAGTTGTCAATAGAACGGTGAGTGGCAGTTCTTCAAAATGAACAAGACTATCTACAAGCCGGATCTTGACTCTATTTTTTCTAGAATTTCCGATTTTGTTTTCCTTTTCCAACCTTTCATGGTGGCCACAAGGTTGATTAGGCCCGTCATTTGGCTTTTCGTGTATTCCTGTGAGGTACATAATATGCAACAACTTTTTTAGCTGGTTTGTTGCATTTAAAAAAACTATTATTCTCTCTATTCGATTGCATAAATAAGTCGCAAATTCCATGCGTTCACAATCGCATAAAAAACTATTACAGACTAACAAGTATCTACAGTTCTTCCACCTTGCTAAATTTCCATAAATGGTGATTCAGGGGTACAAGGGGCCAAGTTTTCAGTTATATAAAACAGAGATTTAAATCCCAAAGATCTAAAGTTGTGTTATTAAAAGTAAAAAAATAAAACTTGCATGTCATGCTTGTGTATAGACAGGAAATACATTTTTTCAATAGTTATATACATACACCAATGTAGCATTTAAGTTTTAGAATCAACATCCTGGTGTCAACATATCACACATTTATATCTTAGCAGCATAATATGTGGAAACAAGATCTGTTTGACAAAAGTAGTTGTAGCTTTTAGTTGTAGGTGGACCTTTCGTTACATTAAAGTATTTGGTCAAACCGTTTTATAACTTTAAAACGGCTTATAAGGACATGTATCTTAAGTAGGTATAAGTATTGAGAGGGTAAAAGGTAATTTTTTTTATATTAAAACTTAAAAGATTCAAGCTACTTTTGAAAATTACTTCACGAGTTCAAGTAGCTAGCAATTCTAGAGCTTAATTAAAAATAAAAGTTCAACTCTTTCAATCAAAGAGAGCTTTTCTTTTAGTAGTAGCTTACTTTTCCAAAACGAAAACTTAGGTGGTGTTTGGTTTGTAGGATTTTGACAACTCATTTAGGATTTGGATTTAGAAACCCTCCTATGTCATGTTTGGATAAAAACTAAAAGTAAAAGATTTAGCTTCATTTAAGATTTGACATTCCACACTTCTCCTCATTTCACAATGCCCTCACCCCCTAATAATTTTAAAAACCTATTATTTAGAATCCATCATTTTAAAATCCTGCAGTCCAAACGGCACCTTAAGCTCCAAAATGCTACATGCCAAACACGCCCATAAACATTTTTTTATGAACAAAGTGCAGAAGTAGCGATGATAATTAGCATTTTAGTATAATGTAGAGAGTAATTTAGAAATTTATATAGAAAAGTTAGTTCAGGCAATGAAATGTAGTAGGTTGTGTTGTAGGAATTAGTTTTAAGCCAGAATATCTTACCGGATGGGCACGAGCCCAATGCACATATTCACTTTCTGGAAGATAAAAAGCCTGTCATGGCATAAACGAAAGAAAATCACAAAGTATTCCCATATAACAAGATGTATTTCATAAAATCTGATTATCATGAGTACCCAAGACAAGAAAATCTTCAATGAAATCAGTCTTCAGTTACCTTGATAAAAGTTTCAACTTTTAGTAATTTCGGCTTAACATTAATGGGGAGAAAATGCTGAAGGCCAGTGATCAAAACCTGGATCAACAACACAGATTCAATTTCAACATACCAATGACAAAATACAGAAACAAAAACAAAAACAGCAAGCAGTGTTATCAATGTGGTTGTAATTTAAGAAAAACCTGAAAATCCAATGACATGAGAGCTCGACCCTCATCAGTGCACCTCTTCACTCGTGATAGGCCTTCAATGACAGTTTCAGAAAGAATTTCAAGTCCGTACTCTATCAGTCTATCTTGAACCTGGGTTTACGGTACTGGAAGTTAGTATTCTTCTTGCCCAAACGTTTGTTCTTAATCGTTAATTCAGATGTCATTAATAGCTTAAAATCAAACTTTGTGAACGTCACAAAGAACGGAATGCAAACAATACTCTTTCAAGAATGAATTCTTTAGCATAGAAGAAAAGAAATGGAGAACTTCAGCATAGATTTGCTGGGTAGACACCTAACAATATATAATACAGAATATAAAGTGTAGCTCTACACCTGCTTCTGAATGCCTCCATGAGCAAGCCTCGTCTTGTAGTGCTCAAATTCTCCCAACAGTAGATCAACATACCTATTAACCACGATAATTTAGCCCACTAAAAAAACAGTTTGTTAATGCCCGAAGAGGGAGAGATCAAACTATCAAAGCGGATATTAGAACCAACAATTTTGAAATACAATTTCTGAATTACAATAAGTCTAACACCCAAAGCCAAAGAGAAAAAAGTGGTCACGTTAGCCACATAGTGTTAAGGTTTATCTCGTCACACACACACACACAAACGTAAAAGCAGTAACACAAAGATATTACGTGGTTTGGTCGATGGTCTGACCTACGTCCACGCGAGCAACTAAGGTTTCGTATTTTATTTCTAAGATAAAAGTTTACAAGTACATCATTCAATATATACATATATATATATATATATATATATATATATATATATATATATATATATATATATATATATATAGAATATGGTTCGAGAGAGTACCACCCTTATGCAGCGCACCAGAAGGTACCAGCTTTAAAAAAACTTTTTTTAAATTTTTTTTTCATAAACATATGTTAATTAACATTATGAATAACATATATAAATTTCACATACATTCACATCTCCTAGTTCCTAAAAAATGATGTGAACACACACTTACAAAATTTTGAATGTATGTGAACGTGCATTTATGTGGTGCGTGTTTTCATGCACTTAGAGTGCTCGGATTTGCGTGAAATTCACATATGATCTGTGTAATGTTAATTAGAACATGTTCATGAAAAAAATTTTCAAAAAAATTACTTTTAAGGGTGGTACCTTCTGGTGCGCTGCATTAGAGGTGGTACTCACTTGAACCTAAATCTATATATATATATATATATATAGAGAGAGAGAGAGAGAGATAATAGGAGAATTAGGGTTAATCTCCTAAACTAGGAAACTAAATTAACGCCAAAGGGCCTGAAGCCTACACTCCACAACAACCTATCACTTGGAGGCTTCGAAAGCTCGAACATCTGCACTCCAATGTACTTGGGTAACAGCTCCCCCTAGTTGTCACCAACCTTCTCAACATTAACCCTGAAGGTTAGTTAAAGTTATGCATAGCTTCCACTTCTCAATAGTCACTACCTTGGTAAACATATCTGCAGGATTCTTCGTACGAAAGATCTTTGTCAAACTCTGTGTATCGTCATTGATGAACTCTCTGATGAATGATATCTCAACGGAATGTGCTTTAACCTTCCGTGAAACATCAGATTCTTGCAAGATAAATGGCACTTTGACCATCACAGTAGAGAACACATCCTTTTGTTTCTTGTCCGACTTTTCAAGAAAAATTTTCAACCATATAAGCTCCTTGTTTGCTTCAGCAACTGCCATGTATTCTGCTTCAATGGTTGAAAGTGCAACACTTATCTGAAGTCGGGACATCCAACTAACCGATGTTCCTCCAACCGTAAATAAATACCGCTTGTGCTCTTACTAGAATCCAAACAACCACCCAAATCTGCATCAGTAAATCCTTCTAAGATAACATCTTTCTTCTTGAAACATAACACATACTTTGAAGTGCCTTGTAGGCATGGCAACGGGGCGGGTATGACCGGGGATTTCATTTCCCGTCCCCGTCCCCGTCCCCCGCCCCGTTGGGTATTGACTTCTCGTCCCCATCCCCGGCCCCATCCGGTTTCGGGGATTCCTGTCGGGCGTCGGGTTTTTTTTTAACATTCTCACAAATTATTAAGTCTACACTACAAATTATAGTTTTAAAATATATATATGCATGTATATAAACTTTATAACAAATTATCTAAACATTTTTTAGTTACATACATAGATAACTAATAGTTTATAGTACAACCAAAATAAAAAATATGTATGTAAAAAGCTTGTAAAACATATAAAATAAAATAAGAAAGATAATTTAACAATGTGTGTGTGTAATTTATTTAAACTATAGTAATAATTTACATTATGGAATTATATAAACATAATAATTTATACTATAATATTAAATAGGACCGGGGTTAATCATTAATACAAACATCTTTAACCAATAGGACCGGGGTTAATCATTTATTTAAGCTATCAATTGATTCTTGTTAAGATTTGTAACACAATAGGATATATAAAAGAGTTAGCCCATTAATTGTCACTTAATCATTAATACAAACATCTTTAACCAAGTAGTATAAATAGAAAAACAACAATTGATATGTCTAAAGATGTCTAGAAGATAATTACCCGTTATGCTCCATTCCAAGCTCTTTAACTTCCCATTTAGCATTGGCAATTCGATCAGAATACCTGCCAGGTGATCCTCGTTAAACACAAAAGTATATATGTGCTTTGATGACACAAAGGGACATTGTGAAACGTTTAAATGTCATCAGAAAAGGAAATATGTACTACAATATTATTTGCACTCAAGCAGTCACATGACTTTCTTCCTGGATAAAGCAAAATATAGAATAATGTAGTTTATCTTATCAAGTATGAACATGAAGGCAACAGATCACATGTTAAATCTTACCCGTTAATGTGAAGAAGTAATCTCGCGGTTGTTCTATGAATTTGCTCTATGAGATCTGGCACTGAACCGACCTGCCAAAGTGAGAATTTTATATCTTCCATCGAGGTGATGTAACACTTTGAAGTATTTGAAATAAATAAAGACCAAGTAGAGACAAGCATATTTTCGATGGTGATACCAGAATACGTCAACCCATAAACCAAACAATAGATCAATTTGATAACTTTCAATCCATCCTGAAAGTCATTCATTATTTGAAAATCAAAACGTTTAGTGCTTTTACACTGATCCCTTAAACTTAATGTGAAGATAATCCAACTAGTTAGGTTTACATCCAAGTCTAGACGTAAGAAATTGGTAGTCACAATTCAATATTTACTAAATGCAACAGTTTAAAAGGACACATAAAACAGAGTTGTTCTTATTTGTTCACATATGAATGTACGCATCTGTAGAGGCTAAATGGCTACATATTCAAAAGTTGAAATTGGTGACAGTTTTACGAACTAAATAACAAGTACTTCAAAAGACATCTTATATTTTTACTTCCTTAGGATTAAGTAACTGAAAGTGTACCAAGTGCACATAGAAGTCTTCAATAGTAGCTGCATTACTCTGCAGAAGAATCGACTTAAGATGAGGCTTAGATTTATGCAATAATCGAGCAACAAGAGATATAGTGTCAGCTCCAGCACATCTTTCCTGCAGCATAACCAAATATTGAATTTGGATATGTTAATTAATCCAGATCCAGATGCCTAGAAATGATGAAAACTGATGATTTTCAACAAAGCAAGCCAATATGTTGAACGTCACCTCCCTGGATGCACTCACTTGTGGATCCCCATCTCATTGATTCAGTGGTGCTAGGGCAAGCACACAGGGAATTGGCTAAGCAAGCAGTAGAAGCACTGTTCAGTTTTGTAGTCTAATGATGAAAGACATGTATGGTTTACTTGGTAATATATTTGTACGTGTTATGCTTCGACAAAGTATATCCAGGCCAATAAAATAAATCGAAAAGATGGTTATAGTATCAAACCTCGTTTCCTAGATAGAGTAAGCAAGTGTGTAGACACATAATTTCAGGCATCATTCTCTCCACTCTCCAAAATTGATGCATAATTATATTTGTGTATATGTGTGTGTGTGGACACAGTCATGAAGACTGCTTCGTAACAACAATGTCAAACCTCATTGAAGCAAACATTTGCTTTGATATAACTCCTAGATCGGATATTTTTAGAGAACATTTAAACCTTTAGTTTTTAAGACAGTCTCTAAACACTTGATTAATAAATTAATATCCATATTCCCAAGGATGGCGCTCTGATGTGGTATGCTTGAGTGTATATTTTTCTAACATCTTTGTACCTATAAAACATAAAATGATAAATTTGATGTGCCCCTAAAAATTGAAAGGGAAGTATAACAACACCTAATTATGTATACGGGAGCATCACATGCTAATGAAGCTTATTTGAAAGTTAATTTGCTTTTTTCATTGACTGGTTCAATTGGGTATTTGAAGGTATTAAGGAGCATTCAAACAGCCCTTATGGGTGTTCCATAATCCTTTGGAATACTAATCAAGTTTAAGCCTCAAGGTCATCACAATGGAGGAGCTGCATGTATTTTCTGCATGTTTTAACAAAATAGCCCCAACCCCAAATGTGCAAAGCCATGCAAAATTTGTAGCATTTGGCTTGCTGGAAGAACTCGTCTGATGGAAGAAGTATTGGAGAAGAATTGCAACCAATCAGCAATGTTTCTCTAGACAAGTGCTGACAAAAGTACAAAAGACTGCTTGCACTATGGGGGACAGCTTAGTGCTCTGATTTAGTAATTGTTTATGTCTAGTTTTTATATAGTTTTATTTCTAGAAATGTATTAGGGTTTGTGTTAGGAATTTCAGAATCAGTGCTATGAACAATACAAGAACTCCGAAAAAGTCAGAAAACCCCAGAATGTGAACCGAGAAAAATTTTCAATTTCACTCTAACAAATTTGGGTTCAATGACTACAATTTGAGTTATTGTCCTCATCAACCCATAGGACTTATTTATACTAAAAAACTTCAAGACTAACTCTATCTAACTATATGGGAATTACACTAAACCCCCTGAACTATTTCAACTAATTCAAGTCACTATCCTAACAAATCTCCACCTTGACTTGAATATCAAATTACAAAACAAAACAAAAAACAAATCCCAGAAGCTAATTTGTGTTACTCCACCTTCTTGGAAACACACTACCAAAACTTCAAATTCAAATTCGAATCCAAAATCTTCAATCCGAAAACAACGAAGACCCAAAAACACATTTGCGACCAAATATCAATGTGCACCAAATACCAACAAACCGGAGAACAAAAACAATCCAAAATCAACCGGTTAACCAATGTCGCAGCCAAAACAATTGTGAAACTCCTCCCAAAATGCCCCCACACTAATCCGGCCGGAAACAAACGAGCAACCAAATGACAAAAGAAGAATTCCACCTCAAAACTAAGCTAAACCAGAAACCAACAGCAGCAGCAGCACAATCAAACCAACAGCAGCAGTAGCACAATCAAACCAATTTACATCACCAAATCATCCTCCAAAATCGATATCGAATCATCTTTCGCAATCGCAACCGAAGCCTTTGTTTTCAACCTTGGACAATCTTTCTTCCAATGACCAACCTCCTTACAATAGTTACAAATGTCTCTCGGATTCACACCTTTCTCTCTACGCTTGCTATCATCACAATTTGAGCAACCATTGCGGTTTTCACGTCCCACCGCAATCAAACCAATAGGCTCACTTTCCAATTCATTCCCCGACGCCTTGTGACGAAGTTCACGAGTGTGAAGACTAGACCTTACGTTTTCCAAAGACACCTTATCCCGTCCAACAACAAACGAACTAACAAAATTCTCAAACGAAGGAGGCAACGAAACCAACAAGATGAGCGCCGCATCTTCATCATCAACCTTAACATCTACATTCTTTAAATCCACCAAGATGGAATTCAATTCATCAAGATGATCTTTCAACGCCGCTCCTTCCTTCATCTTCAACGAGAACAAACGTTGTTTCAACAACAACTTATTCGTAAGGGACTTGGTCATGTATAACGACTCCAATTTCAACCACAACTTTTCTGCCGTGTCTTCTTCAGCAACTTCGTAGATAACTTCGTCGGCTAACGATAGCAAGATAGCCGAATGTGCCTTCTCGTCTTGTTGTGCAAACTCCGATTCGTTCATCGAGACCGGTTTTGCACCCGAAAGAGGAGCCCAAATTCCACACTGTTTGAGAAGTGCACGCATCTTAATCCTCCATAGACTGAAACTGTTCTTTCCAGTGAATTTATCAATTCTTACTACTTGAGAATTCATCTTCCAAAATCAGTGACAAACGTTCAAAAACTGGCTTTCTTGAATCCCAAAAATTCACCCAAAATACAAACACCAGAAAGTAAACCCAATCAACTGAACTACTAACACCAGAAGGAACCCAACAACAGAATCGACTGCCCAAAAAAAAACTTCTATTGACAACTTCAACAGCCTGATTCAAGAGCTCCACCTTGAATCTGACTCCAAGATTGGCCAAGAAACTCCAAGATTCAACCGAAAAACTCCAAGATTGACCAATCAAAAAACCACCAAACCAATTACCAAAATTCAACAAATCAAAGTCAATTTCCAAATTGAACACTGCATCTGGAAATTCCAACCCCAACACCAAAATCAATTAACAATTCTTGAGACAAAACCCAAATCGATTGCACAAAAAAAAAGACTTCTGATGACAAATCCTAAGCGCTGAAACTATCAGCCAAGAAGGACACTAACAACTTCACAATCGATCATCAAGAAAGCAACTCCCAAAGCGACGATAGCCAAAAAACCCAATTATCCCAGCTGCGATTTCAATTCCAATTGATTTCAAGATTTCAAGAAATCAATTGTACAACCCAGTTTGCTTCAGACCCCAAAACCAATTCCAACTGGTACTATGAATTCTAATTGGAAAGAACAAAAAAAACGATTGCAAGAACTGGTTGCAATCCTCACAGTGGACTCCACAGAAAAACAAGAACGATTCCTAGTTGCTATCGCCACATACAAATTTCAAATGGCAGAACAAGAGAACACTGATCGCTACAGAACAAATGAACGATTTCTAACTCCTATCGCTGACATCCAATTGCAAATTTCAGAAAGAACAACGCTCACAACCTAAAGCTCTGATACCACTTGTTAGGAATTTCAGAATCAGTGCTATGAACAATACAAGAACTCCGAAAAAGTCAGAAAACCCCAGAATGTGAACCGAGAAAAATTTTCAATTTCACTCTAACAAATTTGGGTTCAATGACTACAATTTGAGTTATTGTCCTCATCAACCCATAGGACTTATTTATACTAAAAAACTTCAAGACTAACTCTATCTAACTATATGGGAATTACACTAAACCCCCTGAACTATTTCAACTAATTCAAGTCACTATCCTAACAGTTTGTCCCATCAGCTCCTCTATAAAAAGGGAGGCTCTTGGTTGTAAAAGACAGATTTGATGATATGAATTCAACCTGGAGAGTTTTCAGTAGTTTCCTCCAAAAAATCTTTCTAAATCCTATGTGGGTTTGAGAGTAGTCATTATCCTAATACCTTAGTGGTTTTATGGTGGTCGGCTTCATTTCTTTCAATGTTACGTCTTGATCTTGTGATTCCCTATTCCATTTCACGTCTAGTTCTAAAATTGAATTTGGAGCTGTTCATTTTGCAATTTTACATCCTGTTTATGCATCATTATAGAACAAAAAACTTCGGTTCAACTTATAAAGAAAAGAAGTTGTTAGCATATGAAAATGGCATGTAACAATATAGAGGTTAGTAAGGTACCTTGAGGCCAAAAGAGCTGTTGGTCACATGACTAAGATTTGAATTGGGTATACCATTGGGCGCGTTGTCAGCATGAGATAATGGTGTATTCAAAGGCATAGACGAAGACGAAGAGGATGAACGAGATGGGGATTTTACCCACTGATCGCAATCTCGACGTACTCTGGACACGGCTGTTTTTAGACGAGCTGAGCACCACAAAGTAATTCATCAACACAAGAAGCACAGATCTAAAATGGTACATAACAGATCAATAAAACAAACTCCACAAGATAGAACAAAGGGAAGTTAAATCAGGTTAAAGTTATGTATAGACTACCATATATTGTTTCCTTTGTGTGTTTGAGAGAGATAGAGAGAGGATGTTAGTAAAGAGAAGAGCTAATTAATACTCACAACCAAGAGCATCATTCAATCCTTTACCACTCGGATTGGTGTTCTGCTGACCAAAACTTTCGAAAACGAAATGAAAAAATATCCCAAAAAGCTGGCATATCCCCTGTAAAAGTTGATTGGCTTAGGCAAAGTTGTGTGAAGGCAAAGGAAACATGTTTGGAATGGTAAGAATAAAATGTCAAGACAAGCCAGAAAACACAAACCATTGTATGATATCATGTAGGATCATACCTTAAAAAACTCGACATTTATTATATCTAATCTTTGCATTAGCCTCGCATATTTATCCATCAGCCTATTGCATATAAATAACATTTAGTAAAGTGCGCTCAGAACACTTTGGTATTCAATAGTCTGGAGGTATAATTAACCTTAGGACACAGATCGAAGATCCTGTGTGTGCTTCCATCTCTTCAGCATTCCAAGATGAAGAATGATTTCTTGAACGGTTGGGGTTCGAAATTCGACTCGGTAGTTGGCTGTCCTCATCAATAAAATCTGCATGAAGATCTTCATTTTCATCTTCAAGATCAACATGACCATTCCTATGATTTGCATTATGTGACAAGTTGTTCTTATGAGATGCCTCATTGAAATATTCATTGGGTTCTTCTGAGACTGCTGAAGTACGACGTGGAGAAAAATCATCAAATTCCATGCAAGCGATTTTTGGAGAAAATGGATTTCCACTACTAATCCAATGGGAAAACCCACTCCGCTTGGGGTTACTTTTTGCCAAATCTGCTGATTTTTGAGACTGCATCTCCTTTGAAGTGGAGGAGGTAACAGGTTGAATAATCAATGCAGCTCCATCACCTACAAGGCCTGCAAAACTAACAACCTGGATTGTCTCTGGTGGCATGATAAACCAACTCTCTTTCTCCAAAACCATTTTTAGAGCCTGAAAGATAGATGATCTTACTCATTCACTATTGACAAGTGCTAATAGGAAGGTAACTTACAAATTCATAGTAATGTTACCAACAAAAAAAACTGAAACAAAGTTATCCATTATCAAAGTTGCTCATTCACATTCAAAATGATTATCATATATTTCAATATAACCTAACAGAACCAAAAACAATTTCTTAGAGCTCGTTCTGATCCATTTTCTACTGCTTAGGCTTCCATTTCATGTCAGTGTTTTGAGACCCAATAAAGAAAAGCTGAAGAGATACTAATGAAGATAAGATCATAAGAACCTTATGATGTGACTCAAAACTCTATAATATGCATATCTATTCTCTTACTCGATGTCTTTCTTGTTTATTACGTGACTGACTACAACGAAGTATCAACGAACTGTTTACATATCAGCTGAATATATACCAACTTACATAAATATTTTGCCGATGAAATGACGTATAATAACTTTCACAAATAGCTTTCACTCCCAGCCTAAAGTCAATAGCATCAGTGCCACAAAAAGCCTCACCAGCTAAGATAAAGGCATTGAGATCTTCATAATTTTTTAAGAACTGATGAATGCTAGTAGAACCAACTGCATCAGAAGAAAGCAATACTGACAAACGACTTGTTGTAAGTTGCCAAAGATTCCCGCGACCCCTCTGTAACGTTTGCGAAACGAATGTAGTCGCATCACTCCGAAGCTGAAACCAAGAGGAACCACTGCTTGAAGCTCCACTCCCATCATCCCTTGATTCTGAACCAAAAGGATCATGAGCAATGGAGTTGTTGGGTCCACTAGCATCTGTCGTAGCAGAAGCTGTAGGTTCCTCTGCTGAAGCTAAATTGGGAACTTGGCTGAAGGGTTCAGATAGAGAACCATCAGAACACTTTTGTGAATTCTTAGAAGAACCAGCATCGTCATTGTCTTCCTGCATAGCAAGTGATAAATGTCCCAATGGAACCTGTGAAAAGAAAACGAAGATGTTGTAATTCCTAAACATCACCACCACACTAGATAAGTTTTGCTACTTTATTATGGGAAGATATGGTGTCCGAAATCCCAGAACCTATTGATGAAGAGGAGCATAAGCCAATGCAAACTCAATACTAGATTAATGTTGATGCAATTTGTATGAAAGAACTCTTTAAGAGTCAACTTTGACCCTTCAGTAACATTTAATGAAACCCCATATAACCTAAACTTCCCCTAAATGACTTTGTATAAAAGCCATTCAAAAACTATACACGTGACCATACAATGGCTTATATATTATAACGAAAAGTAAAAAGAGCATTTGAAATCACAAAATATAAGAACTTTCTTGTTCATAAGTCAACAGGATCTAGCCTAAGATCAAATGGGACGGGTTATGATCCTTTCATGACGTGACTAACGATGAATTAAAGTTGGACCATGAGGTGACTTTGTGCAGTAAGCATTAATGTCAAAGAGCAAGAGTCTCAAAAAAAACAAAAGCAGGTTCAACAAGATTTCTTATTAAGCATTCCCACAAAACACCATAGAGAGTGTTTAGGATTAAGAGTCCTCAAAAGTAAAATTAAGAATGAGTTAAAGTAAGGACAATAACTAAAAGATGAAACTATAAAATCAAATAAACCTGAAAATTACCATCAGTCACACACAACCACCAACCACAGTAACACACTAAAAGAAAATCGGGTCCTTAAAGTGGGCAAGAGTAAAAAGAACTTAAAATAATAGTAAATGAAAAACTTATAGAAACTATGAATTGTACCTTATTATCCGAACTGAAATTCATAATTGCATGATACGAGCACATCAAGTTGAAGAGTACAGCTAAGGTTACCAACAAACACTCCCTAAATTTGGATTCAGGTACCCGTGTGCACAGATCACTATATGTAAGCCTAGCATAGAAACAAAACTGATCGCTTGATGACAAATTGAAATACAAATGTAGATTTAAGTATCAAACAATTCATGAAAACACATAAAATGGATACCTAGTGTTTTGAATTTCAGCAGCCCCTAGATCCTGCCACATTCAAGTTGTCATAGCATTGTTAAAAAAAATATAATATTGTTATAGTTACTAAATGACAGAAGGTTGACATGGTTATACTGATCCATAGTCTAGTGTACTGGCAAGCGGGCTTGTTCACCCGAAGGTATTAATCAGAATCAATAAATAAGGCACCGCATTTATCCCAAGGTTAAGTATGTCTCAGTCCACCCTAAGATTATCAATATGGGAAAAAGGCAATGTCGTCACGCTATGAACTCTAAGGACCTCTGCAAATATCATAAGGTTCAGACATTGTCTAGTTGGATTTGGGGGGCTGGATGTTGCAAATGCATAGACAACAAATTATTGATGCATATACTAATCTATGTATATTAATAAAGCAAGATAATCTGTGACACGTGTCACTCCCTCAGCTCTCTAGTTTTTGTTTTCCCGCTCATTTTGTCTAATATAAATCTTTCAAAGAATTTATATAATTTATTTTTAAAGAAACTAAAAGATTACTAATATAATTAAATCATTTAAATGCTTTCTAATTTAACCTCTAACTTACCTAAAATGTTTTATTTAGAATTATTTAATTGATTTATAAAATAATTTTTTATTTTTAAACTTTAAATTAAATGTTATGTGTTTTAATCCTAATTATAATTTATAATTTAAAAATAATAATAAATAAATAACTTTACTTTGTTCTCGTGATGCCATGTGTCATCACCTAGCAATTTACGCATGGTAGATCATATTTTAGAAAAACAAATAATATCTTAATCATATCTTTCTAAATTTAAAATCAATTCAAATGAAATATGCATATTTCAATAATTGATAACTACAATATAATAGAAAGTTTAAAGATGATAATAATAATAATTATTATTATCATTCATATGTATCTAGAAGTCTAGAAAAATTATAGTTTATGTCAAATAATAATAATATAATTCTTGTATTTTTTTTGTAATAAAATTAATATTTTTATGTTTTAATTTTTTAAGTTATATGTATTTAAAATAAACAACTATATATAAAAACATCCACGTAATACGCGGGTAATAAACTAGTCTATTAATATATTAAGATAAAATAAAAAAAATTAGGAAAATTGTCTTATATAAGCTTTGCCCATGCTTATCTCTGATTGTGGAAGTGCATATGTAGTCAATAGTGCATGTCATTTCTAACGTTGTAAGTGCATGTCATTTCTAATGTTGCAAGCTATCTTCTTCATCCTTTGCTCTTTATTAACATTATAAATGTAAGTTACTACTTGATGGTAGAAGAATGTACCTCTAGCACAATATTCTTCAGCACCCCATGGGTTTCAGATATAACTTCCTGCATAAAGAAGCTTTGTATCTTTTCAGCAAGACCAGAAACATCACCAATCAATGCATAAGCATCAACCACCTATAAGTATCAACGTATTCCATATTACAAAAGTAAGAGTACAGAAATTGATACAAATGGTATGTACAATCAGTACCAAGAAAGAGCTATTTTCACAAACATATTCAAACAACACAAGGAAAGATTGTGATCCATGGAGACACTAGTACAGAGCTACATGAAATGACAACCACATAACCAGACCCTACGAATGTGCAGCCTTCAACATCAAGAACAGAAGCTTTTTACATGATCAAACCAATGACTTTTAGGTAATTAGATCACAATAGCTCCACTTATAGCACCAAGGCAGTGTATCGTATATGATCATATAAGAAAATTCAATAATCATTGGACCCCAAAAAACAGGAACACCAAACCAATAATTCAATGTCTCACAGTCATGAAGCTCGTTTCTTTGAAGTCTCTGCACACTCCCACCAATAGTAAATCCAATTTCTGTAGAGTTTTTCCTAGCCACACCTGCGTTTAAAAGAAGAAATAACTACATCAGCATGTAGTTTAATATTTCAGACAAGACAAGAAATTTTTGGCAGAAATCATAATGGGATAATCCAATTACATAAGAAGCCAAGTAAGAAAAGATGAATACAATAAAGAATAGGCAGGGTTATCATATCCTAGCAAAGATGAAGTTTTGAGAAAGAATTATCAGAAAAAATATTAAAAGAAAATAGCATCATGAGTTTGTTAGGCCTCTAGCCATTTGAACCGAATCACTAAGTGCTCTAGAGAGAACATGAATATGCATTGCTGAACTCAGCAAGAGCTCACGACTTTCCTTGAAATTGAAAAGCAATATGAACTAACCTATGTAGCTCGAACCACCACATGAGTGAAACTATTCATAGAAATTACAGTTACTTGCAAGGTGAAAGATTGTTCTCATATGCAATCTTGTTTGTTGCTTTCAGTTTCAGAATCACTGATACCAAACTTTTAACAAATGCAATTGATGTAATATATTTCATTAATAAACCAAAATTGAATTGAGGTTTCTCACATATTTATTTGCCTATTGTCACTAAATAGTGGTTTAACTATGCAAGCACTCGTTTTAGTCATCGTTACTCAAAGACTAAACCCTTTTTATGTAAATAATGGAGGAGTTCTAGTTGTGCCCTTTTCCTTCATAAACTAGACATCGAACCCTTTGTGCCTCATGTATATGAAAAAAGCAATGGCATACAAGTGAATAACTGGCTATTTCACTATGCAAACCTTCTAGGAGCAAGCTTTTGTCAAAAAAAAAAAATCAATGTTTTATTAATTCTCAATTGCTTATGGTGCCTACAACCAGGCACCGCTACAAGTGAACAAGCCACCTGTTTCGCTAACCAAGTTGTCAGGTTGATTTCCCATCACGACAATGGCAGCCATTCTACTGGCTATGAGATTTTTACCTATGAACGTAGGGTAGTTATTTTTGTGTATTATTTATGGAGGAAAAAGGTACATTTATAGAGCTGTACAAGAGGTTAATTAAGAAAAAATCCTAGAGGAAGCTAAGAAAAGGCTACAACTAATTTACAACTCCATAGAATGTAAATTACAGAGAAACACACTTTTAATTAACTATGATCTTGCAACATTACCTCAACGGCATGGCTCATCTCTTGTATGACCAAAAGCTCTGAGAAACCATCCAGAAGTTGAAGATATTCTGGCAAGACCTGGAATGCCTGTAGAGCGAACCAATCTAACATAAAGCTGCAGTCTCAGATAGGGCATACATACACGATACACTAAGTGTACCCAGCTACCCACTCAATAGTTTGTTGTTTGTATTCAATATTAGACTCATTAAATGTTTCCACAGGATTCAATATATTGTGTAATTAATCCAAATCTATTTTGACAACTTTATATATATCCATTTTGGTAATTGGTTGCTTAATTAAGGTAATTAAATTAATTTTTGATTAGGGATCAAAAGTTGGAATCGATGACCACAACAAAAGATGCTAAGATGGATGACCCAGATATTGTTTATACTTTATACTTACAAGTCGACACCCACTATGTGTGCTATATGATACTGTGTGTGTAATCATTTGTTACACTAGGAAAAAAAACAATTAGCTAAATTGCCAGGATGTAGAAAGGAGGTTTAGACCTTAAAGAATCTCCCTTCATTGACATGGGTTTCAAGTGCTACTTGCATATCGTGTGCATGACGAAGCTCGGCTAAAACTGGGAGTATGTCCTACAATTTTGTGGGGTGTGGATATACAGTTAGTAATCATAAAACAATTCCCACATCTGCCTCAAAAAAAATATGATGGAAGAGAAACACAATTTCAAATCCATATCAGGTCATCTTCAAACCATCTCTCACTAACTTAAGTATCCACACATGACACATGAAGATTATAACCACACTAGCATCATATCGATGTAAGCCAAGAGCTTCACAGAGAAACACAAACTTACTAAAACTAAGCAGTTATATAAACCAACTTGATTATAGTTCCCATGATTATTTGCATAATAAAAAGGCTGTGCACTTGTGCAGGGATTCTTATGATCCAAGTGACTGAAGGTGCCGGAATTTAACCAAAGAAAGAGCACAGTAGGATGGTAAAAGAGAATAGAATTTGGTGGCTTTTTTATTGCTTCTGGTTTAAGACATTTAATAAAATCTTTTTTCTATCAGAGTGAGATAACTTCAGCTGGGATTAAAGGTGACTAGTATGATTATTGCAAGTAAAAAAATCAAGATTATGGCCAAATAGATCTGCAGCTGTATTAATACTAGTTAACAATATATAATTCGAAGGATTTACACCTCAAAAAACATTTCGGCTACCATCCGATAATATGGTAAGATTCACACTACTAGAGAAATCGATTCGAATAAATGAGATAACAGATCCTTTTATTTAAGTTTCTGCTCAAAAACGCAGATATGCAATTAATAATTTAATACGACCAAAAATAATATTGCTAAGGGCCTTAGAGGATGGGGCAGTACCAAAAGAGCTTGTTTCCTTCTAGAATTTGTGTGAACAATAAGATCCCTTGATACCTCATTCCTTGAAGAAGTTAAGTGTCTTCGTCCATTCTACAAGTATAAGTGTACATGCATAATAAGTTATGGCTTTTGAGTAAAAAAAAATCCTACATTAGTCACATACTGAAACATTAGGGCAGACTTATGCCAGCTACCTTATGGTTCTACAATATCAGGTTGACACAGATAAATGTAAACACCATCACCTGCTTACCATGCAAATGATGTTTGCAACCTTCATGTCTTTCTCCAACTCCTTCACCAAATGCATTCCTTTCACTAATTTAAAGAAGAAGAAAAAAAAAACCATTAGCCCCGGTTTGTGATCAATGATCACACAATAACAACTATCCATAAAACACAATATCCATCATACATTTCAACCAATAAAGCAAAATAAGTGAGAAATACAGACAAACAGAACATCACTAACATGTGTCTCCAGGAATTGAAAATCAAATGATATGCAGAAACAAACAATATGCAGAACCCTCTGTTGGATGTGCTGACATTGAGAAGCATACCATTAAAAAAATAGCAGCAGGGATGACACTTCTTTAACCAAACAACAAACTCATTATAAGCTGGTAGTCACATAAGTCCTATATTGTTCAATGCTATAGTCAGAAATGGAAAGAAAGAAAGAAGATGAAGATCAACATCCACAATGATCTTATGATAAGCTTTTCAAGAAAACCATCAGATACTAAATATATTTCGTCAAGAAATGAACAAAAATGCCTGAAATCATTCATCTCGATAATAAGACATCACACCGGTCGCTCTCTGAAACCTTGGAGTGTTGTCCCGCTTTTAGTTTATCCATGTTACCAGTGATTTTCCACGTATTCAAATTTCAGCAAGGAATGATGATGTATAATTCTAGGTCAATACAATACAGTTCATGAATCGTGATACGAATTTTGCAATTCCTGTTAGTAATTCTAATTGGTGCATATAATGGTGTGCAATTTAACATTTGAAGCTACTCCGACATAGAAAGAAAGTCAAAATGGAACCTTGTGCCACGTTCTTTCCGGGTGACAGAAGAGAGATTTGAGGGCAGAAAATTGAGTTTTCAATTGTTTGGGAGAAATGCTACGGAGAAATGCAATTCTCTCCATTTGGTGGAGAAATTGTGAGAATTGACTGTTTGGTGCCTCAGCCACCATTTCTCCTCTTTATTTCTCTGTTGATACCAAACAAGATACATAATTTCAACTCTCCACCCATTTTCATTTCTCTCCAATTTCATTTCTCCCCCAATTCCAAATCTATTTCTCCTCGTTTCTTTTCTCTATATCAAACATAAGATTTTTGTGGTAAGAGACATCATCTAGGTTAGCTTGCAAAGACACGACTGTATAACAGGTAAGTAGTGTTTGGATTACAGGATTTTGATATAGCAGAATTTAAATATGACATATGTTGAAAATGACAGGATTTAAATCATGTCATGTGTTTAGTTTGCAAAATTTCAAATTCAATTATTTGTATAATCTTGTTTATTTGTAAATGTGTCAAAATAATGAGTTAAGTACGTAGGTGTACAGGCAGCAAGGTAGAGTATGATAAAAGGTAGGCAAGGTATAGATAGGTAGGGGTAGGGTAGGTAGTGTGTGCTGGGAATGGATGAGATGTGAAAGGATTGTAAAAGATGGGTGTGTATAGGTAGACGTGGGTAAAGTAGAATGAATGATGATAGGATACAATGTTTATTTGGTGTGGGATGGGTGAGGGTAAGGTAGGTGGGTATGTATGGTAGCTGGGTGGGTGGGGTAGGGTTGGGTGAGAAATGGAAGTATGAGGTGGGTACGTACATATGTAGATATAGGTGAGGTAAGATGGGGGAAAGTAAGATAGATGTTTAGTTAGGTTGGGGTGGGAATGTGTAGGTATGGTGGGTAGGGGTGGGTGGTGTGATACGATGGATTGATGTAGGTAGGTAGTGTTTAATAGTTCTCATTGTTGGGTATATGTAGTTACGGTAGGATAGGGTGGGATGGGGTTGGTGTTGGTATGGTAAGGTAGTGTAGGGTAGGTGGTAGTTCTGTTAAGGATAAGGGTAACATTGTCATTTGATTAGGAATTTGAAATATAAAGATATGAGATTTTAAAATAGGGATAACTGCGCAAAAAACCCCAAACTTGTCAGTTTTTTGTAATTAAAACCCCAAATCATTTTTCGTTGCATAAAAAACCCCAAACTAACTAAAAATCAGTAAATCAAGGTTTTATCAATTGGTAACCGGTTGAAACCGGTTATTAATCCTACGTGCACCGGTAAATAACCTACGTGGAATAATTTTTAATTGTTAAAACTGGTTGCCAAGTATTACACATCATTTAAACCCCCGTTGATGATGTAATCACGTTTAAAAATTACAATTAAAAATTATCAACGGGTGTTTAAGTGATGTGTAAAACTTGGCAACCGGTTTCAACAATTAAAATTTATTCCACGTAGGTTATTCACCGGTCCACGTAGAATTAATAACCGATTTCAAACGGTTACCCATTGATAAAACCTTGATTTACTGATTTTTAGTTAGTTCGGAGTTTTCTATGCAACGAAAAATGGTTTGGGGTTTTAATCACGAAAAACTGACAAGTTTTGGGTTTTTTGCGCAATTATCCCTTTAAAATAATAGGGGGTAGGGAAGAATTCTAAAACCTTAAAATGAGGATGTGAAATGCTAAAGGAAAATGAAATCCTCTTTTTATTTGTCAAACGTGATAAGAGAATTTTCAAATGAAGATCCCATCAGTTTCTCTTAAATCCCACAAACCAAACGCCACCTCCTAACTATATAGCCACCTCCCTTGACGCCGGCCACCCTTCACAATGGTGACGCAGCACCAACGACGCAGGCCTTCCCATGTCTTTCATTTTTTTATCAGCTTTCTTTCATCTTTTTATTATCTTTCTTTCATCTTTTTTTTTTAAGTTTGTTGTAATAGGTATAATACTTATGTAAAATAATAATAATAATAATAATAAAATCATATAAATATTAAAACAAACACGCTAATTGAATTCTCTTATCAGAACCCAGTATCTTATCAGGCTCACGTCCCATCATACATAAGTGGAATCAGACATCAGACAGTTTACCTTTTATGCAATCAAACAAAACCTTATTGAATTATTTCCAATTACGTCCCATCATACATAAGTGGAATCAGACATCAGACAGTTTACCTTTTATGCAATCAAACAAAACCTTATTGAATTATTTCCAATGTCTTAATGATTTCAGCCAAGCACGTTCCTTAGGGATTTGGATAATTATGTAAATCTAGCAAGGGAATCTTGGACTTGGATACTAAATCATTTTCATCTTCTTGAAAGTTATACAACCAGCTAACAGCCAATGTAATTGTCATAAATGGAATAATTACCCACTGGGAAATTCATAAACCACTTACTAGTATTTGACTGCTAAACCACTGTGAAATTCATAAACCACTTACTAGTATTTGACTTCTTAATGATTTCAGCCAAGCACGTTCCTTAGGGATTTGGATACTTAATTATGTAAATCTAGCAAGGGAATCTTGGACTTGGATACTAAATCATTTTCATCTTCTTGAAAGTTATACAACCAGCTAACAGCCAATGTAATTGTCATAAATGGAATAATTACCCACTGGAAAATTCATAAACCACTTACTAGTATTTGACTGCTAAACCACAATAACTTCATGGATTGTTGTGAGGGGTGTGAATGTATGTGTGTGTGTGTGTGAGAGTATGTGTGTGTGTGAAGGATACAGATAATATAGTCCTCATTGCAACTTGTAATATAGATTAAATATGATGTGAGTCAATTTGTAGAAATATAATAAAGAACAGCACGACTGACATTGTAATAAATAATGGAAGGTGAATTTACTTCCACGTTCATCTTACCCATTACTTCATGGTGCTCCATCACTTGGTGAGACAAATTTTCTGTTACTTTATCTAGTTGTAATAGTCTAAGAGCAGCCTGTAAATAACAAATTCCATATTTAGATGAAAAAAACAACATATTAAAATACATCGCAAATAAAAAAAAGTAATTGTCATACTTAAACAGACCCTGAACCCTCTCCCTCTCTCTTTCTCTTCCAAGACCAAAGATTGCTCTTGGAAAAAAACAATATTACATTTGGTTTAGTGAAATCACTACACACTCTACACATTTTGCAATGTGAAAATTACAAGCAGATATACACATGTGACATGCAAAATGAATAAGCGAATGGAGATGTTTGGAGTGGAGGGAAAATCCAAGTAGTTAATCACTTAATCCTAAAGCATGATATTTTATAAAACAAGTGTGTCATCACTTGCCATGAACGTTTTCTGTTAAGTTGTATGATCTAAGAGCAACATATAAACTAATACATATCGTAAAACCATACTGTAAGGGTAAAACTGAAAACTAACACGGAACCACCCTAGATCCCTTTAGTGTCTCTCTCTTTCTTCCACTATCTCTCTAGTTTCAAATGCCTTGTTGTCTCCGTCTTCTCTCTCTCGCTCACTTTCTATCCCTTATATATATATATATATATATATATATATATATATATATATATATATATATATATATATATGTCTCCGTCATGCACACACTCATCCACAAAATACTCGAGAGAGAGAGAGAGAGAGAGAGAGAATATTACAATGTATGCAGGTAAAACTTATACACATGTTTTCATAAGTCATGCAACAAATTCTGTGATGTACAAGTACAACATACATAAATCGATTTATTTGTTGTACATATTTATCGAGTCATCTATTGATTTGTTGTATGTCACTTAAGATGCTACATGGAGACATTTATGTGTACAAAATCGATTGGACAGTGAAATTGAACAGTTTACATTAAACAGTAATTTGATCCCCATGATAAAATTTAACCATTTACATTAAACGGTGATCCGAGCCCTGCGATAAAAATTAATTGTTTTACGTTAAACGGTGATCTCATTCCCACATTGATAATTAACCATTTATATTAAATGATAATTCCCGAATCCACAATTATTCTCAATTACCTTATGATGATCCCCATTTAAGTCTTCATAGCTTTTTAACAGAGGATGGGTAATCACTTATTAAACAAGGATTGGGGGACCAATTCTTGGCCCCACCAATTGTCATCCCTTGTCGAAATAAAGCGAAAATTGCAGCAAAACTTGTAACCAAACCATTGAAATAAAACAATAAAAACAAAATGTCATATTGAAATCTAATAAATTTGCCGCCTAACCCATACTTTATTAAGGGAGATGGTGATGTGGATTTTTGTACCCGTATATGTGTCCACGTAAGGTTTTAAGTGATGTACAACAAATCAATAGATGATGAAGTAAACAAGCATGTTAAATTTCACATGTTTTAGTAACAAGTTCAAGCTTCATACACAAATCTTGTTAAAAATGAATTTGTTGCATAAATTGATTTTTTTTATTAAAAAAGAACATTGTTGTTACATGTTTTGGTAACAAGTACTAATATTATTGCATAAATCGTGTTAAAAATAATTTTGTTACATAAATTGGTAAAAAGAGAAAACGTCATTACATACATACCTGGTTAACCCAAAATTGAATAAGGCCCACAGATCATGGTACAATGAACATGATATTATATTCGTCATACAAGAACTAGAACCTTGACAATTTTCTTAGTATGGAAGAAATGAATCACAATATTACCTTCCCTTCAAAATATGATAGCTCATTTTCTTCGGCCGGAAGGTTCTCTAAAGTGTGCCGAATGGGATCAAACATCTAAACACATAAATTTGTAAGCTCTTGGTGAATGAAACACACATGTATATAACATAGGATAATGCATGATTCACATGCTTATTCAAGAAGCAAAACTTGAGTAAATTTATTTTGGTGTTCCTCCCTAACCCACCCCAGATATAAAAATTAAAATGTGTGTTGAGTATATAAACAAATTTAAATATAGAAACATTGAAACAACGACCAACCTTTTTAAAGTAGTTTGTGTAGGCTTGGGACAATTATACAATACCTAAACCATCATCAAAACTATGACTCCCCTCTCTCCCTCCTCTGCACCTTGGTAGGTTATATTTCTAGGAATTGTCAGAATGTAGTAAGCATGATCAAAGGTTCTGATGCAAAAAAGCAGCTTTCATTTTGCCACATAACATGATTCCAATTTGTGGCCTAAACAAATCTAAAGCTTCAAGACTGTTTTAACTATTTTCATGTAATTTTTCATATCTTATTAAAGTTATGTTATTTAAACCATGAAGCTTGTGATGAAGCTTGGAGGATTTGATTATGCATCTTGCAGACTTATGCCGACTTAGCTAAGTGACGCCTCTACAATGATGTTCAACTTGCTAAGATGATACACCAAGGGAGTTGGGAAGGAATGAAGGATGGTAAACAATATTAGTTAGAAAAGGTGCAACACCGTAGGTGAATTCGCCATGAGCAAGGAAAGACACTGGGTATTTATTGGGTACTCATTCTAACTATGGTGACATGTTTTATAAAACCATGAGGCCTGGTTTGCAACTTAGGGTTAAGTCGACCATATCACTATGTTGGTCCGGGTGTCACAAATGGATTCAAACGGTCCTTGCATCGTTGTGATGGTGGGGCAAACCTCATCGAGGACGATGAATTCCAAGGGGGAGGTGCTTTAATGCTTGTAACACGTTAGGTGAATCCCAAAATTGCATGGACAATGAAAAATGATAGGTATTTATAGAGTACCCTTCAAATTATGGTGACAAATTTTTATAAAACAGTGACGCTAGGTTGAGGCATGTAACCAAAGCAGAAGATACCACTACATTGGTCCTGTGTTGCTAAAGGCATCTCTCAACTTGTATTGGTGTGGTGAATATTGCCCCAAACATCTAAATTCACACCAATATACAAATTAATGACCAACATTGTCAGTACGATGTGCTTGAAGTCTTATAAAAAGTGCGGCAATGCTACTAGCAACAGACGTAACCTTTTAGTATAGAAAAGGTTTTCTATTCTAACAAGTGTCATGTGTTAAATGATCCAACTATATGATATTTTCCTACATAGACTCAGCCCTCAGTGAGAAGATATTACTAGATGTGTTTTGACAACCCTAACAAAACTAAAGTTTCATATCTCATTTATGTCAAACCTCTTCGTAAAATTCTTCTTCAGGCTCCTCGACTATTTGTTCACGAGACCTGCTTCCATATATTGAACTCAGTTCTTCAGAACTTGAAGAGAGACTTTGCCCATGATGTTGAGGGACTGAAGCAAGTGCACGAGCTATAGTTGCTGCAGTTGCAGCCCGTGCTGGAATCTGCAAGAGATATATTTTGCACCTGATCATATAGCAAAGGCATATACAATGACAACATATAGGTTTTATAAAACATCTAATTAAAAAATCGACGAGTCAAAAGTTACAGGTGATGCAATGTTGTTGAAATGTTAGGTTGTACCTATTAGTATTTTCAATGCTTCTTTGTATAATCATCAAAAGAACTCTTAATGCATCAATACAGTCGATGTATGTTTGCTTTACTATATCAACCTATGGCATGATATATCAACAGATAATTACAACACAGTTTCTTTAAACATGGCAATCCCCAAAACAGTCATCCTAAGTCGTATATCAAGATTCAAGACTCTGTTTCTCATCTCCAGTTGTGGTTTCCATATCCATTGTTCATCACAAACATAAAATGGGAGGGACCTAAGAAATGAGATTCAAGAGGTTCAAACTCAAAGATAAAGAATTGCACTAAATCCTAGTTATTGTGAAAATAGTATTACTTTATGCTACCTTTGCACAATAAATTTAAATGCGTAGTAATACAATGAAAGTATAACACAAGTGATCAACATTAAATGTGACAAATGTGTCGAAAAGTAATTCAAAATAACTGATAAATGTAGCACCAAATTATGATTAAAATCTATTACATTGAGCTACTCTCTCCATACACGATACAAAATGAGTGATCAAAAAGTATGATTACCTCGGGGCGATCGGGTGTGGAAGGAAGAAAGCCGATGGATCTCGCAGAGCGGACTGAACTACGAAGCTTCTCGCCAACCTTTTTTGACAAATCCATAACACCACCGGCTCCTCCTTGAGAGAAGGAAAGCGAAACGAATAAGAAAAACCTAAAAATCTTGAAACCCTGGGGGCTCAAATTGCCATGAGTGAAAAAAATTGGACTGAAGGGCAATGGTGGTGGTCGGAGATAAGTTGGCTGCATTTCAAATTTGGGGCTTTGCCCATTTGTGGAGATCGATGATGGTTGAGGGTTTTGTCGAGGTAGAAACCGTTAATTGTTTTGCTTGATTTGCTTTTGTTTTCGCACATTCTCTGAGTCGGACGATTTGAGTTGACCTTCTCTTCTCGCTCAATAAACTGGTTGTATAATTTTTTCTTCAAAAAATTATTGTAGCCACATGTTTTTTCTATTATTACATTAAAATTGAAGAATTTAAAAAAAAAAACCTATAATTTTAAGGCATGAAATAAACAAACGAAGGAAAATATGACTTGAACTTCTAAATATGGAAAGAAATAAACTTTTAGGGACGTTTGGTTTGCAAAATCTAACAGAATTCAACAGAAAATGAAATTTTTATTCCGATGTTGTGTTTGGTCGTCAAAAGGAAAGGAATGAACATTCTTTAAAAAAACATTTCTTTATAAATATATTTTCCTTGGGGTAAAGAGGAGGAAAATATTTTCCATTCCAAGAGTTTCCATAACGTCATAGCCACCACCAAATTCACTATAAAAAGTTTTATACTTTAACGGCAACCGTCCTAGCCAGTGACTTGTCTTCTCTATCCTTGGTGTATGCTCTACGTGACTGCTCCTCTTCTCTACTGTCCTCTTCGACGTCTGCTCCTCTCCTACGTGACTGTTGTCCTCTTCTCTCCTGGCCCTGTTATAGTTTAGCCAAAAAGACCCAAAATTTTAAACTTTATTTTTAAATAGGTCATGGTGAACTTGTTTATAACATATATAACATAGTCGCTGGAATTGATAACAACCACATAATTACGGGATCCTAGACTCCAAAACACACTTTGATATCTCGTATTTGTGTGTAGCAACCTGACTATCTCTCAGCCAATTACAATACATGCGTACACAAAACACAACCACGTAAACTTACAAGCTCATTAGATTATAAGAGTTGACACTAACTAAAACACTTATGTGATTAGCTGTAATTAGTTAAATAACCCAATGTTCCCACAAGAAGCCCTTGTGTATAACTTAATATTATTGTTAATCAATATATCTCAAAGTTTCGTAATTAACACAAGAATGACTAGTTAGAGACAACCAATTCACACTTGTGGAGGTGGCCAACACAATTTGCTAATAATACCACACGTAGTTGTCATTAGCAATAAATATAAGTCATGAGCAACTTAACAAAACCATTGTCATATCTAGCATCATAATATCACAACTACTTTTATATTTATAAAATTATCACGTTTAAACCCTTACTTATGAAAAGCACGTACGTGATTTTGATTTGCTCAAATAATAGTTCATACAAAAATCACAAGTTATAAAATAGTATAATCAAATACGTAAATAATATGCAGGGTTATATGCCAAAAATAGCAACAACTTTTTGTAGTTTTACCGTTTATACCAACATTATTTATTTTTTATCATTAATAGCAACAACTTTTGTATTTTTTACCGATTATACCAACCTTTGACCTGGAAACCTGCTATAGCAGGTTACCATCCATTAATACCAACAACTTTTATCTTTTTACCAATAATAGCAACACCGTTTTGTATTTTTACCAATAATAGCAGCGACTTTCAACTTTTTACCAATAATAAAAACATATCATATCAAATTTTCCTTTATCTTTAACTAATCATTATGTTAAAAAAACTAAATTTATGAAACAGGTTCATAATCCATTTTTTTGCTTAAATTTTGTTAGAGATAAATTAAACCGGAACCAAAATATATAACACTTAATGCATTCTTTCACAAACAAGATTTAGACATTAAATCATTTTATCATTCAAACCATGACAACATACAAAGGCAATAATAATGCAACAATAATAATCATCATAATATTCAAAGTGAGTTTTAGTCTCATTTGAAATTTAGACATTGAAAAGTTAAAACTTTTAATAAAAAAAACTTAAATGAAGAAATGTAACGAAGGAAGAGTATTTATAAATTTTAATTCCGGTTTATTTTGACCTCCAATCCGAAACCAAACCGAAATTTTTGGTTTTTGAAATTTCAAAATCCAAACAGTTTAGTTTTTTGGTTCCGATTTTTTGGTTTTTCGGTTTCAGATTGGTTTTTGGTTTTTTTGCACACTTTTAATTTTGATATGTCATATTTTCATGCTTAGCCTTATAGGGGTATGGTAGGGGCGATCATTTAAGTGTAACATGACAACATGAAACTCAATTCATTTTCTGTAAGATTTCACAGAAATATAATGATCTCATTATGCTATATTTGTATTATTTTTTGGATATTTATTACAACAATATTTGCATTATTTATTTATATGATAAATAAATGAATAATAATAAATAATTATGATCTAATTAGTCTTTTATTTATTTGATAAATAAAATGGTAATATTTAAAAGATACATCCCTTTATTTTATGGATGATTACATATCATTTAAATTTATGAAAATCAGATAACGTTTAAATAAGTTCATAATTTATATTTATATCCAAATTTTGTTAGAGATAGAATAATTGTATTATTAAATCATATATAATTATTCATAAAATAAACGGATGCAACTTTTTAATACTACCATTTTATATATCAAATAAATAAAGAACTAAATATCCATGATTAGATCATAACTATTCATAATATTATTTATTTATTTATCAAATAAATAAATAATGCAAATATTGTTGAACTAAGTATCTAAAGAAGAATACAAATGTAGCATAATGTGTTCATTATATTTCTTCATTTTTTAATGTCTATAGAAAATATTTTTTTCTCTCTTTTATAGGCACACATTGCATTTGATTTATTTCTAACAAAATTTAAACAAAAAAATGAATTATAAACTAATTTGATTGTATTTCGATTTTCATAAATTTAGTTTCTTTAAAGTAATAACTAGTTAAAGATAAAGGAAAATTTAATTTGATATGTTTTTATTATTGGTAAAAAGTTAAAAGTCGTTGCTATTATTGGTAAAAATATAAAACGTTGTTGCTATTATTGGTAGAAAGATAAAAGTTGTTGGTATTAATGGATGGTAACCTGCTATAGCAGGTTTTCAGGTCAAAAGTTGGTATAATTGGTAAAAAATACAAAAGTTGTTGCTATTAATGATAAAAATAAATAATGTGGGTATAAACGGTAAAACTACAAAAAGTTATTGCTATTTTTGGCATATAACCCATAATATGCATATTAGAGAATACATATATTCTTACCTGAAGGTGAATACACAACTCACACGACTCAGGTAATCACTTCCCAATCTTTACACGACCCTATATACAAAATAAAAACTAGCTGAATACCCGTGCGTTGTTCGGGTGATGTATGATAAAATTAATATTTATAATTAATTTTTTTTAGTGACAAATTAACCTACTCCTATCCCTAAACTACCCTTATGTCCCAAATGGGGATTTCAGAAGTTACTTCCACTGTCTAAATTTCAACTTGTCTCCGACGGGAGTCGAATCCGTGACCCAACACTTACACGTCCCTCTCATACCAAATGGGTTAAACCCCATTGGTTTTTATAATTAATTGATCACATAACAAAAATTTATTTTTTTAAGAAAAATATACATTGTTTGCGAAGAAAATGTTACTTATATTAATTATTACACATAATTATATTTGAAGTGTATATATATCTAGTTTAATAAATGTTAGTTGATCAAAAAACTGATTTTAGTTAAAAAAAATCGTGTATAAGAATGAAGTATATAGGGAAAAAAAATAATTTACAATAAAATGAAAACTCATCATTTTTCCATCAACTAATATACAAACACGTATTTGCAAAGTATTATTTACAACATCGTCTAACGTAATTTTATAATAACAATTTATTCAAACAAATTAATAATATGTTAACAAACAAAAACAGTTATCATAAAAAAATTAATAAATCTTAATAAAATCACACTGAACAATTTAAACGGCAAATGACATATCTCATTGGCTAAAGATTTATTTAGAACATTATTGCTTCATTATTAACGGAGATCTTCATTGTTCATCATGGTATACTGAAAAAATATTAAAACATGTGTTAATTTTGAAACATTAATACATAAACAACACAAAATAATGAGAAGCTTTAAATGAAAAAAAAAAGTATATCAATGTGATGTTTTTTATGAGGTTTGAATTAGGGATGACACAATTTTGACCCAACGGACGGGACGATAAAAATGGCTCGTAGTAAAAAAAGTAACCTAGCACATAATTTTTTCTAAATAATAAATGCCACATGTTTACCTATTTTATAATATATGCAGATTAAAAAACTATTTTTATATGTTAATCTGCCGTATTTTATATGTTTATTAAAATGAATCATCAATAAAATTTAAATGTAAATGTTATCCCATCAATACTTATCTATATATTTAATAAATTTTTTCCCATTTGCTTATAAATTTATTAAAAATAAATAAACATTATATAAAATTATTAAATTTTAAAGGGCTAATTGCAAAAAATAAAAACAATTTTTTGTATTTTTAGCATTTATAGCAACATTATTTATTTTTTATCAGTAATAGTATCAATTTTTACATGTTTTTATCATTTATAGCAAAACTTAAAAAAGTTGTTACTATAAATGATAAAAATAATACAAAAGTTATTGTTATTAAAGATACAAACTACAAAAGTTGATATTATTTAGAGGTGAGCGACGGGTACCATTTCCCGAACCCGAACTGGTACCGGTACCGGCCGATACCGAATTAATATATTCGGTTCGGTATTCAGTTTTTAAATTAGCTAAAATTCGGTATTCGGTACTCTCGGTTCGGTATTCGGTTTTTAAATTAGCTAAAATTTGGTATTCGGAACCGAACCGACACCATATAAAATTATACGGTTCGGTATTCGGTTCTTTCAAAACTAATAATTCGGTCGAGCTCACCTCTAATATTATTCATATGAAAAAAAAATACAAAAGTTGATATTATTAGTGACAAAAAAATAAATAATGTTACCACAAACGCTAAAAAAATCAAAAAGTTGTTACTATATTTTAGTAATTGATCCAATTTTAAAAAAGTAAACAAACGATATATAAAAATATATTTCATACTATTTTGTTTATTATTATAAAATATAAAATAGTGTTTTATCTATAAACTAAAAATTTTAATCTATACTAATTAAAATATATATTTATAAGTGAAAATTTTTGAATAATCAACTATTCATATCTATTTATAAAACTATAAATGTAATAATTTTGAATAATTAATGTTTAATTGTAATTTGTATACGTAAATAAATATTCCATTATTTTAGGCAGGTTTGTTAGTATTGATAGGATTGCTGATGATGTTATCCCATTATTTTCTGAATTTTAACCAATTATATTGTGTCAAATCAGCCTTAATTTTCTGAATTTTAACCACTAATATTGCGCTACGTGAGCATTTTTTCTCTCTGCTCCGTTGGCAATATATATATATATATATAATATGTCACTAATTTATCCCTAATATAATGCTTAAAATATAATTATTTTTTGAGCTTTCATGCGGTCTTGTAAGATTTCTCACACAACAGTGTAATTGCACCCTACATCGTTGAGTCGAATTTCACACACGGCCGTGTAGCAGTCTCTCTATCCAATAATGTAAATGGGGTCCACGTGGGTGCATAGTCGAAATTTCCCTTGGTTTGATGGCCTACATGATTACGTAAGCAAAATCCATGCGAACGCATGGATGCCACCCACTTGAGTGTGTGGACGTCTAACAAACAATTTTTTGTATGTGTTTGACAACCATGATTTTGCACTTAAACTTTGATGTGTAATCGTTTTAAACATGGAGTTTAATCATAAACAACTCAAACATATTTTCACTTGTTTCCGTAAATTCTCAATGATTAACAGGGCCGTCTCATGAATTTTAGGGGTCCTGTGCTTGTGATTACAACATAGTCCCTTGAGTATTTTGAATAGTAATTTTGTCATTTTGAGACTCAATTTTAATTGGTAAAGTCGAGTTCGTGAATAACAAAAAAACTTATTAGTGAGAAATTAAAATAAATAATACGAATCAAATTGAATTTGACATGAATTTCATCTTAACGCACCGATGCACAACGTATACATGTCAAATACAAAAAAAAAAAAATTATTGGTCTAAATTTAGATGTTTATTATAACCGTTAGGCCCTACGAAATTGGGGGCCCTGTGCGGTCGAGCCTTTCGCACACCTTAAAAGCCACCCCTGATGATTAAACACAATTAAAGCTTATAAGAATCAAGCTTCCTTACCTTGATTGGAGTTTGAAGAACACTACTTTAACAAAATACGGAGATGATGGACAATTAGGAAGATAACATCTTCAAGTTTAGCTCTTGCTTTATTTTTGATTTTCTTTTGAATTTCTCAGTTAGTACACATACACTTACATAACATGATAAAGGTGAATGGGCATGTACCTAGGTTGATATATATATATATATATATATATATATATATATATATATATATTATACACACACATATTGACATATATACATATATATACGTGCGCGCGCGCACACACACATATACATATATATGTTTATGTATATAGTAGCGTCCTCAAAGTTAAGGTAATATGAAATTGTTAATTTCAACCTAATGACTTATTGTAATACGACTTAATGATTTATTGTAACCAATATATATATATATATATAAGTATAATTTAAATGGTTCGAATAAAAAAGTAATATTAATAACCATGTCAAGATAACCTACACTTTATGAATAGATAATGATACCCTATATGATGTATGATTAATTAGGAGTTTAAATTTTTTTTTGAACGGCAAACTATCCTACTCCTAAACTACTCCTTTACCTCCAGACTTACTCACTCCACCTAAATTTCAACTTGCCTCCGACGGGGATCGAACCCGTGACCTCTCGCTTACAACTTCACCCTCTTACCGCCAGGCCAAAGGCCTTTTGGTAATTAGGAGTTTAAATGAATGCCTTTAAAATATGTACATACTTTATGTACCTGACTTTAAGCATGGAGTACAAGATGACAATGCACATCAATTGTTAAAAAGAATGATAAGCGAACATGCTAGAGCTTGAGGGAGTGATTATACTGAGTTAATGAGTTCATAAGGTAGTAATTTGAAGCAAAGGAAAACTTAAGAGTGTTAAAAAGAAATTTTTTGACTAATTAAGGATTATAAATACCCACCAATCGTTTCCTATATTTTAATTATTACCCCGAATCACAAACTCCCCAACACATTTAGAAGACTTATAGTTATGGTTTGAGCATTTGGGGAAGTTTTGGTCAACAGATTTCAAGAGCATTGTGTAATCTAGCTTGAAAATAACAATGTAATATATCTTTCAAACTTTAAGAGAGTGTGTGTTTTCATTATCTATGTTGTTTGAAAGAGAGAAAAGTATGGATAAGAGGGAAAGTGCAAATCAAGCATATGATGGTGTATAAGAGTTTAGTAAGTAATTGTAACATCCTCAAATTTAATATAATATTACTTAACCAATAAATCGAGTGATTTAATCATGTTAATCGATACGTAAGAGTTGATTTTTATAATCATCCAAGAGGATATATATATATATATATATATATATATATATATATATATATATATATATATATATATATATATATATATATATAAACATTTATTTACAAAAAACTATAAATCGGTCAATGAGACTTCTATGTATTTGAGTTAGTTTAACTAGTACCTTGTTATAATCAGGGGCGGATGTAGTAGACAATTAGGGGTGTCACTCGACACCTATAAAATTTTAAAATACTGAGTTACGTATGTATCAAAAATTCGAGTGACACCTAGGATTTTTTTGAGTGACACCCACAAAAAATTTATGAAAGTATTATCTAAATATATAATATATATTTGTTGATTTCGTTACCCAAACTTATTAAAATATTACTGAGTTTAATCCTAAAAACTTAAAAGAAAAAACAGAAACCCTATAGAAATAAAAATGATAAGAGACTAGATTCAAGAACCAGCCCAAAAGATTTAAAAAAAGACGTGAAAAAAACTAATACAAACCTTGTTAAAGACACCGGTCCAATTGGTTGAAAAAACCCTCATTGATATCATTGTTTCTCATCGGTTATGGATGTACTTAAATATGTTGAAAACCCCCTGACCGTCTTTTTGGGACTTTGATACATCAAAGTTATTAAGGTTGACGGAGATGTATCCGAATGATTTTAATTATGATGAAAATGTTAATCTTGTGCATCAACTTGAATACTATATTGAGAATATAAAATACGATCCAATATTTTCTAATTTGAATGGAGTCCCGCGAGCTTGCTAAATTAACGGTGGAAACTAGGAAACATCTTTCGTATCATTTCGTTTATCAATTGTTGAAGCTAATATGTGTTTTGCGGTCGCAACTGCGACGGTTGATAAATAGTATTGTACAATGTACTATTTTAATTATAAAAAGTTTAGTATTTGTTAATTTTCTGTTGGCAACCCGTTTCGCTGACCCGATCCATATTAGAAAATATTTTGACAATATAAATTAAATTAACTTTAAAAAAAGTGACACCGATAACAAAATATCTTGGATCCGCCCCTGGTTATAATACCCTCGTAATAAAGGTACTAATTCAATCTATTAAAATTCTAAAGGAATTGCAATTTGAATTATTTAATTATAATTATTATAAGATTATTAACCACATGCTTTGCTTACTTGTACAACGTGCTTAAACCTTGTTACTTAAAAATTTTATACATAAGTACAAGAAATTTAAGTTTTGTGCACAAGAGTCTAAAGCTTCCCAATAAAATGTTAAATGAATTGTACCTTTATGTTTGATTATGATTAAAATTAAAGTTTTGGTCACAATATTTAACTACTTGTACTATACACTCAAAGCCTTGTAAATTGGCAACCCATATTATTATGTACAAGACTTTAAAGCCTTGTAATTTTAATCCACAGGTATATGTACAAGCACTCAAGCTATAAGTATAAGTGACTTAAATATACATGTAAAGAAAATTAAGAAGGGTGGCTGAAATTGAATTAAAGAAAGCCTTAAGGGGGTGTGGTGTAACTTGGTAGCCAATTAAGGGTTGTAAAACCTCCGATCGGGCTTCCTCCATCATTTCACTCCTTTCTCTTTAAAATTCCTCTGCACACACATTTATTAGAGAAAGTAGGGCTGCATAACTTTGGCTTTGGTGGCTTAGTAAGTTGGTGAATTAAAGCAACTAAATCCTCCCTACAACAATCAAGGTAATTTCCTTTGTGTTTAATTGAGTGTGTGTATATATGCCACCATTTTCTTCCTCATAAAAATCTAATAGAGTAGTGGTGTGTGTATGAGAATTTAAGAAGAAATGTTTTCATGAAGCTAATAACTTACAAAGATATACATGATAGATTTCTGAGTTATAACCATGAAAGAATTTGTAAAATTCATGGACATTGGATTTGGAAATTCTTGGATTAAATCCAAGAATTTAATTAGTAAAATGATTGAATTCTTATACCATATAGATGTTAAAAAGTGTATATATATGTTTACCATAGTTAACGATGACTTAAAAGTGAGTTTTTAAGTATTTCAGTTCTAATCCGGTTGGCAACGGCGGGTTAACGGGGGATCTTCGTAGCCTATGGCATAGTGGGTTTTATTCCCACACCACTTGAATTAAAAAGATTGCACATGTCTCTTTTATAACTATTTTCATTACTGTTGCATGTTTTATGTTGCACTTCATATCGATCTAGTAACTCACTTTGCAAATTTTCTTTGCTAACCCCTCACATTTTATTTATCTCAGGTGGTATAGAAAGGGCAAGCGAATTGTCGGTCCTTGTCCCAAGGTTTAATTGGGCAGGCTTGAAGTAATTTCTAATAAAGCCTCAAGCTTTAAGCTTCAGGTTTGGGGTAGGTTGCCTACCGAATTACCAGACTCATGGGTATATATTGTCTTATATTGATGATAGTTGTAGTAAGGGTTTTGAAGTAGCACGAAATTATATACACACACACACACACGCAAATTGCTTCCGTTTACATATACATAAATTAAATCAGAGAATTGGACTCCGTGCGAACTGGTCATGCCCGATTTTTTTTTGTAAAAACCATGTTAATTCTGATTAATCTAATATAATCCCACTAATGATATTATTATGTTGAATTGGGTGTTTCAGTAATAATCAAATCATTGCTATAGTTTTTCAAAGTTATAACAACTAATTTGTATAAAAATTTAAGAAATCCTACATGGTTATGTAAAATGAATATGATGTAATGGTTTGCTAAAAATTTTGTCATGATGGAAGTGTTCAATATGTTCATATATGTCATAACAGTAAGACAAAAACATAAAACATGTGTATTTAGGAGTTTTAAGGTTTGCAAACATGTTGAGTGTATAAGGGTTTCAAGTAGGAAGGAAGAACGGCGGTGGAATTGCACAAAGTCAAGTTGAGCTGAGTTGTTGGGTAATTCGATTCTAGTAACTCAATGACTCATCGAGTGGCATGTTTGACTCATCAAATAGCACCAGAAACACTTGTTTTAAGTCTTATAATGATACTTTAACATCATATAATCCTTATACACTTGTATTACACTTAAATTAGCACTAAAACACATCTAAAAACTTGCAAGAAAAATTAAAGGATGCAAATTGTGTCGGTAACAATCAAAGGCATAAACCAAAAACACTTTACACTCGAGATTAGTTCCAAACAAAGTTATATGATATATTTAACTTATAAACACTTACAATATAAATGTTTTATAGGTTGATATCAAGAATTTACTACAAGAAAAATGTCATTTAGTGACACAAAAAAAGTGTCACTATATCTTACTTTTAGTGACACTTGTGAAAAAGTGTAGGTATAGAGCAATCTTTTACCCACACTTTTTCTAAATTAGTGACACAAACACATACATTTTTAGTCACTATATATCTATACCCACTCCACTTTTACTCACTCTTTTTGTTGTAAGAAAAGTGTCATTATATGTATCAAAATCTTTTACTTACACAACAAAAAGTGTGGGTAAAAGTGGAGTGGGTATAGATATATAGTGACTAAAAATGTATGTGTTTGTGTCACTAATTTAGAAAAAGTATGGGTAAAAGATTGCTCTATACCTACACTTTTTCATAAGTGTCACTAAAAGCAATATATAGTGACACTTTTTTTGTGTCACTAAAAGTGTGTGTCACTAAATGACACTTTTCTTGTAGTGATTAGTGTGCATTTTGGAATGCTAAGTGCTATAATCAAGCTTCAACAGACTTATTGACAATTACCGCTATATTAAGGCTATTTAGCCTATTGTTGTGATTTCTAATATTGATGTGTGTGGTGCATACATGTATACATGTTTGTTCTTCATTGTGCCATTATGCTAATAACATGTTATCATCTTGTGATGGATTTATCATACTTGAACCTAATTATACATTTGTTATATGGTCACACTGTTCTTCACGTTACACTTTAATGATTCATTATCATGTGGTCTAACCTTTTTATTGAACATATGCTTATTAATTTGGTTTCACTGGATGTCTAACTTAATTATATAATTAATTAAACACCATATTGCATGTTTGTGCGTATAAACTTTCTACTCGGGAAAACTTACGGAGTAGGTGACCGGCACATGAGGGTCGGTTAGTCTTTATGGTTGCCATGTCTTGGTTCTGATCAGGGCTTGACAACGCGCATGTTCTTGAGTTTTCCTTTTGACTTGTTGGATGAGTTCTATTCTCATATACCATTTTATGTTGCGGTACTTGTACTCCATACATTGTTATTCCCATCAATTGTTTACGTGTTATATTTTATATGTCACATATCAATCTAGTAACTTAGTTAACAAATTTGTTTGCTTACATAATTATGTTTCACATATCTCAGGTAATAATAGTAAAAGTAAGGGGATTGTTGGGTTTGATCCTAAGGCTTGATTCAATTTGCTCCGGTGTAGTTGTTTTGGTAAAGATATAAAGCTTACATTTTGGGAACTACGTAGCTCAGATTTAGTTGTGTTATTTTGATGATAGTTGGTGTAGTTAATTCTAAGCATTATGTAAAAGTATATTGAACCTCAAACTACATAGCTACTCAACAAGTTAATTGGAAACTTTATGGACGAGTTATACCCAAATTCTTTTGAATAATATTAATTTATGAAGTTTGGGATTGTCAAACTCTGAAAATTATATTATGTTGTTATGAGTGTAATATATATATGTATAGAGTATAGACAGAAGATCGTTTGTGAACGCTTTGTTTGTTGTGAACATTGTGAAAAACCATAAAATGATTTTAATCTTATGAATCTTATTGCAAATACTACTGAACTTTTCTATTAACTTATGGATTTTGTTGGATCCTATAAATTTTGTTGAATCCTAAGAAATTGTCACATCTTATAAATCTTGTTGAATCCTACAAATCTTGTTACAAAAAGTGTTATGAACCTTTTGAATTATATAAATATTGTTACAAACACTTGTTGATATATATATAAATGCTTATATGTATTTTTTTATATTTTTTTCTGCAATGTTCACAACGAATAAAATGTTCACAATGGATCTAACTCTGACCAAGATGTTGAGCTCAAGTTTGGAAACGATCGAGTCGAGTTGAGCTTAAGTTTGGAAAATGTTGCTCGATCGAGCTCAAGTCGAGTTTCCAGCTTGAGTATTAGAGCCGAGTTTGAGTGTGGTGATGCTCAACTCGAGTAAGATCGATTACACCCCCCATGTGCAACCTCTTCATCTTTCAATCTATGACGTCGATGATCAACACATTTTCTATAAACCTTGATATAATTAAGTGATATTATTTTATATGAAAAGTCATGGATTATCTATGCATGGATGGATATGTTTTGATAGGTATGAGGTAAAATGGCTAAAAACGAAAGATAATGACATGAATGAAGGTGTTGCAAGGCTTTCACAACTCTGTTTTTTTGACGATTGTTTAAAAAAATTCATGAAACACATGATTTCTTATGAATCATACATATAACGACATATAGTTATGTTTTCTGAGTGTATACAAAAATGACATCGAAAAAAGAGTTAAAATGAAGCAACACAATAAAGCTACATTGCAAGGAATAAGAGGAGCATTGGAGAAGCCGCATGCCTATGCTTGAGTGCCACACAGAAGAAAACATGGGATGCTGGTGTGGGCGCTTGTGCTGACGTGAGTGCCCGGACACATAATTTTCACGATTTATTCGGGGCTGAAAGAAGTCTAATAAAAACCCTAAATGTAACATCCTGATAAATTAAAAAGGTAATTAAATATCTTAATAATTTTTGGTAAATATAATTATTAAATAATGTATAATAATTGGAAAATTTATAATTATTAGTAGATCGAGTAACGTAGTATTGTATTGATAAAATGATTAGTGATTAGTGTGTGACTGTGTGCGATGAATTGTGATAAAAGGGAGAGAGTGGAGGGGTGCATTTAGTCAATTTAGGATAAATTATTCCTCCTCGGTTGAAACACACCACGCATTCATTTGTGTGTGTGTTTTGTGAAAAAAACAAAGAACAATAGAAAGATGACGAATTCAAAGTTTAAACACAATAGAAACCTAATAATTGAAGCTTACCATTTGAGAGACTTGAAGAACAATAGAAAGATGATGAATTTAAGGTGGAGTTATAGCTGAAAATTGGTCTTCTTTTGGCCTTACATTTGCTCAATTACTGCAATGCGCACGCACACACACATTTTAATTAAGTTTTTTAAGATGATGGAAGTGCAAACAGTAGCCAAACATGTCAACAATATATACATCTTTGTTCTATGATGGGTGTAATACCCAAATCTCGATCCCGTTATCATATTTTAAAATCTAATCACATATTCAATATTATATCGTAAATTCATAATAATTAACATTCAATTGAAATTATATCATGAAGTCACATTTTATATGGTTTCTTCAAATGTTAAAATCCACATATCACTATTTAATTGATCCAGCTCGATAATAATAATTAAATAACAAATTAGATAACTTTACATACAAAATCAAAAGTCGAAATGTTATATTTTACAAATTTCAAGTATACTAAAATATTTTACGAATCAACCGATTGGACTCATTAAAAGAAACGTAACAAAAGCAGATACAAGTGAACATGTATTGTTATCGAAGCCGACCAGGGGCGAATCCAGAAATTTTTGTTATCGGTGTCACTTTTTAAAGTAAATTTAATACTTTAATTTTTTTAAAACGAATCGGGTCACCGAAACGGATTGTCAACACAAAATTAATAAATAACAAGATTTTTGGGGGGTTTTTTTAATGTTTTGTGTTGATTATTTGTTTCTACTTTCTTCTTCTTTTTAAATCTTATTGAGATTTTTTTCTTTAAAGTTTTTATGATTAAAAATTAGTAATATTTCAATAAATTTGGGTAATAAAAACAACAAATTTAAATTATATTTTTGTATAATACTTTTGTATATTTTTCGTCGGTGTCACTCAAAAAAATTTCTAGGTGTCACTCGAATTTTTTACATACGTAACTCAGTATTTTGAAAATTTATCGGTGTCGAGTGACACCTATAGTAAAAGAGTAGATCCGCCCCCGAAGCCGACCAACTAATATTTAAAAAGTATTTTATATACAAATTTATAAAAAAAAATGTTTATTACTATGGACAATAAAAAGTTGTATTGGATCGAATAATCCAATCTCTAGAAAAGAAGGAGAGGTAAACTAAGGGGGCGTTTGGTTCGCTGAAATCTGACGGAATGGAATGGAATCTGTCAAAGGAATGAAATTCTGGAAGGAATGGAATATGTCTGAATCCAAACACTACAGTTTGTTTGGTTGGCAGGAAAAGAATGGATTTCAGATATAATTCCTTAATTGTTTTTCGTTTGGTTCATAAATCTGTCAAAATGAATTTTCTTCTTGAAGTACAAAAATATTTTAAAACTATGATTTATTTAATCAATTTCTTTATAAAATAAATTTTTTATATTGCAAAGTCACAAAACAAACACCTTAAAATGTTATAACCAAAATAGATATAGTACAAAAGACAACAGAAAACATGATTGTAATATATTTGGTCATTTATGATAGATAATTTAAGTATTGATTACATATATATATATATATATATATATATATATATATATATATAAAAGTTATTAAATGATTGTCAACTTTTCCAACAAAAATTACCCACGGTCAGTGGTAGTTTTTAAAAGAAAAAGTGGTAGTGGAACCAAAAACAGGAGGTGAGCTGGAGGAGAAGACGAGCAAAACCCTAGTCACCGCAGATGGAGCTGATCGGCGCCGGAGATGGAGGAGGTCGGCGGTAAGACGTCCAGCGGCTAGCAGATCGGCACCGGAGAGGAAGAACAAGTTTTTTTTTGTGGCTGCTAGGGTTGAGAGTGAGCGGATGGTTGCCAAAAGGTAGGGGTGTTCAAAACCGGATATCCGAAATTTAGGATAGTGAATTGTGCTATCCGAATCCGAAATTTTGGATATCCGAAATTCCGGATTCGGATATCGGAATATCTGAAAATTCATATTTTTAATTTTTTTTGAAAAATTAAATCAAATTTTTGAATATCTAAAACACAAATATTATATATCCAAATACATATTAAAGATAAATATATAACAAAATAAATGTATCCGGAATTTTTTATCCAAAACGACTAAAAAAATATTAAAAAATTAAAAATATAAAATATTAGTTAACAAATCTATAATATTAAGATAAAATTCAAAAATATACATTAGAATAATAATAAACACTCAAATGTAAATAATCAATACCAAAGATATAAAAAAATAATTTTTTTTTGGATTTTCGGATATCGGATTATCCGAATATCCGAAATTTTGGAATTTTACTATCCGAATCCAAAAATTCGGATCGTATTTTTGGATTTTGTTTCGGATGCTCGGATTCGGATTTCTATAAACACCCCTATCAAAATGAATTGAAAATAGAATTTAAATTCCTCTCATTTTGCTATGGAATGATCATTCCTTCAAAAGGGGGTTTTTTTAAAAAATATGGAATGATCATTTCATTCCTTTAGATGACCAAATAACCCATCAGAATGGAAAATCCATTCCTTTTCCGCCAGATTCCATCAGATTCCAACGAACCAAACGAACCTCTAAAAAGATTCGGGTTATCATAATTTCAGATTCTACTCCTTCTGACACACTCTCAAACTTGCAACCCTCCAAAACACAAAGCACCCAATATGGTCCAGAAAAGCGTAAACACAATCACCCACCTCACGAGAACATAAACCAAACCCCGCACCCACAGTCAATCATCAATCTCTCTCTCTCTCTCTCTCTCTACAGCTCCGACAATGTCTCCGAAGCCATCAGAGAACGGAACCGAAGGCGACGACGAGAGAGAAGAAGGCGAAGAAGACACGGAGGAGGACCAGGACGAAGAAGAGGAGGAAGATGAACCGAGGCTTAAGTACCAGAGAATGGGAGGCACCGTGCCTTCTCTTTTATCAAGTGACGCCGCTTCTTGTGTCGCCGTCGCCGAACGGATGATCGCTCTTGGTACTCATGGAGGTTCTGTTCATATCCTTGATTTCCTTGGGAATCAGGTAAACTCTCGTGTTTTGCTTTGCTTCATCCGATCACATCGGTTCTTTATGTGTTTTCTTACCTGTTTACTGTTGGAGGCCTTTTAGGTTTAAAATTCAGTTACGCGGTATGTTAAACTGCGAATTTAAATTGGTTAACTGAATCATTCGTAGTTTGACACGAGATCTGAAGCTCAATTGATGTTATATTCGATAACGTTGTGACATTTATCTTTTTGGCTTAGTAATACGGTTAGGCATGGGATTGATTTCATCAGAACGTGTTAGTAGGAAAGAATGACTAGTTTTAACTTTTGAATGCCTTTTGCCTCGTCTTGTAAAACCACAAATTGCTTCAGTGGGTTCATTTTCTCATTATATCACATCTAGCTGCAAAAGGAAGCGACGTCCTAGTTGACTTTTATACCTAACTAAATAGGGTCATTTGGATGGAAGCTTTTCTGGTGATTTGCTTTATTAGTGGGTTAGGGCACTAGGTCACTCAAGAAAGGGGGTACGATCAACAAACATACCAGGTTCAATTATGAAAAGCTATAACACACCGCTGCCTGTGTGGGGTTCTTATTGCATCCAGAGAGTTTATAGGTTGCCAAGCTGTGTTCTTTTACTGGACATTTGGTTCTGGTTGAATATGCATTAGTGGGGAAGGCATTATCTTGTCTTGGGAATCATACGCATATTATTGTCACTAAAATGGTAGTGTTTTGATTGTTGTTCCCTGTGTAGGAATGCTTGTGGTATTGATATCTCTTGGGTTCCGTTCTTCTTAGTTGACATAGTTTGGATTAATGACTTGAGCAGTGAAGTTGTTTCTGTGGTCTTTTTTAAAGTTATATTAAACTGAACAACTTAAGATTAAAGCCATAAAATTATTTTCAAAGCACATGGATGCATGAATGTAGACGATAATATGTATAAGATTAATGTGCAACCTATAAGTTCAAATAGTTGACTGTTGACCACGGTTCTTATCTCGTCTTCTACGTACATGACCCCTTATGACTGTGAACAAGAGTAAACCGTTGATGGGATGATAGACATGGTGATTTGGTGGCTCTTCATCTTAGTTGCATTTGGGTCAGCAAGCAACGCCATTCATTGCCAATGCTCCATATCATAATCACCAATTCACTACAGTCTTTCATAGGGAATATGTATAAACAAATCTTATTCATGTAAATCAAGATGATCGGGAACACTTAGGGTGCGTTTAGTTACCGAAAATTTTCAAAATTTCCATCTCACTTTTCAACAAAAATGAAAACTTGTTTCCTTAACAACAATTTCATAAATTTTCATTTCACTTTTTAAAATACCACTTTTCATATTCTCTCTTACTTTTCTACTACCTACCCTATTTCTTTATAATACTCTCTTTCTCTCTCTTACTTTTGCATCACCTATCCTATTTTTTTTTATTTTATAATCACTCATTTTATTTTTCTTAAAACTAAACTTTATCATCTAAACAAGTTTTCACTTTTCATAGAAACCCTTGTTTTTTTCTAAAAACTATAACTTGAAAACTGAAATAAAAAATGACTAGTTTTCGTTAACTATACGCAACCTTAGTTTTCTTTGAGAAAAGTTTAAGCTCATTATAGGAATTCCTGCTGTAACCATGCTTCATGATGTGTTTTGACTTTAAACCTATGTTACCAATTATTTTTATTGCTGTGATCGACTGTCGAGTACTCGTGTGCTTTTCAAATGACAAGCATTGTAGCATGTATTGCCTGTATCTCACAAGAAATAACATATGCAAGTTTTCTACCCATCTTGCCATATAAGTTTATTTTCTGTAAGCTAATTCATGTTCAAATTTGTAATATTTTTTCTATGTTTGTTTAACCATGAACTATATTTTCTCTATGTATACAGCCTTCTCTATTGACTGTTTTTATATTGAAGTTTGAAGGATTAGTATCTAATGTTCTTAAATAGGTTAAGGAATTTAGGGCTCATACTGCTGCTGTCAACGATCTTTGCTTTGACGTAGATGGTGAATTCATTGGAAGCTGCTCAGATGATGGGTCTGTTGTGATTATCAGTCTTTTCACAGACGAGAAACTAAAGTTTGAGTATCATCGCCCAATGAAGGCCATTGCAATAGATCCAGATTATGCAAGGAAGTCATCTAGGAGATTTGTTACTGGTGGTTTGGCAGGAAATTTATATTTCAATGTAAAAAAGTGGTTAGGCTACCGTGATCAGGTATTTTCTTGTCCATTTGATCATTTGTTACCTTTATCACATGTGAATTAGAAAAGGCTGGGGCCATATGTCGTCTATCTTGTCTTCTGAGCGGATTACCAAAATACATTCTTTTGCATAGGTTTTGCATTCTGGAGAAGGTCCTATTCATGCAGTGAAGTGGAGAACAAGTCTAATTGCATGGGCTAATGACGCCGGAGTAAAAGTTTATGATGCTGCTAATGATCAACGTGTTACATTTATTGAGAGACCCAGAGGAAGCCCACGACCTGAGCTTCTACTTCCCCACTTAGTTTGGCAGGTAAGCAAAAGACTAAAGACCACTATTCAGTTTTTGACTGAAACCTGTTGCACTTTGTTCTACAAGCCTGATAGCCTCAAAGGACTGCAGGCAGCACAGCAGCACCAAGATTTCTGATTTTACCTGTCCATATATTGCATAAGTAATGATATATTGGTTACTAGTTGAAACTTTTCCAAACATTAAACCCTGTTCTATGATATTCAGGATGATGCTCTCCTTGTTATTGGCTGGGGAACAGCTATAAAAATTGCATCGATAAAAACCAATCAGGCCAGAGGTGTCAATGGCTCGTACAGGCAAATTACAACGTCCAACATGAACCAAGTTGATATTGTGGCTTCTTTTCAAACCAGCTATTTCATATCAGGAGTTGCTCCTTTTGGTGACTCTTTGGTTGTTCTAGCTTATATACCAGGTGAAGAAGATGGAGAGAAGGAATTTAGCAGCAGTGTTCCATCACGACAGGTATTTGATCTTTTCTCATGCTGCAATAGTTTTAGGCTTCCATTCCTTATATTTATCTTTGTTGTTTGCCTATATGCACCACTCTCACTTTCAAGCATGTTTGATTTGGGTGTATTGTCTTGTATGGCTATTTGTACTTTTGTTCTTACCATGGAGTTGATCAAGAAATTTATGGAATCCGTCCATGATGTCAAATCTTAATACATCAACCATGTTAGAAAGTATTTTAGTAGTGTGTTAAGCATGATGCCTTTTGGTCACATGTATGTTTTTTGTGTTAAGGATGGCATGATACGTCTTTTGTCATATGTATTTTTTAGTTAAGCAAATCTGTAGGGTGGATGCCACTTTGGTGCATTGGTAACTGGACATTATATTCTATCTTGAGCATAGGCGCCTATCTGAGGCAAGTTAACCATTTGGAGGAAGAGGCCACATAAAATGACCACTATTTCTGTCATCCTATATGGTGACGTCCATATGCATGCATTTGCTGATGTTAGGTCCTTGGGTGTTTTTTTTGGTGGATTGTCCAGATATAGCTTATGCTACTATTTTTTAATCAAATTATGTAGTCACGGTGCCATCACTCTTATATATATATATATATATATATATATATATATATATATATATATATATATATATATATATATATATGTATATATAGATTCCGGATCACGTGAGAAGGGATGTTATAGTGAGAAATGGTGAGAAGGAGGTTTTTGCATTGATATTGAATCAACAAACTATTGATTCATGATTATTGATTCATTTTAGACATTGTTGAATCAAATGTATTTGATTATATCGAACCCGGATCACAAAAAAACATGGATAAAATTTTTGGTGCATCATGACCGCAGAAAATCCATATTTACTGAATCGTCATTTTTAGCCCGTAATTGATGATTCAAATCAATATATTTGGTTCAAAAGTATTGATAATGAATCAATAATCATGAATCAATAGTTTGTTGATTCAATATCAACGCAAAACCCTCCTTCTCACCATTTCTCACGATAAAATCCCTTCTCACGTGATCCATATCCTATAATACGGTTCACGATAGATTGATAGAACCACATCTATGGGTAGAACCAAGCCTACAATTATTTTTTTGAAATTTTTTTCATACATTTGCTTAAAATAACATTAAAAAGTCCATATGGTTTAAGTTGTGAAGGTGCGTTAAAACATACATTCGCATCAACCACCGTTCATTCACATTCATAATACATTTGTACATTCACATGTCATTTTATTGGCCTTACAAAACCCGAAACCATGTGAATGCTTTTTTAAATATTGTCATAATGTTCATTTAAACATGAAAATGGAAAAAAAATATAGAAAAAATTTTAATTTTGGTTCTACCAGTTCTATCGATAGATGATGGTTCTACCTTGAACCCAATCTATACACACACAATATGAATATATGATAAGGTTTTCAGTTATATGCTAAAGTTAATATTCATGGTTCCAATCAAATGTAGTTAGTCCAGAATAGAGGCAGACACTTATTGCCAGGGAGCTGTCTGCATCATTCCTTGAGTTTTATATATTTCTTGATTATTGTGGTTAGAGAATTTTTACATGATCTATTGCAAGTGGTGCATGTACTGTCTCCATTTCAGATAAAGTTCTGTTATTATTATGAAATTAGTACTTCACACTTCAAAGAAGACCATGATATAAGAACTGATTGGGACTGCAAACAGATGATGCTTGATCAAGCCATGACATCCTTCATCTTACGGGCTCACCAATATGCTAACACCTTAAGCTGTACAGCTGATAGGATTAAAGATTACTGTAACATGGATCTGGAATATGGAATTATTAGATAAGCTTTGTCAAAGACTCAAAGTGAAGCAGAGAAATTCATGACAAGTTGCCCATGGAAAAGATAACGATAAAACCTTGAGCTAGATGATATAATTCAGCTGGGAAGCTATAAATGAACATGTGCATGTAATATGAGGTGAAAGATGGAGCATGGCATGGCAATGTATATTGCGAGGGATGAGAGCATTAATATACTATTGAACCCCCAAACTCAGTAGCATTGTTGTAAACTTGTAATCATGTTAAAATTTAAATTATGGAGTTTTAGCTGTGCGCTTGATTTCAGATAGCAAGTCAGAATACAATGAACCATGCTTGGTTCCTCTTAGGTGTCTCACCGTATAAGCATTCTTCAGAACTAACCTTGCCCCCATAATATGTATGCAGATTCTAGAATTTTAATACTGTAATTGATTTCCTTAAATGTACTTCTTAACTCGGGTGATATTGTCCATCTCTGCTGGTTATCTTCTGTCATCTGATGTAAATCTTCAATCCGGCCGTTCTTCACTCTATAGTCTATACTATCCAACCTTTGAGAGTTTGAGGGGCTACAGTTTTCTAGGATCTTGATCTTCATCAATTGGTTCAATGGTTTCTGCAAAAAGAATACTTCAGATAACAATATGTACACTTCTAATAACCGTCTGTTTGGTAAGATGAAAATAGCCAGATAAAATTGGCTAAGATTTTGAATCTATTATAAGCAGGGGAATGCACAAAGACCAGAAGTGCATGTAGTGACATGGAACAATGATGAGCTTGCGACGGATGCATTACCTGTACTTGGCTTTGAGCATTATAAGGCAAAAGACTATTCTCTTGCTCATGTTCCTTTTTCAGGTACATTATGATCATATCTGGTTACTCTCATATGGCATAAGATACTTACAAATTTGGATGTAGGTAGCAGCTATGCAGGGGGTCAATGGGCAGCTGGTGATGAACCATTATACTATGTTGTATCCCCAAAAGATGTAGTTATTGCCAAACCTAGGTAAGTACAGTTCTATGATTTTGTGGCAATGTATTCACATTTGTAGAATATAGAGTAGTTATTTTCACGCCTTTTGGGGTTTTGAGTGATAAGAGTGGTTCATGAGTAGTGGCCCCAATATTTGTTCTGCCTTGCTATTGTTCAATTTCTATCTTTTTCACATATCATCTCATGATGATATGCATGTCAGTTGTCAATATGTTTCTTGCTGTATATAGCATTCATATTCGCGTCTCCACAAATGGATGGCAACAAAAACACATTATGATGTAATTCTTTGTAGTCTTTTTAGCTTTGATTTTTTTGTTAGTAGCTCACTACCTGTGCCCTATTTTACATGTCTTGGTTCTCTTATGCTGTCCATTGTGATATACAAACACATGGCAAGAATGTGATGCATAAGAAGTGAGTAAGGAGATTAATCGATTAATCCCATGGTATCATCTGATTAGCAGTCATATTAAGGGCTTTTATAAGATAATGTTTTAGTGTAACACATTCTGCAATTTTATTGTTTTGGCGGTTTGGCCTGAATTATTTTGCCATTATCCATGCAATATTGATGACAATTTGCTTATGATTTCCAGGGATGCGGAAGATCATATTAATTGGCTTCTTCAACATGGATGGCATGAGAAAGCTTTAGCAGCAGTTGAAGCTGGGCAGGGGCGTAGTGAGCTCCTTGATGAGGTATTTTGTTTAACTACCTTCGAATTTATTCTCATTATGTGGTGGCTATGTAGATTCTCATATCACTCTGGTGGATCTGGTCATGTCCACAAGTGATATATTGAATCAGCATACAGATTTTCTCGTTTTCCATGTCATTCATCCCTTTAAGGTGATGTTCAAAAAATGCGTATAATCGTTCCAGTAACTTGTGAACTCCTTTATCAGGTGGGTTCAAGGTATCTGGATCATTTGATTGTGGAAAGGAAATATGCTGAAGCAGCTTCTTTATGTCCTAAAGTGTTGAGAGGTTCTGCAGCAGCATGGGAGAGGTAGGAAATGCCCTTTTAAATAGTCACAAGTGATAATTACAATATGGTTGTCCTCATCCAGAATTTGAAGCTGTATCTGGAAAAGTCAAGCTGGTATGTGTGTCTTGCAGATATCCAAATATGTGAAAGAAGGCTGAATATTCAAAATTAAATCAACATACGTAAGTGCAAAGTTAGAAATTCATGAATATATTCCATAAGAGACAAAATTGGCTTGATTAAAATCTGAATACTCTAAGAATATGTAGTGAAAGTTCATCAACTACACAATCTTGTTTCCAAGTCTTTATGAGTTACTAGTTATAGAGTTGCAGTTAGAACGCTCAAGTACTCAGACAAATATAGTAATAATGTAAGGTTCATGTGTTTGATTGAAAATAATGAATTCTTTTGGTTCAACTGACTTGATGGGCGTGTGCCATAAATGAAAAACTAGGAATCAGAAAACTTGCATCTGTTTTAAAAAATTCTTGAAAACCACAGTTGCATGGCAGAATTTTAGCTTTCGTCACTACTTGGAGTTCCAAAGGAGGATCAATGATTACTTGATATGTGGATAGGTTAATAGTTTTTTTATGATACATTTAATATATAACCAAATTACTCTTTATGATATACTTGTATATTATATCTGGACTTCTTGTATACAGATGTTATTGATGGCAGAATATATGAATATCTCTTTGATATCAGATCAAGGGTGGAACATAATATAGACTAGGGTGGCTTCTCCAAAGCTTTGAGCACTAACTATAAGTTATAACAAATATGTGGCTCTTCCGGGATCTTAGAACAAAAACCATAATGCTTGTAAAATTGTACCAAAATAATGTTATTGACTATTTGACTTGCATCATTTGCTTGTATGGTTACCAAAAGTGTGCTTGTTGGCTGTAGCCTTTTACCACAATGCATTATTGCATGAATAAAATATTGATTAAAATAAAAAAATTGTTAATTACTTGGCTAGCATAACATACTGTCAATATATTTGCACTAATGGAATCTTGGATAAACTATGGGCAATATATTTGCTTTATTAGTTTACTGTCTGTGTATTGATTTTGTTTTATATATAATCTTATTGATGTGTTTATACTTTATATATATAAGAAGCTTATGTATTACATAGACCCCCACCCCCTCCCCTCCCCAAACAAAAAGAAAAAGAAAAAGAAAAAAAGGGAAAAATGTTGAAATAGAGAAGTTAAAACGGTTACTTCTTGCAGATGGGTTTTCCACTTCGCTCATCTCCGCCAGCTTCCTGTGTTGGTTCCGTACATCCCAATAGAGAACCCAGTACTACGTGATACTGCTTATGAGGCATGTGATATGTATTATTGATACAACCTTTACACAAGTCACATTCATTGATTATTCTGATGGTTTATTCTGGTAAAAAAAAAATGCAGGTAGCTCTTGTAGCTCTGGCGACAATTCCGTCTTCCCACAAGGATCTCCTATCTGCTGTGAAATCTTGGCCACCTGTGATATACTCTCCACTACCTGTCATTGCAGCTATAGAGCCCCAACTTAACACATCATCTATGACGGACGAACTCAAAGAGGTGAGGGCAAGTAATTTTGTTGCCATGTGCCTATATTTTAGGTATAAACACATTACATCTCTCTGTGTTTTTGCTTTGTCAGGCACTGGCAGTGTTATATGAAATTGATGGGCAATATGAGAAAGCTTTTGCACTTTATGCTGATGTAAGTGCTCACTTATCCATCTTATTAACTGTGCATCATGGGATGTATGATTCTTCCATAAGCATGTTGCACATGCTTTTTTGATTTGACTTTTAAACTTGTTTGCATTTTACTAAATTCTTTTTCAGCTTATGAAGCCAGATCTCTTTGAGTTCATCGAGAAGCATCACTTGCATGATGTCATTCGTGAAAAGGTATGTGGTCTAATGGTAGGTAGGAAATCTTCTGCTATACTATTGAAGTGCCGAATTAATGCTGCAACAATTTCATGTATACAAGAAAAGTTTAGTTCATGTTCTTTTTCTTATATGAAGTAGAGGATGCCAAAGTTATTTTTAATTTGTTAAAACTGGCATATCGGATATGTTTGCTGTTCTTTTGGTTGATCGTATGATTTGAATCTCGATTTGTTATTTACAGGTTGTCCAGTTAATGCTGATTGATCATAAACGTACAGTTTCACTGTTAATCCAGCACAGGGACTTGATTACTCCTGCAGATGTTGTTCCCCAACTTCTGGCTTCAAGAAAGCAATGTGATTCTAGATACTTTCTGCATGAGTATTTGCATGCACTATTTGAGATTAATCCTCATGCTGGTAGAGATTTTCATGACATGCAGGTATGTTGAAAGAGTTCTGATCAGGAATCGTGATATATAAGTTGCTTAGTTGCTCTTTCAATCCCAAAATAAATCAATTGATGATTAAAATGTAGATAACTGAATTAAACGACTACAACTCATCTACTAATATATCCTTTAAAAAGATGCACATTTGATTTGTTACTGAGCATTTCAAAGATCACATGTGAATAGCTTTTATACGTATTACAGGAAATGGCGAGTATTTATGCATAAAATGTTATCCAGATGTAATGTAATCATTTACCCTTTGATAATGAGTAGCGAGTAGCTGGGCCTCATTTTGGTTCATGAGATTTACTTCAATTTGACTGTCGAAGTTAATTGCAAGGGTGTTTTGTTGTGTAGCTAAAAGCAAGGAGTTATATTAAGTTAGTGTGTGGAGTCATTTAGTTTGGACACGTAGCTTCTTGTTGCTGTTAATGCTTCTGGAAGTTTGGATAATTTTATATTTTCTTCTTGGTGGCTTGTTGATTATCACATTTATGTCTTGTCACTAGTTATGCTAAGTACTTATGTATATTAGGTTTTGCTTAAACTTGTGATCACCTTACTACTAGATTTTTTAATTATCTTTTTTTTTCCCGGCCATGCTGTATAGCAGCATATACACTTGATATGATTGCAATTAAAGACATCTAGTTATGGTGTACCTGTGCCCAGTTCCTGCAACATATTAGTGTGCTGTCTAACCACACACACTTCCGTTCTACCAAAACAGGTTGAGCTTTATGCGGAGTATGATCAAAAGATGCTGCTTCCTTTCCTTCGTAGTAGTCAGCATTACATGCTTGAAAAGGTTTGCAAAAATCAATGACTCAAGTTATGATATTGCATGATCCGTTGTTTGATGCTGATGTAATCGTTTCCAAAATGTAAAATTAGGCATACGAAGTTTGTCTTAAGAAAGATCTACTAAGCGAGCAAGTTTTCATCCTTGGAAGAATGGGGAATGCAAAACAAGCCCTTGCTGTTATTATAGACAAACAGGGGGATATAGAAGAGGTACACCATAGAAACATTTTTTTTTTTTGTCTTATCAAGTTCAAATCGTGTTTGGCTTTCTTCTAAAACAACTTTTTGCAGGCTGTAGAATTTGTTAGTATGCAGCATGATGACGACCTGTGGGAAGAACTTATTAGACAATGTCTTAATAAACCTGAAATGGTAAATAGTTACTCCTTTTACTTTCCAATCACGCATTACCATTAGTCCAGAATGCCATATATTTTTAAAGAAATTTCCATATGTCCATCAAATTTCTTTTCGTGGCAGGTTGGTGTTTTGTTGGAGCATACTGTCGGCAATCTTGATCCTCTTTATATCGTCAATATTGTGCCCAATGGCTTGGAGATTCCTCGGTTAGTATAACCATGTTTAACTTTCGTGTCTGTTGATGAAAAAAGTTTGATCATTTTGATGCGTTTGTTTCAGACTGAGGGACCGTTTAGTCAAAATTATCACGGATTACAGGACTGAAACTTCTTTGAGACATGGTTGTAATGACATACTCAAGGTATATTCCGAAATTTTCGTACCATTAATTGCAATTTATTCAGTAAAATACTTAGTTAACGTGATATCGGCAGGCTGATATCGTGAACCTTTTAGTCAAGTATTACAAAGAAGCAAGGCGTGCAATATACCTGAGCAATGAAGAAAATGGAACACGTTCGAACATGGATAACGAGGGCAGTAATCCAATGGACAGAGCCCCGGTCCTGAAATCCATGGAGGCAAAGTCAAAAACCCGAGCAGGTGGAAGGTGTTGTGTTTGTTTCGATCCCTTGTCTATTCAGAACGCATCGGTTATCGTATTCTTTTGCTGTCATGCCTACCACTTGCATTGTCTCATAGATTCAACCAATTCTATTAGCACCAAAAAAGGGTCAGGGGTCACATCCACCAACTCCTACAACAATGGTGATTACATTGAGGACGACGATGAAGAAAATGACGACGATACCCCTACAGGTGCCTCTCGGATGAGATGCATCTTGTGTACCACAGCTGCAGGTTGATTTGTGCATTTGTTTGTTCTTTCTTGGTCTTTCCCCCAATTGTTATTTGTATATTATGTATTGGTGTTATCTATTGGTGGTCGAGTGTACGTGATTGGTGTTTGAGCGGTGAGGAAATCAGGCTTTTTGTAGTTTAAATCAAAGAGAGATCGACTCATGAGAAGACACTGACGTGTTTATGGACGTAATACATTGCTGATACCCGTGAATTCCTGAAAGGAGAAGGAAATATACAAGTAAAAAAGCATGTGTTAATTGTAGCTAGTGATTCTTGGAGTTTACAATTCATGGTATGAATGTATAATTATGCATTCTCTTGACTCTTTGAAACTGTCAAGAGGATGTCGTTTTATATATGTTGTATATTCACACTAAACATATCGTTTATATCTATAACTGTTTCAGCCCTGCAGCCTTAACTTTATTCTATCGAAATTAAACTCCCTTCTTCAATGGGTGCCGAGGTAGAATTTGTTGTTTTTTTTTTTTTTTTTTTTTTTTCCTTTTCTGGTCCTTAAACATCGAAACGGTCTCTTGGTGTATATGCTGGTAAGATTTAGGGTATGACGTCAAAACAAGTGATGATACTATGATCACACTGTTTTTTTTTTAATGAAGTTATAGATGAAAGTGACCAACTGTGAGTCTACAACTAGGGGTGTGCAGTGGTTTAAAACCAAACTAGACCAAACCAATATAGATGAAAGGGAGCCAATTGTGACCAATAACAAGATACGTGAATTTCCTTCTTTTTATATACCTTGCAACACAACATAGGTTTGAAATAAAAATCATGATAGGTTACAATGCTGTTTGATGATGAAATCCGATTTTCTGTGAAGGTCTTTAGCAAAGGGTTTCCGATGTGTTTGGCAGACAGATGCTATAACCATCATTTTTGTATGACTTAATATGCTATTAAGAAAATCTATTAAAATCGATTCAAAATGTGGGGTTTCTTTTTTCTGTTATGATTTTATATTGAAATTTCTTTATTCATGAAATTAAGTATTTTTTTAAAAGGCAAGTAATTCCAACTTGTGATAGTCAAACTCCAGATCATCATCTTTGGAGGATTTTGAGACTACCACCAAGGGTAAGGGGCGTTTGACACATATATTTTTTTTCCTGGGATTTATGTTATGCAACATTTTCATTTATTATGGTTTGTTAAAGAATTTATATTATCTTTTAAAGGTAATTTGCTAATATGAAAAGTATAAGGTAATTGAGATTTAAATTTCTAAAAAGAAATAATGAATGGTTAATTGGGAACAATAAAACATCATATAAGAGGATTTAAACATGAATTTGGGATGTCGGTTCCGAATGTTTTAACACTTTAATTGTACAAACTTGATACTCATTTGATAATGAACATGTGTATGGTATGTTTTCCTTATGGAAATGTAACAGGTCCCTTGTGGTGTTGTTTAATCCACAGTGGGGTATTTTGTGAATCCGGTTGAATGCCCGATGAGAAATAAAAATTAACGCACCCACTGTGAGTACATATGATTTTACATGTCTACATCTGTTTTGTGTTAGCTATTGCCTGCTGAGACCTGTTGTTTCATATTCATTTAGAATTCTACTAACTTGCGTAGACATAGATGCACATTGTTGCTTGTTGCATGTCCGTTCTTTTGTTGTGCATCTTTCGATGGACCGGCGGGTCACATCTGTATTCCGATGTTATTGTGCTATATGACCTGGAGTTGATCCCTCCGAGGTCCTGATAGGCAGTAGGTCATCCCCGATGTTATGTTTGTCTCAGATGGTTGGTTTAATGCCGAGCTTTGGGCTCGAAGGAGCTGCGACTCTTGTTCCGCACTTAGTGTACGTAGAGAGTATACGATGTGCGTCGTCAATGTTACTCTAGGGTGGCTTCATAAAGATTTGTAGAATGCGTAAATCTGTGTATTCACTAAGCTTTGCTTACCCCTCAGTTGTTCAATTTTTGCAGAAACTGAAAAATCCGCTGCAGGACCTTCTAGCTAGGTCATTAATTGAATTTTTTTGAAGATCATCTACTACTCAATCGGTAATTGAAATGAGGGATCAATATTGTAACATTTGGGTTGTTGTAATAATGTATCGAGTTGTAGATTTAGATTGGAACTCTGTAGTATCGTAAGGTGTTTAAAACTTGTACTGTATTTATGTATTTATTGTTTCTGCACTTGTTTAAGCATTCAGATCATTTTGTATAAATTATGTGGTGTTTAATTTGGGTTAAATGTAATGGTGGTTTGTGTGATAATGGTGTAGTCAACACGAGATTGAAATATGCAAATTGCAAAATAACACAAACTAAAATTGGAAATTGACTGTAGTCGGCAGGCCGTCTCATGGATTTTAGAGGCACTGTGCTTGTGATTACTAAATAGTCTCTAAAGTATTTTGAACAGTAAATTGATCATTTTGAGACTCAATATTAATAGGCAAATTCGAGTTCGTGAATAACAAAAAAACTGATTAGTGAGAAATTAAAATAAATAATACGAATCAAATTGTATTTGACATGAATTCCGTTTTAACGCACCGATACACAATGCATACATGTCAAATACAGAAAATTTTTATTAGTCAATTTAAATATTTATTATAACCGTGAGGCCCTATGAAATTGGGGGCCCGGTCGAGCCTTTCGCACACGCTAAAGCCAGTAGTCGGTTATTCTCGTTCAGAGCCCGTATTGCGAGGTCTACCCGAAAATTCTCGACCCAAGATCCGTAGACCTGAACCTGCTTCGGCGTTTGCAAAGACTCAAAAGTCGAAACCCTGCACCAAAACTCGTAACTCGCCGACTCCGTTGTCCACAACACTGATTCCTCACCTTCGTCGCCATAGACAAGATGTTGAGGTTGAAGCAGCTGAGTTCTTCGAGATCGGCTGTTATCTTCAGTTCTCGATTGTTGTTCACACAAGAACACAAACTACTTTTACCTGCCAGCATCCCCACACGGTTAACCTCCAATCGGTTTCTCGATTTTTACCAGGTAAGTTCATTCGAGTTGTATATTTTAGAAGCCAAATCCTTGGTATATTATTACGTTTCAAGTGGTTCTGATCTATTTCATAGTGACATGAAATGGGAGTGCTGCGTGTTCTCTAATTCTTAAGTGCTAGGGTTACTACTTACTGTTTTGTGATTTGTAATGAAGTCCAATTTAAATGCAGATTGGAAATAAAGATGCAATCGAGAAAGAGCGTGCTCGGCTGTAAGTTTTGGGATTTAGTGTTGTGTAACTGTAGTCGGTGATTAAGCGGATTATCTTGTAAGCTGTGGTTGAATTTTATTGTAAAATTTATGTGATTTAGGGCAGTAAAGATGAAATGAATAGGGGATATTTTGCTGATATGGCTGAACTCAAACAACATGGTGGTAAGGTAAGATTAAGATAGGCCTTATATAAGATCATTGGACCAGAAAATTGAGTTGTGTACTTGAATTGTTTAGGTTTTTATATTTTATAGGCTAATCTGTGATTTGAGCTGGCATATGCTATGTATTTGCAGATTGCTGAGGCAAATAAGGTTATAATTCCAGCAATGGCAGCTGTGAAGTTCCCTCAGCTAGAAGTAAATTATTCAAATGGTAAATGTTTCAAATTACCGATCACGACTTTTGGTACTGATACAGAATCAATGAAGAATGGTGTCCCGAAAGCAACTTTGATGTGTCTTTCATTCCGTGCAACTTCACAGGTTCTAAAATGTCATTGCTTTTCTCATCATTTTGGTAAAATGAATCATGTTATCTTTGCAGTGTTTTGCTTAGATCATAATAATTTCTGTTATGTATATTCCTTAAGGTGATTTAGTAACATATGATATGAATCAAAATTCGACAAAGATATTATAATGATGAACACAAAAAAAAAAGTTGCTGGGTCTTTGCAACACCCTAAAAATTTTCACTCACTAAAAGCCAGAAGTAAATTCCAGACTCATATCATCAATCCATAATAGTTTTTATCAATGCAGTAGAAATATGAAACTGAAGAAAAACATCGTCTAAACGAAATGTTAGTGACAACATAATAATTAAAATCCTCAAACAACATCATGCTATGGTGGGGGTATTACAACTTGCTATTAGAGCTGTCCCTGTGCCTATTGAATATGCAGCTGCAGAGGACGAAGGGTACTTAGGAGAGGGGAGGGGGAGGGTTCGATTGTAACACTCTAGTACCACATCGGCTGAGGTTTCGGAAGATACTGTGTAGTAATGATGGATACCAACTTACCAAGTGTAAAGCCTTTGGGTAGGTGACTGGGTGATTACACTCACTGTATGCATTTTGAGTCTTTTGACTCTGGGAGGGAAAGCATAACCATGTTACTACGGAAGTTTTTAACGAATTGTGTGCAAGACATCATCAAAACACCCCAAAGAAAAGAGTAAGAAAAAGAAAACAAAAGAAATGCAATGAAATATATTTGACTTGTCTTGTAAAAAATATATATTGACTTCTTGGAACTTAAGTAAAGTTAGGCCACTTGCAATGAAGGCCAACAAAAACTCGCATGCTTCTGTGTTAACTGTGTGTATAGTTACCAAATATCTGTGAGTGCTAAATTACATGTTTACTGAACTAGAACAGAAACACTATCCTTTCACAGGAAATGACTGATTCTTGGAGTGTTCCTTTCGTTGAAGCTTTCAGGGACTCAGAAAAAGTTCAGTTATACGAGGTATTAGATTGTAGTAGCATCTATTCCTTCATAATAAATTTTGTTGCATGCCTTCAACTCTATTTTTGGGACTTATTTGATAGCTTATATATCGTAATCTTTTAGTTTTAATTGAAACTTATTTTAGGGGTATGACAAATAGCTGATCATCTTTACTTTGACTATAGTTGGTTGGCAATAAAATCTGCACACATAATTACCTTAAATGCGACATCATCATCGTTTTTGTGTAGTTGGGATCCATGATCTCAGCTGCAATCTTTGCAGCCATCTGGTATAGATACTGGGTCCCTTCACTTTTACATGAAGGTTAGGTTGGAAGGAGAAATGTTAATTTCTGCAGATTATTGTACAACAGAAAAGTGGAGAAGTAGATGGTTACGTGCGTCAATACTATATGGTGCACCTTCAAACCTCATCTATGAAATATCCCTTCAAACTAGACAAATGTTATATAGGCTTACCTACCACATATGTTATTTATGGTTTCTTCTCTTCATTGAAAATAGCACAAAGAAAGAAAACATGATAAAATCAGTGTTATTAAAGGCGAGCCAGGCGCTCGACTAGTCCCTAAGTCGAGGCGATTTTTGCCTAAGCGCTTTAGCTGAGTTCAGGCGATGCGAGAAGGAGAGGCGCTCGACTAGGCCGACTAGGCGATAGGCGACCAGTGCGTGAAGCGCTGGACTCTTTCCATTAGCGTGTATAGGGTCAAAATTGACATACCTGTATCCCTGGTGTGGTTGATTGCTCATCCCTGTTGTGGTCGCTTGCTAAATTCTATATTCCTAGCATCGTGGATTGCTCAATTTTGCATCCCTGTTTGGCCAATTGCTTGATACTGCAGTTTTCAAACCTAACGAGCTCTCTTCATGATACTGGGCTTCTGTATGTTATATACTTTTATCTTTTAAGAAGCCCATTTATAACCCACTAATAACATCATTTAATTTTAGCTTTTTTGATAGCCTTCTAGATATCAATTTTTATAAACAATTATTGATAATACATTAAAGTAAAAACATTATTATATGGAATATAAAAATAAATGTTATAAATTAATTTTAAGTAATACAATTAGGATAATTATTAATTAGGATTTATGATATATGCTTTATTATAGCATTGATATTCTTTTATTTTATGTTTTTATGTTAAACTATGTCATATGTATATTTGCTAGTTTCTAAATATATTAGTACACTCGGGCCCTCGCCTTTTTGCGCCTCTCGACTTAGTCCCTAATCAAGGCATGTCGCCTCCGGTGCGCCTTTCGCCTTTAATAACATTGGATAAAATCTGTGTTTTTTACTCACACTCTCTGCAAATTCTTGTTTCAGATCTCCTTCATCGAGTCTTGGCTGTTATCTCTGACCCCGATAAAAAAACTATTACTTCGCATGTTGAAGAAGCCAAAACCCCAGGAAAGTGACGGTGTGTTGCGGGGACAAATAGCGTATGCATTTGGCGACCACTATTATTTCAGAAAAGAACTCAAAATACTGAATCTTCTAACCGGGTATCAATATCTTTTTATTCTGTTCTATCTAAACATACCTTTATGATCATCGATAAATTCTAGTTATCATTAAATCAATAATGCTCCACAGCTACATGTTCTTGCTCGACAAATTTGGTAGAATACGTTGGCAAGGTTTTGGATTGGCGACACCAGAAGAGTTGTCTTCTCTTTTATCATGCACTTCGCTCCTGCTGGAAGAAGAATGATAGTAAACGCCAAACGAGTGGCATCATTAAAGGTTTTTTTTGTAGGGTTTATTTCTTGCGTTCATCAGATTCCAGACTTGTGAACTAAAACGAACCTTTTTGCCCGAGCAGAATGAGTGCATGAACTAGTTGATACCCAGACCTTGATAATAATAATAGTCATTCCCAGAAGAAAATGAAGTGAATGTGAAATTGCATCTCAAATTGTCAATCAAAAATTTGTTTATCGTTGTATGCGGAAAGCCCGAAACGATACTATAACCTTTTAAAGTAAAATATATTGTTTCAAGTCTGGTAACTTTTTGCCTGGGCAGGTTGAAAATACACAAATTTTGGGTTGGATTAGATGAACCAAATCAATAATAAAAATGGGAAAAAAAAATCCTCAAAAAATATTGAACTTTATGATTATGGTGGAGAATGAAGGTTTAATACTGTAATTTAGGTTAAATGTATTATTTTAGTTGTATCACTTTATTCGTTAATGTTTTTTTGACAATTGAACTCCGAATTCGAGAATTGAAAAGGCCAACATGGGAACAATCAATCGTTCTAATTTAAAAAAGGGAAAATGGCATGTAATAGCTGTGAACTTTCGACTTTGTACCGATTAATGTAGTGAACTTTTTTTTGTGCACATTTGGTAGTCAAAGTTTCAATTTTGTTCCAATTTGGTAGTTGGTCGACCTGGCAACCGGTTTCATCCGGTTGCAATGCCTACGTTGACCATTTTTAAATGACGTGTCAACCCGTTTTGATATTTTACCCGGTTTTACCGACTTGGCGGATCCGTTTTATAATATTACCCGGTTTATACCCGGTTATAACCCAACCCGGTTCCTTAATTTCTTAACATCGCCCAACCCGGTTCCTTTCTTATCATCGCCCCAACCCGATTATTAAGGCTCGTTAAGAAATTAAGGAACCGGGTTAGGTTATGTTAAGAAATTAAGGAACCGGGTTGGGTTATAACCGGGTATAAACCGGGTAATATTATAAAACGGATCCGCCACGTAGGTAAAACCGGGTAAAATATCAAAACAGGTTGACACGTCATTTAAAAATGGTCCACGTAGGCATTGCAACTGGATGAAACCGGTTACCAGGTCAACCAACTACCAAATTGGAACAAAATTGAAACTTTGACTACCAAATGTGCACAAAAAAAAGTTTACTACATAAATCGGTCGAAAGTTCACAGCTATTACATGCCATTTTCCCTTTAAAAAAAAACGAAGAATCATTTCCGTTTTTAATTTCTTTTGAAAGGGTTATATAAACGACTCATTTATGTTTTCAGTTTAATCAATAAAAAATATAAAATTACGCAAACCGATTAAAAATACTATTTTTCAAATAGACTAAACAAAAACTAAAAAGAACTAAAACTAAAAGAATAAAAAAAAATAAAAAATTAATGTTTTTTTTATTTATTTTTTGTTTCTAATTGATTAATAGCATTAGTGTTTCTATTATATTTTTATGTCTATTTGTTTTATTAAAAAATATTTGTTAATGATTTTAATTAAAAGGGTTAAAAGTTTAAATATAAACAACGACAAAATAATTATTTTAATTAAAGTTGACGAACAAGAACCAATCTTGAAATGACTGGTTTTGCAAGTTTAAATTCAAATTTTAATATAAATCACAGGGATTTTTTTGTAATTAACTCTTTAATAAATGATAATTCCATGACTAAAATAACACAAATAAAAAGTAATTTACCAAATAACATAGAAACAGATTTTAAAAGATAAGAAAAGGAGGGAAAGTCGCTTGGATTTGTTAGAGGGTACAAGTAAACTTCATGAATGTCAAGAGAACCCTTTGCATTTCTTGAATTGTTATATGATACCCTTCCACTTCGATAAATCACACTAAGACCAAATTTTCAAATTTGAAGTTCATATATTATTTTTTTCTCTTTTATCTTTCTTAAAAGCAAACATTTTATTTATTAACAAAAGGTTTAATAGCCAAAAAAGGGTGTTAAATATTACCTTTTTAATTGTTTTTATGTAACAAAGTTTGTTTACAACAAGAAAAAAAAAAATCAAACTTTTATTTATCATTTAAGGTAATTGGTTACCTTAAATGATTAAACCTAATTTTTGGTTACCTTAAACAACAAAATATGTATAAAGTTAGTTATATTAAATGACTAAAAAATAAACTTTTTTTTCAATTGCAAACAAACTTGTTTACCTTCAACAATAAAAAAAAGTTAAAATTAGTTATCTTTTTTGACTATTAAGCCGTAATAAAACACAACCCAAATGCATAGTAACTCCATGTCTTGCAAGATGAAGAAACACCGACACAAAATAACCTACTGTCTTACTAAAACACAAACCATACTCTATGATATATATAAGTCATCAATCCATACTCTTCTCATTGATAACTAAAGCATTCTATATCAAAACTTAAAATTTCAATTTAACATACTAAGTAATCCCAATTGGCTCAAAAATGAGCAAGAAGATGATATTTGACACCCGAATCCATGGTATGCGGACCTTGACCCAACATCCACAGTGATACATGCAAACGAAGCTGACCACTACAACATTATACGTTAATTGATGCAATTTGTAGACGTGGGGACGCCTAATCAAACATGTACAATGATCAAAGAAAGTCTTCTGTGTATCAACCATGCTTCAATCTGCATGCAGATACAAACATGCTAAGTGCATGGACTCAACTTGTGATTGCACATCTAAAGGCAAGATCCATAGCAACATTGGATGGTGCATTTTGAAAGGAGAAGATTTTGGGTAATTATATCGCGACTGTTTTTATAGCATGCTTCATAGCATTTTTGAGTCAAATGGGTTTTGCCATTTGATTAATGATCTCTTATTTTTGCTTGACTTCAGCATTGATTTAAAAGTTTATAAACTCTTATCTTTTTTTCCCCAAAAAAGTACATATTTTTTCAACCATGATATGTGGTACAATTAACATGACAAGCAAAGTATATGGCTCTTGCCTTTTGTAATTTAAATTATTAAATACATATATTTTAAACCGTCTAAAGTCTTCTACAGTTCTACCTATACTTTTTTATAATATTCTTTCTTTTACCTGGTTATTTTTCCTTTATAAAGACCGGAAAACTACACCAATACACGATAAAAGGAATTCTCATCCATCATAAAATATTATAGCATATATCACACTACTCGAACAACATAAAAATATATATGGGGATCCCAAGATTTGTGTTAATTTAATGAGAAAATTACCAATAAATGTAATATAAAATACAAAACTTGACAATAAAGGTATTGTAAATTTTTTTGCCGAGCATATTTTGGCCGAAAAAGGAAATGTAATTCAAAATTTTGGCCAAGAAAGATAATCAAATATTATTCTTTTACTAAAAAAATGGAGCATAAAATTAAAAATTTACCTTCTTAATTGGTTATCAATACATTTTTTTTTTGTCAATTTTGAATTTTATCTTATCTTTATTGGCCTAAAAAATTTACATTACCTTTATTGTCAATCTTTGAATTTTATATTACATTTCTTGGTAGTTTACCTAATTTAAATTAATCTCACCACCTAAATAATTGATTGGATGACAATCCCTTTTTCGTTAAATTACATTCATGAATATATCTATGAGATTTATCATTAATCCTACCGCATATATATTTTCCAATTTGAAGAATAAATATGTGTTTTTTATTATTCATGTTCGATAAATAACTAACATACGACATGTATTTAATTATCCTGAGTGGTTAAAAGATGAGGTAAACAATGAATAAAGTATTTATGAATATTTTATAAGTTGACTACAATCCAATATATAAAATTCACTCCTTAGATTAAAATGCTTGCACTATAATTTTTTTTAAAGGCATATAAAATTGTAATTTAAAGAACTTAAACGATTTTGTTCCATAAATTGCTATATCTGGACCTTCTATTAAATATACATTAAACAAATAGATTAACCACAACTACGATTAAATACTCATGTAGAACAAATTACCCCTTTATTTTTCTAGATTTTTTAACTTCTCAAATGATCCTTAAACATGTTTTAAAAGCAATATCTATTATTCACTAAAACTTAAAGCATCGATGTATATGATATTTTTCATGTTTTGAAAATGTATATATATGATTCTTTTAATATGAACATGTTAAAATATAATTACAAGATTTTGATAGTAATATCTGTTAGAATATTACTATGGGTTGGGATCAATATGAATTGATCAGCATTCGTGATTTTAGCGTAAATTGATTATCATCAAAGAATATCAACATCAGAGACTACTAAAGAACATTAGTATTAGAATCAATATAAAGTTCTTGCACTGAACATCTTGCCAGATGCTCTGCCTTTTGGATCTTGTCAGACAGTCCCTTGACACCAATGTTATGCCCAAGTGTTTCGACAAAATTAATATGGATGTGACCATAACTAAAAACGCGTTTAGTTCTAACTAAAATCTTTAAGATATTCTGATAATTACAATAAATTATTACCAAAATTGATACCTTATCATCCGATGTTAACTGCGTTTGCTTATGATAAGCGGATAAAACATGATTATTTTGATGGACAAAAGCAAATCGAAAAATAAGAAATGTTAAATGGTTTATTGGAGGACTGTAAATATAAATATAAAAATTCGTGGATAAAAACTGAAGGTTGAAGAAAAACCGATGGACCATTTGTGTAATTTACTATAAGCTAAAATTGCAGCAAGAACAAAGTCCTCCTCGTCAACGCAAATCCAAGAAAACCAGAGCGCATCCATGGCGAGAGATTTTTAAGGAAATCGAAACAGGATTCTTATCAAATTTAGAAATTTTGATGGGTGTGATATTGCGGCTTTTTCAAAATTTAGGGGTTCATGTCATCGTTCATGGAACACCAATGATTTTTACAGAACGAATATGGATTTCACATTTCATCACTCCCGACATTATCCATTTCTGAAACCCTCTAAATAAATCCCTCCACTGAATTCTGCCCCCTCAATTTCTTGAATAATTTTTCTGTGATCATTTATTCATACACAATCGCAATTGATGCGACATTAAGATACATTATGTGTGTATAAATAAATCAAGTATTTGTTGCATATTTGGTGTTTGATAAAAGGTCTCAAAGAAAAAAAGACATAGGAGCGTGGAGAAATCAGGGATGCGGGCTTCTATTATTGCTGGAAGTTCGGCAACTTTGACATTGTCCGGAGTTGCCGTGGCCGTCTTGTTGCAGGGGATGATTGTTTTTTGTAAGTCGCCGGCGACTCTTAAGCTGGAGAGAGCTTTTCCTCACAACAATCAGATGGAGTTGAGCCAACTTAGAGATAGAGATAAATTAAGGCACAGTAGATTCTTGCAGCAGCAGCAGCAGCAGGCGCCTTCTACAAAAGATGCTATTGATTTCCCAGTTCAAGGCACTTATGATCCTTATCGTGTTGGGTAGTTTCTTGACTTGCTTCATCGTTGTCTCCTGATTTTAGGAAATGCATCTTCATTCAAGACATTGGAACTATATGGGTTACATTTGCATCTTCTAATTTGCAGCATTTATTCTCTTTTGTGATGTCTTCCATAATAACTCCATTTAAGAAGGAGAAAGGATAAAATTTTGGTGATTTTTGGATTTTTGGTACTGTTCTCTTCCTTTCAAGAGTGGAAAGAATCGGATGAAAATTGTTTATCTTCCTTTTCATTCCCCTGCCATTCTCTTCCTCTCATTCCCATCCTTTTCTTTCATCGTTGTAGAATGTTGATTTTAGTTGCCTCAATTCCCATTTTTTAAATAAAGTGACCCACCTTTTGGGCCTACCGACAGGTCCACGGCCGTCGGCCAATATGAAGGATGTTAACAAACATACCTTTACTATAAATTCGAAGTCTCCAACGACTAGCATTACCCTCAATTCCTGTTAATAATACAAGGAAAAGTTGTGTGGGGGAAGGGGGGTGGGTTGTTGTAATGTTGCAGATGCAATCTTTTTTCAAATTCTTATGAGAAAGATCAGCAATCGATGGGGGTTTTTTTATTATCAGAGCATGCACTCCTTCAAAAATGCATGTTTTTAATATTTTTACACCACAAAATGAAATTTTCACATACACATGCATCACGTGGCTATCCATATGAGCACTTTTTTAAGGTATTGGTATTGTGTTCTTTGTTGTTTGATGTTTGATCTTATAAGTTTCTTTATTTCGGACATCTGTTTGTCTACATAGGCTTTATTATACAAAAGTCCGATTGGGTTCTCCTCCAAAGGAATATTACATACAAGTTGATACCGGGAGTGATGTGTTGTGGGTCAGTTGTAAAAACTGCAAAGGTTGCCCTACATCAAGTGGAATCAAAGTATTATTTATACATACTCTTGTTGTAGAATGATTCAATGGTTGATTTCTGTAAAAACAGACTGGTGACAATGTGTTTATGTTCTTCTACAAAACAGGTTCCAATAGGATTTTATGATCATGCAAGGTCTTCAACATCTTCTTTGATCTCCTGCATGGATGAAAGGTGTTTTATAGGAATGGAATCTTCTGATGCTGATTGTTCAAGCAACCAGTGCGTCTACTCGTTCAAGTACGGAGATGGTAGTGCAACATCGGGTTATTATGTATCTGATTTAATCCATTTGGAAATGATGTCTGATGGGTCAAACCCTTCATCGAATGCTTCATCCAAAGTCATGTTTGGGTGAGTTATCAATAACACCTTTATAGTACTTGTTTGGTGATGATCTAACAGAGTTATGAAACAGCTGTAGCACATCTCAATCTGGCGAGTTGTCAAAATCTGAAAGAGCGGTTAATGGGATCTTTGGGTTTGGTCAGCAAGCTTTGTCGGTTATTTCACAACTTGCTTCAAAAGGAGCAGCTCCAGATGCATTCTCTCATTGTCTTGTTGGTGATGGTGATGGAGGTGGTATATTGGTTCTTGGTCAGATAATGGATCCAAAGATGGTCTATTCGCCACTCGTTCCGTCTCAGTAAGTTTTCCTTGAACAGAAATGGGACTTTAGGGGTTACTCAGCACTCTCTCTTGTTGTCTTCAGATTTTTCAATGCATACTGATTCCTAATAACTAATTTGGCCCACCCAAAAATAAAATCCTGGTTATGCCACTGCCTGATGCTAAATACGTGTTAACAAAAGATATATAAACACACATTTTATAGAAAAATTGATGCGAAATAATTGTTAGACCTAAATCAACCAAATAATATGACGATGACACATGACAAGATTAAATGGAAAGATAACGGGAGAGAAAATGATTACATTATATGTCAAATAGTGAATGAATGTAACGTTTATTTAGTTACATGAATTAGTATCATTTTTTACAATGGATATATTTCAGTCTTCAGAATGCTTTTAGTTACATGGATCTGATGTGGAGTCCATCCATGAACTTGTTATTGCAAAGTAATAGTATATACATAAACGTTTATGCATGGACTGTCAGAGTATATCCATGAACTTGTTATATGTATATATGATAATATTTTATGGTTACAAAATATATCATGTAGAATTGAAGTAGAATGTATATAGATTTTAGACAGGTGGCCGGGATTCGTGGGTTTATAATTTTTATTTCCTTTTCCTTTTTCTCGGTGGAATGTTATTTATATTTGCTTTATTGCTTCTAATATTTTACTTTTACATTTATAAATTTTTAACCTTTGAATTTAAAAACTTAACAATTTAAAAATGTATAAATTACAGAATTGGTCCTGTGGTTTGTTTAAAATTATAAAAACGGTGCACTGGTAGTCTCCCAAATCACTCTTTACTTACAGAACGGTCCCTCTGTTTCTGAATTTTTTAAAAATGACTTGCTCCTTTATCAATTACAAGTTTGGTCCCTCAACTATTTAATTTAATTTTACTTTTGGTCCTTTTCTTAAATTTTTATTTTTGGTTTTAAATTTGACATATTAATTTAATAAATTATGATTTAATTCTTTATTAAATATATTATTATTATTTTATACCTATTTATTTTCATAAAAGTGAATTCATATTAGTTTATTAAAATTTATTTTAATTTATATACTTAATTTAGTTAATTTACATCTCCTTTATATATTCAATTTATTTATTAAATATTTATTTATTTTAAATTTCATTTGTTAACCTATTTGTATATTTTAATTATTTATACTTTTTCATTTAACAATTTCATTACCTTAATATATTTTGATTAATTATGATTTTTATGAAAAATATATAAATTTAGGTTTTTTCGTATTAATTTAAATATTTTGTTTGGCTAATACGTTTGGATTTAAATTTAATACTATATTACTTTTGATATAAATATTTTGTTACGTAAATATGTTTCGATTTAAATTTTGTATTTTATTTACTTAAATTTAAATATTTTGTTATTCCAATACGTTTTGATTTAAATCTAGTATTTTAATCGTTTTGATGTACAAGTTTGTACATTAATACATTTTATTCGTTTTCACTTAAATATTTTGTTCATTTTCACTTAAGCATTAACGTAGCAAAGTTGTAAATCAAAACGAATGAAATGCTAAATTTGAAATCAAAACGATCGACATCAATTAGATTTTCATTCTTTAATTTGTGAAAATAAAATTGGTTTATAGTGGAAAATTGAAAATGGTATCTAAAGGTTCAAAATATGTGATTAAGATCAGAAACACTTGTAGCAAGTCAGATTTGCAATTATCAGAATTTCACATTTGGATGTCACTCCTTTGATCATTGCCTTCTTATTGCAGGCCACATTATAATCTACATCTGAAGAGCATTTCTGTCAATGACAAAACATTGCCGATCGATCCATCAGTTTTTGAAACATCACAAGGCCGAAAAGGAACCATACTCGATTCTGGAACAACTCTTGGATACCTAGCAGAAGAGGCCTATGATCCTTTTGTGGAGGCCGTAAGTACGAAAGGGCATATGTCATAAACTTTGTGTTACTCCTAATGACTAATGATTTTTACACAATGTTAGTATTGCTTCTTTTGATGTAGATTACAAAGTCAGTTCCTCAATCTGTCCAGCCTTTTGATGCAAAGGGATATCAGTGTTACATAACTTCCAATAGGTTTCTTTGCTATATGAAAATTTAATGGCTTCTTAATGATTTAAGGACTTCTGTTTTAATGTTTTGATTGTTCTAAATCATTTCAGTATCTCTGAGATGTTTCCAATTGTGAGCTTCAATTTTGATGGTGATGCTTCAATGGTTTTAAAGCCTGAGAGTTACCTTTTGAAGCAGAAAACTGTGGTATTGACATGCTAAAGATTCATCTTTAGTTTACTTAAACAATCAAATGTTGCACTTCTTTTTTAGCTTAGTTTGAACACGATTTATGCCTGTTTAGGATGGTGAATTAGCATGGTGCATTGGATTTCAGAAGGTTAAGGGTCAATCACTCACGATTTTAGGAGGTACAACCGTACAAATTAAGCAGCGACTCCTAAAGATCCATTCTAATTCGTATACTTGGGTACATTTCAATTCAATGCATTCTTATTTCCTGCAGACATTGTTTTGAAAGACAAAAGTGTTGTTTACGACTTGGGTGGTCAACGAATCGGATGGGCAGACCATGATTGTAAGTCACTAACCATTGACTCTTGACGTAATGTAAACAAGAGAAATGTATGTTCTAAGATTCTTAATCCTGTTGGTAGGTAATACGCCCGTGAATGTGTCTGCTACATCAAGTGGTCGAAGACGAATCTCAAGTGGTTGCAGTTCACTGCAACAGACACTTAACAAGTTAACTCCAACCATCATTGTTGCTTCCATGCTACAGCTACAGCTATGGGTATTTTGTGGTTTCTTCGCTGTAAATTTTTAGTTTTACGGAATCAATTCTTATTGAATTGTATCTTATTGTATAGTAGAGCAGTTGACCATCATACACAATTTTTTATTTAAATAGCAAAAGTCAGGCCAATTCTCATTCTTGGTGTAGGAAAGAAAACATACACTCCTGTACAAAGTTGATGCTCGTACACGCTTATGCACGATACAAATATAAATATCACGTTGTTGTTGATCATAAAGTTTATGGTTTCTGGTAATCAGTTTTCTTCTTTGTGGTTTCTGTTACAATTTCATTCTCATTGTGTAAACTCAAACATGGAGTCAGTCAACTGAGTTTTCTCTTGTATTTTGTAAACCATTCTTTAAGCAGCAGCTTCGGAAAAGAGGATCTATACTCATACAAGTTAGAAACAAATGGCGATCAATCAACACACACACACACAACACAAAGTATCATTCTTCTGCATTCCAGCCTAAGTTAGCAAAATAAAATGGACACTGTTCAGCCACAAACACAAAACTTTTGAATTGTAGGAAAAAGATGCAGCTTTGTCCATCAAACAAAAGCTCTTAACAATACATCATGTCTTGTCTAAAAGGGCCACCAACACACAGCTATCATGCCCTAAAAAAACCCGAGACACAAGTACCATAAAAAATATAAAGGGAAGTGCAATAAAACATAACATCTTTCACATTGTCTAAGATCTTAAACAGCTGTTGTCCTTCTGCAGTTCTTTCCCTGGTAGCCTTACCACCCGCTGCACGAAGAAGATTCACTCTCAGATTCCATACCTTTCATATAATAACGAACCCGAAATGCAGTCAGATAAGCATATATAGTAAGCTGGTGGCGCTGTAAGACACAACCCCTCTTAGATTTTTGCACAGGGTCTTTATTATTCCAGGATCACGTTGATTATTAGATCATCATGCATACAACATCATTCAAGTTTAAAAGAAAATAAGAACAATTAAGAAGTGGGTTTGATCCCTCTAAATATACTTTAATATTTCATCAAATTAATGGGATGTCTATCACAACGTATTTCATGTCCTATTTATAACTAATTAATGAACCGATGCCTTCTAAGAGACACACCCTTTCGGTTGGTGGTTATATAACCGCCATACCCTTTCATGAACAATTACACCTATTCATAATTTAACTACCAAATAACTAACTTAATTAATAACTATCATACATAACTAACTTAATTAAACTTTCTGATTTTTGTCGTTATGTCCAACAACCATCACATCTCATAAGAATAATTGATATGACGCATGAAAGAAGATTTCAAATGCACCACTAAAGACTGCTCATAGAAACAGTTTGATTGATGAAAGCACAAGTTGTTGGTATGCATCTGTAATCTGTCTGCAGTGAAGTTGTTTTCATCATAAAGGACACATCATGGTAGTGTGTGTGCTGGACGGCTCGCCCCCTTCACAGTTTGATCGAGCAAAATCGTATTCATACAAGAAAATGTATAATAACATAGCAACACAATCCGAAGATGAACATCTGCACATTCTAGTTTCTTAACAAAAAAGGAAGTCAGTAAAATACATTTCTGTGTAATTTTGTTATTTCATTTGAAAAATAATATACTTTTGTTGAATATATTAACCTTTTTGTCAAAAAAGATTCACAACATTACTTGTGTTAATACGAAGGGTTAAGGTCTTACAATAGCAACTTACTTTTGAAAATGTATCGATATGGTACATATATCTTTTTAATTGTCTATATGGTACGTGTACTTCATTTTTCTATATCTATATGGTCATTGTACATAATAGAGCCCGGTTTTTACATACGAAACATGGTTCTAATGGTATTAAAAACAGGGGTCTATTACATATATGGTCATATCGGTATGAAAATTGAAGTATAGGTACCATGTCGACATTTAAAAAAGTAGGCGTACCATATTGATAAATTTTCAAAAGTATGTTACTATTGTATGGCTTTACCCCTAATACGAAAGAAGTAAAGAAGGTATTAAATTTAATTCGAATAACATACGTAATACACATAAAAATTTTAAGCCAATAATAATTAAACTTTTCAATATTTTTAAAACTGTTGATTAAAAATTATATATTTGAATCAATAATTTAAATATTTTGAATTACAACTTAGCCGTCTTCTTTTAACTTTAAAATAGATTTAAAGTTATCACTTTTATCACTTACTCGATGGTTTTGCTTCTATGTCATAATTTTATTAACTCTTAAGTTTAAGAATTTTTTTAAAATGTTATTAGGGGTTCTCTATGAAAAAAAATACTTTTTTAATTGGATACTTAAAATAATAATATTAAAAAATCTATATATATATATATCTATAATAAAAGAGAACATCAAACGCATACGTGTCGTTACCACATTACACCACAAAAGATAAATATAACTTTTATTTTTAAATAAAAGATAAATACAACTTATTATTATAAAAAAAATAAATACAATTTATTATTTTAAATAGATAAATTCACTTTAATATTTTTTAATCTATAAATAAAAAAATAAATACAACTTTTATTTTTAAATAAAAGATAAATATAACTTATTATTATAAAAAAAGATAAATACAATTTATTATTTTAAATTTTTTAATCTATAAATAATAAAATATAAATACAATTATTATTTTAAAAAAGATAAATACACTTTAATTTTAATCTATAAATATTAATTTATAATAAAATATATAAGTATTATATTATATATAAAGTGAAATCTCAATTTTTATCAATTAAAATTTATCAAACTAAAAATAAAATTTTATTCACGTATTTACGTGGGACATAAACTAGTATAATATAAATTACATAAAATATTACTGCATCCATCATAACCACAGGTGTCCAATAGTCTAAACCCATACCCATACAAAATGGAACCAACAACTGAACTCTTGATACCATACCATCATTGCTTTTTCCTACATATTACAATGAGAAACACAAAAAACATTATGATCATATTGACTAAACTCGAATTAAAAAAATTGAAAAAAACTATTACCTTCAACATGACCTTATGTTACCAATTCCGATACGATTCATTGGTTTTATATAGACCTGGCAATTGGAGACACGAATACACGAGTTTGTGAGAGACACGACACGACACGAACACGCGACACGAATACATATTAAAATTTGAGATAAAACTTATTGCCCTTCGTGCATTCGTGTCGTGTCAAATTCGTGTCTGACACGTGAAAACGACACGAATACACGAATTGCCAGGTCTAGTTTTATAGTCCAGTCTTGAGTTCTGCACCGCCTTACATATCTCTTCCAACATCCACATTCTCAAGTGTAACACTTTCTAAATTTATTATCATACAATAAACGAATATTATTGGGTTGTAGTGAAGTTAACATGTCATTTGTCATTGCCGTAAGAAAATTGATCCTATAGTAATGTGTAGGTTAAGAAAATGATATGTTAACTAAATTCTCTCTATATTTTTCAGAAAACAAATTATTAGCATTTAGGTGGCGTTTGGTTTACGGAATAGAATGCGTATAAATTTGAATTCAATTTAGTTTGTTTTGAACTTTTGATAACAAAGATGAAGAATTAAAATTTAGTTTGTTTGTTATCGAATTCTTTATTCATAGGAAGTTGACTTTCCTACCAATTTATACATGAATTCGATTACAACGTATATCGTTAACCAATACTAAAAATTTTCCTTTAAGCATAACATTAAAGTGTATACCCAGTTTAGAATAGTTATCAATATGTGAATAACCAAGTTTATTATTGATTTTTGAGGTCACGTTATACCTATTAGAAAAAAAAATTAGTATTAATCTTGACAAGGTAGAAGTAGGGGTGACCATTTTGACCCAACGGGTCGAACAGTTTAATGGATCCATTGTAAAAAACTAAGATAGAACATAATTTTTTAAAAAAAAATGAAAGTTTATAAAACGGTGTCTTAAAAAAATTGTCCTTTGAAAAAAGTTTCAAAATTATGTAAAATTTATGACTTCTAGTCATCAACCCGTTTAACGTGTTTGATTGAATGCGCTGAATTTGTCACTCCTAGATAGAAGAAATGAGCACTGTTGTATCACAAACAGATTTCTGTTAAACATGGGCTTTTAGAGGATGTTTTTTTAATGATGTTTAGGCTAACTAAATGAATTTTAACCAACTTTTATTTTTATATCTTAATATATATATATATATATATATATATATATATATATATATATATATATATATATATATATATATATATATATATAGATTTGGGTTCAAATGAGTACCATTAGTTTTGCGGAGTACCGGAGGTACCTCGCTTAAAATTATTTTTTTTTGAAATTTTTTTTCATAATCATGTTTAAATTAATAATATAAGACTACTTGCAAAAAATCACACATAAACACACACTATAACTATGTGAAACGTGCAAGTTCACATAAACTGCACTGTTGTGAACGTATGTTCACAGCTAAGCATGTTCACATGAATTTTTCCACGTTCACATGACTTTTAAGAGGCTACGAAGTGTGAATGCGTGTAATTTTTTTACAAATATGCTTATATTATTTGTATCTAAATGAATATGAAAAAACTTTAAAAAAAAAAAATTCGGAGCATGTTCACATCTTAAACCCGTGTGTTCACAGGTACTCACGGTACTCTGCATTTTTTAGGTACTCACACGAACCATATTCATATATATATATATATATATATATATATATATATATATATATATATATATATATATATATATATATATATATATATATATATATATATATATATATATATATATATATATATATATATGACGATGTTACTTGATATTTCTAACTAAAATTTATATATGTTCATCTAAAGATGAAACGTTGGCCACAACTTCTGTCTTTCTATTTTTCAAAAATTATGTGTGAGCGAACGAAAATGTTGTCAAATCGAAACTATTTACCGCCACGGTACGCTACTAGAACATAATTTTTTAAAGCAAATAAAAATCTAGAAAACAAATTTTATGCTACGGGCATAATAAACATTACATTTCATATATCCTTTAAATACACCTTAGAGGGAAGGGAGTACTTATCTTCCCGAAATCCATCTTTCTGTACACGTCAGCGCCACACCAGCTTTTCTCTCTCCACCTTTCCCCACCTTTCTCTACCTTTCTAACTAGGAAATACTCATCTTTCTTAACATTTCCATCTTTCTTAATTTTTTTAACATTAAATTAATTTTAACTAACAAAACAAATACTAGAACTAAAATAATTAATTTCATAAATATTTAAAAACTATTACATAAACTAAAAATTAAAAATTACCGAATTAAAATAAAAAAAATACATAACAATAAATAAAAACTAAATTACGAATGATCATAAAAAAAATACAAACTAGCCGTCTAAATTTGGTATTTGGACAAGTGCAATATGTTCCACAAGATCTGAGCGAAGGTTATTGTGTGTTTCCCGATTACGAATTTCCAATAACATATTTTGATATACTTCATTGGAAGCGGAATGTTGATTGGATGGAAGCTCGGTTTCTTGAAATGAACATATCGCGAACCCTTCGTCTTCTAAGATCATATTGTGTAATATGACACAAGCATACATGATGTGTCTAATTTATTTGGGTGCCATGGTCGTGCGGGGTTGTTTAATATAGCAAAACGAGATTTGAGTACACCAAAAGCTCGTTCGATGTCTTTTCTTGCCGACTATTGTGCTTCCTTGAATCTTTTTCGTTTGTCATCGGTTGGACACGAAAAAGCTTTCACAAAAGTCGCCAACTCGGGATATATCTCGTCGGTTAGATAGTACCCATGTTTGTATTCTGTTCCGTTAATAACACAAGGAACAACCGGTGCGATCCCGTTTAAAACGTCGTTGAATATTGGTGATTGATTAACCATATTGATGTCGTTGTTGGAACCCGCGACGCCAAAAAATGCATGCCAAATCCATAAATCTTGTGACGCAACGGCTTCCAACATAATTGTCGGATATTGGTGATCGCATCGCATATATTGTCCTCGCCATTCTGTAGGGCAATTTCTCCATGCCAATGTGTACAGTCAATGCTGCCAAGCATTTCACGAAATCCATGTTTTGCTTCATGGAACGTGTACAAATGATGAACATCAGATTCAGTCGGTCTACGCAAATATTTGCGTCTATATAGCTGAATAATTCCCTTACAGAATTCTTGCAAGGTTTCACGCGAAGTTCTTTCAGACATAAAAAGAGAGTCGTCAATCGAATCAGCCACCATGCCATATGCGAGTTGCCGAATAGCAGATGTGCATTTTTGTAACGCAGTAAATCCCCTTCTACCTCGAGCATCCCATCGCAAGGTAAAATATTCAAAATGTTGCTCCATATCGTAAACTATTCGTAGGAATAGTTCTTTGCGCATTCGGAACCTCCTTCTGAACATATCATCTCCATAGAGAGGATTTTGAGTAAAATAATTGCGCATTAGACGTTCATTTGCAGCTGCTCCGTCTCTCTGAATTGGAATTCTTCGTCTAGGTTGATTAATTTGCGGAGAGCTGGCATTTATAAATGCTTCAAAGACTTGTTGATAATGTTGAGATTCGTCTTCCGACGACTCTTCGGTTGATGAGTTTGACGAAGACGTAGCATACGGTTCCATCACAATAAAAATAAAATTGTGAATGATTGGAAAAATTTTTAGGTTAAATGAAAGAGAGAATTTTGAAAGTGTATAGATTGAAAGATGTGAGGATTTAATGTATTGGAGTGAAATATTTATAGAGTAAAAAATTTAGGTTAAATAAAAAAAAAATTTATATTGAAATGGTCATTTGACCGTTGGGAGGAAAAAGACAAAGAAGAAGAGGCGGGGTGGAGCGGGAAGGGGAAGCCGGGCGGGGAGAGGATTTCGCGGGGCCGCCTATGGGGGGGTGGTGTAGCCGCCGGGGGGGGGGGGGTGATGTGGCAAGGCCGCTACACCGCGGCTCCGGTACTCCCTTTGGCCTTAAAAAACATGGTAAATAATCCTTATAACATATTAATTAATTAAATATATAACATTTACCAAAGTAAATGTTACTATTCATAAGCTATTCATATGAATAGTAAAACTAAAATAATAATATATACATGTTTGTGTAACTTTTTGAAGAAAATGTTTATTGCTCAATTGGTTAACATCCTTCTCATGTTGTGAGAGGTTATGAGGTCAAACCCACATGAATGAAGACTTTTGTAATTAATTAACTCAATTGGCTTTTTACATGTTGAGTTAAACTAATGTATTTTTTTTAAATATTACGTTAATATAAATTAAACTAATTTTCTATTAAACATTTTATTTCTTAAATATATTTTAAGAAAATATGTCTTCTTTCTCCATGTATATAGCTTTTTTAGAAATAACAAGTATTAAATATATAATTTATTTTATAAAAATAAACTAATATTATTTAATATATTTTGATTTATTTTAATTTTAAAATAGGTTATTATAAAAGTAAGACGTGCGCGCGCCCACACACATATATATATATTTAAAAAAATATAAATAGTATATATAATTTTAAAACATTAAGTAATTTTTTTATTTTAATTTAAAGAAAGATGTTTATATTTTATGTTTTTTATATATTAAAACTTGATAAAATGATGTTTAATGGCTAGCTAACAAACGCTCCATTCATGAATAATAATGGTGTTGTTTTCTATACACTCTCTCAAATACAATTGCATATATTATTATTGTTTATATGATTTTTTTAGTTCCTCCAAACTCCAAAGCCAATTGTATGTCCATAAAACAGATAACGCAAGACAAAGATTTATGTCGATTAATGATGATCATGATTCATGAGTATATGGAATTATTTTTACAGATATTGTATAAATATTTTTTTGATGCTTAATAATAATTATGCAATTATATTTTTATTTATATTTTATATTGTGATCACTTTTTTATTTGTACTAGATATTTTAAACCAAAAAATGTGAAGTTACTTTGTACATGTTTTTTATCGTTATTATTATTAATAATTTATTTAATACATTAAAATTTAATTGACGTTGAAAATTATTACTAAATATATAATATGGTTCGAGAGAGGACTACTTGTTATGTAGTGCACCAGAGAATACCACGTTTAAAAATATTTTTTTTGAAATTTTTTCACAAACATGTTTTAATTAACATTATGAATATCATATGTAAATTTCACATACATTCACATCTCTTAGCTCCTAAAAAATGATGTGAACACACACTTACATAATTTTGAAGACATGTGAACGTGCAATTACGTGATGCGTGTTTTCATGCATTTAGAGTGTTCGGATTTGCGTGAAATTTACATATGATTTGTGTAATGTTAATTAAAACATGTTTAAAAAAATTACTTTTAATGGTGGTACCTACTGGTGCGCTGCATAATGGATGGTACTCATTTGAACCTAAATCTATCTATCTATCTATCTATATATATATATATATATATATGTATATATATATATATATGTATGTATACATACATACATATATATATATATATATATATATATATATATATATATATATATATATATATATATATATATATATATGTATGTATATAGGATATGGATCCCGTTAGAAGATACATAAGGTGAGAAAAGGTGAGAAGGATTCTAGATCAATCATTTGTTTCAATTATTAGATTGATGCAATCATGGAAAATGGATTTTTAGAAATAATAATTAAATGAATGGTATATTAGTCCAACAAAAAATGATATAATTTATATACTAAATCAATTTTATTTTAATCATAAAATATTTGTACAACGATTCAGTATTTTAAAAATCAATGATCCCAATATTTTAAGAACATAGATTCGTTCTTTTAAAAATCGATGATTTAACTTTTAAAATCGATGATACAGTCTTGTAAAAATTACGATTCATTAAATTTACAACATCCATTCAATAAATTTACAACGTCGATTCAATAAGTTATGACATTAAATTTGTAACATTAATATGCACATTTATAATATATTCATATTGTTGCATGATTCAACAACACTAATGCATTGATTCAACAACACGATGATGCATTGATTCACCGATACATATTAATACGTTAATTTGGTATTTTATAAACATTGATCCAATATACAAACATATCGTTGAATCAATTACGATATTCATTATTAACTCTATTATAATATACATGGATCAACTACACAATTTTCATTTCAGTATTGAAACAAAATATAAAACATCAAGTTTAAAATATTGAATCAATGTTAATTTGTAATATAGTGTATAAAGTATCAATCACATTTATTGAATCACCGATTTACGAAATACATTATATAATATTGAATCATTGTTGAATTTAAGTTCTTTACCAGTTGCATTTTTTATATGTATTAAAAATAGAGGTTTCCATAAATATCGTCTCTATTTATTAAATTAAATCATTTCCAAAATTTGAAGAGAGAAATATACATTTTAAGATGACTAATTTACCCCTAAGCTTGATTAAAAGGATGACACATGGCACTCCGTAATTACTTCTCACGTCACGTGATCCATATATATATATATATATATATACATATATATATATATACATATACATATATATATATATATACATATATATATATATATACATATATATATATATATATATATATATATATATATATATATATATATATATATATATATATATATATATATATATATATATATATATATATATATATATATATATATATATATATATATATATATATATATATATATATATATATATATATATATATATAGGGATGGGATCTTTTGTGAACAATATAATAAGTGCAAACAGTGTGAACCAATCAAATCTAGCCACCTCATCAATAATGCAAAGGATACGTGGATATAGGAAAGAAAATACCCAGGGGCACAATCGGAATAACAAGTTTTGCACTTTAGCAAACAAAAATCTATTTTTATGCAAGCGCCAATATTGCGGCAACACTTGCAATGGCTGCAGGCATTCCTTTTTCAATAGTCATGCTTAGTATTTTACATTTGAACATTGAAACTAATTTGGGTTTGGATACACAGCAACAATGTATGCATTCCCTGCAAAGGCTGCAACACCTGCACTGGATATATAGTCTGGATGCAACCAAAAACAAAGAACAACCAAGTTCTACCGTGAAAACTGAAAACAAGGGACGTTCCTACATATCAGGAACATAAATACGTATAATAAAAAAATAATAATAACCATCATTTGCTAATTACAATCATACCCTTAACTGCAATTAGAATAAAATAAATAATATTAATTATAATATGCTGATTTGGCATGCAATTATCGGTTCACACTGTTTGCACCTATTAACTTGTTCGCAAAAGATCATGTGTGTGTGTGTGTGTGTGTATATATATATATATATATATATATAGAATATGGTTTTAGAGAGTACCACTTGTTACGCAGCGCACCAGAAGGTACCGCGCTTAAAAATATTTTTTTGAATTTTTTTTTTCACGAACATATTTTAATTAACATTATAAAGATTATATGTAAATTTCACATAATTCACATCTCACAGCTCCTAAAAAATGATGTGAACGCACACTTACATAATTTTGAATATATGTAAACGTTCATATATGTGATGCGTGTTTTCATGCACTTAGAGTGTTCGGATTTGCGTGAAATTTACATATGGTCTGTGTAATACTAATAAAAACATGTTCATGAAATTTTTTTCAAAAAAGTTACTTTAAGGGTGGTACCTTCTGTTACGCTGCACAATGAGTGGTATCCACTTGAACCTTAATATATATATATATATATATATATATATATATATATATATATATATATATATATATATATATATATATATATATATATATATATATATATATAAATTGTGTCCTCAATTTGGTGTTCTTCATTTATTCATCATGTTCGTCCTTCATTCTTAATGTTCTTCGTGATTTCCTACTCAAAGTTCTAACAACACCGAGTCCTGATAAGGAATCTGGGCTCGACCACCCCAACTCAAGATTTAAGCCATGACCCAAAGAGAACTTTTTGTAACATAATATTATAACTTTTCAGATTTTAGAAAATAGAGTGGTTGCACACTTCAAACATCATTGATTACACAATAAAAAAATTACATTATGAATGCGATTATTGGGTCGTGGATCGACTACTCGTGCTATTAGCTCTTAAAACATGAATCCATCCATGACAATATGACATTCGGTACGGTGGAAAGAAAAGAAATGAAAAAATAAGTTCATATTGTTTTCTAACATTGAGCATTTGAATACACTAACAAAAAAAAAATAAAGATTTCGTTTCCTTTTCTAGATTATAATGAAATTTTGATTCTTCTTATTTTAATAGAGAATCAAAAAGCCACTATAGATCTGGAAACAAAATGTAACCAATGTTTTTGTTAATGTATCATAATAAAAAAAAAACAAATAAATTATTTTTTATTTTTTATTTTATATAATCGTACCAAAAGTCCCAACTGAATTAACAAATTGTTAATAATATTTTGGATATATTAAATTAGAAGAGGTATATAATAAATTAACAATGACTTGAAAAGAAAATAACTCAATTAAATTGTTAATAATATTTTAGACACATTAAATCACACACTCTCTGATTGTTATTTTGTCATATGTGTCTCCTCCTTCCCCCTGAAAAGAAAATAGAAACCCTAGAATCCAACTTCAAGATTCTCTCTTTCTAAAATTCATAAAGGCGATACCCTCTTTTACTTTGGGCTTTCGATTCCAGATCGGTGCTGCCAATCGATTGAGTTTGATTTCAAATTTCAACTCCCTCCCTTTTTCCCGGCGGCCTCCCAATCCACTGAGTTTTAAACTGTTTGATGGCGGAGGAGTATAATAACGATAGAAGAAACGGCGGCGCCGGCGATGATCGTAGTGAAGCAAGCGATTACACGTCAGAGGACGAAGGGACGGAGGATTACAGGCGTGGAGGTTATCATGCTGTTCGTATTGGTGATACGTTTAAGCATTCAAGATATGTTGTTCAGAGCAAGCTCGGCTGGGGTCATTTTTCCACTGTCTGGCTCGCTTGGGACACTCACAAATCCGTACGACTTCTCTCTCACTCTCCTATCATCTGAATCATACACGCGCACACACACACACACACACGGATTTTGCATATCGCCATTGGTTATCTAGTCACCTACCGTAGGTGGATAATCTAGGTTTTGATCGCACTCGAGTTCTTCGAGGTGATGATTAGAAAATTGAACTATGATTTCGTCATGTCGTCATGATTTTAATCCGGGATCAGTATCACAGTATGTGTGCTGTTACTGAGATCAAATGCTAAGAAATAGTAGTTGGCAAAACCCGTTTTTTGAAGTGTGATTTTAATATATGGTTAGTGTGGATTAAAGAAGCGTAACTTGCATCAGTTTCTACTAGGGTAAACTGTAAGTTGTTTTATAGATTCTTTCATTCGAGGTTTCAAGTGAAGGAGTTCAAACTGCATATTGGATTTGTTTTGTAGAGATATGTAGCTTTAAAAGTGCAAAAGAGTGCTCAACATTACACTGAGGCAGCAATGGATGAAATCACAATACTAAAGCAGATAGCGGAGGGAGACCCCGATGATAAGAAGTGTGTTGTGAAGCTTTTAGATCATTTTAAACACTCTGGACCAAATGGGCAGCATGTTTGTATGGTTTTTGAGTATTTGGGTGATAATCTTTTGACATTAATAAAGTATTCGGATTATCGGGGGATTCCTCTAAACAAGGTGAAGGAAATTTGCTACCATGTTTTGGGGGGTTTGGATTACTTGCATCGCCAGCTTTCCATTATTCACACTGACCTTAAACCAGAAAATATCTTGCTTTTGTCTATGATTGATCCGGAAAAAGATCCAAGAAAAACAGGTGCACCTCTCATTCTCCCATCTAGTAAGGAAAAGGTTTTGGCTGACTCTGGAGCTTCTAAAGAAGTCAGGAGTTCAAATGGAGATCTTACCAAGAATCAGAAAAAGAAAATCAGGAAAAAGGCTAAGAAGGCAGCCCAAAATTCTGCTGGAAAGGAAGAATCAGAGGACGTTGAGGCTGGTAATGAAACGACTGGTGCTGATTCTTGTATTAATGAGAAATCAAATAGAGACTCCTTTAAAGATCATGGCACTGCATCGGTTGTAAAAGACGAATCCAACAATACATCTGAATCAAGAGACTCTCGCCAGGGAAATCAACTTCATAGGAGAGGAAGCCGCTCAACAAGGCAGAAGCTGTTGGCAGAAGTTGATGTTAAGTGCAAGTTGGTCGATTTTGGTAATGCTTGTTGGACTTATAAGCAATTCACAAGTGATATTCAAACTAGGCAATACAGATGTCCAGAGGTGCTACTAGGATCAAAATACTCTACATCTGCTGATCTATGGTCATTTGCATGCATATGCTTTGAGCTGGCTACTGGTGATGTTCTCTTTGATCCACATAGTGGTGAGAACTATGACAGGGATGAGGTATGAGTGTTCAAAATTTTAAATCTTTGGCTATACTTCACATGGTCACTAAGACAATTTAGGCATGCAGTAATTCTAGTGCATTTTATATTATATTGATCCTCCCTTCCTGCATATTTAGTGACTTGGTTCCTTCAGTCTTGTATAATCAATTTTTACTGCTTTTATATTGTGACCATTTGGGCGGAGTCAAGTCATTAGCTACGGTAAATTGGTAATGCAAGCACAGACCTCAGTTAATCTATTTCTATAGAATATACCCAACTGTCATCAACCTAATTTGTAGAAACAAGCAACAAGCAGAATTAAATATGATGAAGCATGTTGATGTATATAATTGAATTCTTGAGGGTTTTGGTGGAGTGTCACAGGTGTTGAGTGTCGCCTGTATCAATCCAACCAACATATTTTATATTCCATTACTGTGTTTGCTTTTTCAAATAAGCTAGAGTTGGAAGTGTGACTGTCTGCCTGCTAAACCCATCATGTTTTCTTTTTGCTACACAGTAGGAATAATCGGAGTTCAGAATTCACAAATCTTGATTTTGTAGTTTTTACATGGAGGTTTTGACTTTTGAAATTATCTTACTATCTTCTTCTAGTTTCTGATTGACCATGGTTATGTGGATTTGTAGTGTGGATATAATTGTGCAAAAGGCCACTTAAATAAATGTCTGCTGTATGTTTTACATCTTTTGTAGATAGCATTGACCATACCTCCAAATCTCCAATAAAAGTGATACCACTGGCACAACTGTCTTCTGAGCTTTTGAATAATAGTTACAAACTTCAACTGTTAAATGGCAAAGACGTGGTGCACACCAACTGCATATTTCATGATTTCATGTAAACGTTCAATTGATCATGGTGATGCCAAGTCTGGCCACATGTGTCATGATTGCACTGCCATTGGTTTGGTCTCACTAACTTTAGTGAACTGAACCGTCTTCCAAGAAGTAAATCATTCTCAATTTCTTCTTGTCACTTGTCAGGAGTATCATGTTAGAATTGAAGAGCTATGGGTTCAACACCCGCTACTTTAATTCTATTGGACTTGTATTGTATGCATGTGAAGTAGCCAGTTTTATCCATTAGTCAACTACTTCAATCATATTGTAGTTGACACTGATCATTTGGGCTGTTTGTCCATTTGTCTACATATATAATTTCTTTTTGTTAACATGTTTTGTCAGTAGAAATGCCGTTAGGGGGTGTTTGGTAGGAAGGAAAGGAGAAAATGAATGGAGTTTTGTGATTTTTTCTCTTGTTGATTACACAAAAAAAGAAGACTAAAAGAACATTTCTCCCAATTCTCTATCAAATGGTAGACAATTGGAGTGAATGCGGGGAAAGGAAATGGAAACAATTAATATGATTGTAGTGTTTAATGTTTTCATTGTGTATAGTGTGAACCTTTATATTTCTTTTCCTTTCAATCCTACCAAACACACCCTTATATGAATATCAGCTTCCAAGTATAAGTTCTTATATCAAGTGTTTTATCTTAGGCCTGTTAGTCATTGAATTATGATTGTACTTTACAGGATCACTTGGCCCTAATGATGGAACTTCTTGGAATGATGCCCCGTAAGGTAGGACATTTTTGTTTATTTCTCATTCTACTAAATTTCACTTTTAGTGCATTTAAATGAGCTACAGATACATGTCACATGTGATTATTTTCCTTCATAGTTTCTACCTTGACAAGGCGTATTTCACTGTATTATGCAGGTAGCTTTAGGTGGCCGCTACTCACGTGAATTCTTCAACCGACATGGTGATTTGAGGCATATCCGCCGGTTGCGATTTTGGCCTCTGAACAAGGTGCTTATGGAGAAATACGAGTTCAGTGAACAAGATGCAAATGACTTGGCCGACTTCCTTATTCCTATACTCGACTTTGTCCCTGAGAAGAGGCCTACTGCTGCCCAATGTCTTACTCACCCATGGATCGCTGGAGTAGCTCAGGATCTTGCTTCTGTTGTCCCTCATGCAAGCGATAACAATACTCTGGAAAATAACAGAGAGAAAGATGAGAGGGAAGCAATGGAGGTTGGAATGGGTAACATAGCAATTGGAGGAGTCTCAAAACCGTCATTAAGATAAGCCTGCATGTCAGGTTTTACAGGTAACCTTCTTGTCTTGTTTTTCTATCGATAAGATTACAACACTTTCAGAAATTTAAATTTTGTTGTTATATTTCATGGTAGAACAAGAATTGGTTAACTGCAATGATATCAAGCTTTGGCTTCTAGGTTGAAAACTATGTTATTAGTAATTCTTCTTAAAAGTATCCACTATCCAACATGTCACCATAGGGCATTGGTAATGTTGTTAAAATAAGTTTCAACTGGATAGAATAACAGTCTTTGGCATTTTCAGAAAAAGCCAATGCTGGATTACGAAAATTTGTTATTACTAGTTCTACTACTTGTGAACTTGATTCTAATGGTCATGGCTCATGGTTTAGAAACAGCTCTATAAAAGAAATGCTTGTCTTCGACTATTTGATTTTATGAGGCTATGAAGTGATGAATGTCCGGAACACAATAAAACATAACTTCTTTGTTCTTTCAGTTTTTATATTTAACAATAAGAGAGATAATATCGTCTTACTAAATTTGTTTCAACCTTGTTACTGAATGGAAATCATGACATCCTTTATATGAAAAGAACATAAACATTAAACGACAATTATAAGTGCTAAGAAATGGAACGTATAATGTAACTTATCATGGAAGTCCCAACGTATCTCCTAGGGAAAAGTGCAAAGAAAGGCAACATACTTTAGGCCAATTTGTTTTTCAGGTAACAAACAATATTTGGTCCAAATAAAAGGTAACTTACCTTTAAATACCTGCCAACATACTTTTAAATACCATAAGATACTTACTTACCTTATGGTTATATTTGGTGGATTCACTAGTCACAAGTCACAACTGATCAAATATGACTTCTTTTAGAAAATTTTAGAAGTGCATTACCTTTTATTGGGGTAAAATAGTTTGATACCCAGAATCAAAAGCGACCCAAAGTACGTTACCCCTCTCTCATATTCTGGAACAGGGAGTATTAGATTGATTTAACAGTTATTTAAAAATGGTCTGACTTTGTTGGTTGTGTCTTCCTACTTTTCAGGGAACGAGTATCTACACCACATAGCAATTAATATGAGAATCAATTTAAGTTGCAGTTTCTTTATACAAAGGTAACATTGCGTGAATTTAATTTTCTCCATTCAATTGGCTGGAAGCTGAAACAATTATCAAACTTGATATATTCTTGACGCCCATGCAGATTGTGGATGCGGTGTTTTGTCGAGTAATATGTAGTTGGTTATTGGTAGTATTCTTTGTATGATTTATGGAATTTTGTATTATCAGACTCGGGCTTTGCCTGGAGGGACTAAGCTATTGCTTGTAATGTGGTGATACAAATTGTACATTTATTTGAGCTTGTGCCTGATTTTCTTAGTCTGAAGGCAATTTGTAAATCATGATTGATAAAATTAGGGGTGTGCAAAACTCGGAAGGGAAACATAAAACCAATAAAATCAACTGGAATAATACCAAACCAAACTAGAGTTGGTTTACCTGGTCCCCAAAGTGGTTCGACTTATAGTACAAAACTGGTTCATATATATCATATATGCACACTATTTAAAGAACTACATTCGTATGGAAAATTGAACTTGATTCTCCAGCACAATACAGACGAAAAGTTAAAATCTGGTTGATGGTTTTGCTTTGGGACCAAAATCTGAACCAATACCATATGGATTGGTTCTTATGGCTGTTTGGTAGAGAGATTTGAGGGGAGAGAATTGTGATTTCCTTTGTTTGGGAGAAATGCTCTCAAGTTTTGGACGGAGAATTGAACTCTTTGGGAATTGTTTGAAGGCTAAATATGGAGAAATGTAATTATCTTCATTTGGTGGAGAAATGGTGAAAATTAACTGTCTTGTGTCTTTACTACATCTGAGCTACCATTTCTGCTCTTTATTTCTCTGTTGATACCAAACAAGATGCACAATTTCAATTCTCCACCCAATTCCATTTCTTCTCAATTCCATTTCTCCTCCATTTCCATTTTAATTTCTCCTCATTTCTATTCTCTGTACCAAGCGCACCCTTATATACTTGATTACGTTGTTTTGGTGGGGTATATGTATGAACATTTTAATTAAACAAATTTGTTTTAATAAAGGAATTAGAACTTCTATCATTAAGCTCAAAGCTAGAGGTAGCGATATTGGTTCAATGGGTAAGGCATGACCAAATTTCTAATATTAGAAAAATAAAGGTCATGCATATCTTTCTTAAACAGAACTTTGATACCGTATTAAAAAATGATATATCAAACAAATTTTTAAAAAAGATCTGTAATTGGTTATTTTGTCTGTTTGGATGATTTTATATTTAGCTAAAAATTTGACAGCCCTACAGGCAAAAACAAGCTCAAAGTTTGAGTGTTGGTTTGACACCATTAACCTATCAAGGAAAGTGATTTTTAAACCACCAAATTGATATAAATATCATTACATATAAAAATATATAAAGCATATGAGACAACTAGTTAAAGTATCTTTGGTGGTGTGCAAATCACACTTTTTGTGGATAATGTCACCTGTTCAGTTTTTAAACATTCCCATATGTTTAAAACTTTGGCTTGGTTTTGTGCCTATACACGACCTCGGGTGCAAATAGTTAGCTTTATGTAACATCCCAAATTTTCAAATATATGTAATTTACGATTTTAAGACTTAATTATTGTACTTTTGGATGATTATATTAATTTAAGTTAATTTTGATCATATTATCAGTTAAATGAGAAAATACGAAGTTGAGGGGTATATTGTGCAAATAAGTCAAAATGAAGAATAAAAGAAAGGAAACTCTTCATTTCTTCACTCACACTCTCTCACTACTCTCTCTCTCTACCGTATCCTCTCTCTACTCTCCCTCTCTCGGATTCCAACTCAAGAACACAAGAAAATCATCAAATTAAGGTGCAAAAATCTGGAAACAAGTGATTTGGAAGGAACTGTAACTACAACAACAAACGAGTTGAGGTAAGATTCGCTCAAACTTGCAAAATTTGAGGTTTTTGTTCGGTTTTTATAGAAACCGAATCATAGGTTTTGGATAACAAATGTTAATGCATGTTGGATTTTATTGATGATGTGTTGAATTCGAGCATGTATGTTGTTGTATACAAAAATTCAGAATCAGATTCGAAGTTTAAGTATGATTTCTGAAATTAAGTGTGTGTTTTTAGTGTGTGTGTTCATCGAGACATGCTGAAAATTAGACATAAATGGGTTATTTCGATACATAAGTGTGATGTTTTAAGTTAAATATTAGCATATAAGTTCATATTTACTATTTTAGTTACTGAAACATGCAAAAATGGACCAAACATAATTTCTGGAAAATGTTGGAAAAACTTCTAAGTATGAACTCGGACCTGTCCAATTTCGGACAACACCAAATTCGGTCCTGTACATCCGAGTTCGGACCAGAAGTCATTTCGGACCAACAGTGACTTCGGACCCTCCCCATTTCGGGTCCATACCAATTCGGATCATCACCCTAGTTTCGGACATGTCCCAATCCGGACCAAGGATCAATTTCGGACCACACCCATTTCGGACTTCACCCCAATTCGGACACACTCTACTTCGGACCTCACCCAATTCGGACCATCCGGATTTCGGACCATCCGAATTCGGATGTGGTCTGAATTCAGTTAGAATTTCATTTAAATTTCAAGAATACAATTTTTTAAGCAATTACTGACATTAATTCACTATTACACTTACATTACAGATCATTGTGGTGTTATCAAAACACACATTGATTCAGAGACAAGTCACACTATACCAATCACTGTGAGTTGCAGATTATCATTCGAACATTTATTGTTTTTACATACGTGTTTATACATTCAATGGCATGTTCACATTGTTCATATACATCATTTGGCACTCAAGAATTACTTTGTTGTTATGATGCACACTCGTACTTGACATGTAACACACATGTATCCAGCGTTCATTTGAAAGTGCATCAATATACATCATGCTTGCACTGCATGATCATTACTTCATAATCTGATGCGACCTGGACTGGGGCTGACAGCAGGCCACTGTCGGGGACTGATCATCCCACTCGTATCCCATCAGGTTCGGCACATCCCCGATCAGCATATTGAACTGCCACCCCATGCTAGCACTGCATGGTTTACTCACACATTGAGGCTTTCACAGCCGTTTTCACATACATGGGGCTTACACTGCCCATGGTTAAGCATTGCTTGTAAAGAAATATTTGTTGTATGCATAATCTGTTATCTCACTAAGCATTTAGCTTACTGTTGACTCACATTGTTTACAGGCAAAGGCAAAAGTGTAGCTGGACCTTCATCTTAAGCAATCAAATTCTTATCTCGGTAACCTTAGAAGCTAATTGGTACATGGACGATGTAGCTTTGGGGCTGGGAATTTGTTACTATTAAAACAATTATGATGATGTAATAGCTAGACTTAAAAACTGTAGACATTTACTTTCATTGCTTTAGTGTGGATTCGCTTAATTCTGATTTAAGTACTCAATTTCAATTATTATGATACTCATTGGGTTGTTTGTCGATCCTGGAGATTTCTATTATATCATTAATTTAACAAGGACGTCACAGTTTTGGTACCAGAGCATTAGTTTGAGGTTTCAGGTGTCCGCGAGGACTTGGACTCAAACTTAGGTTATGATATTAGAATGAACTTCTAAGTAATGATCTGAACTAAGATAGGATTGACATGCACACGGGGAAACACAAAGGGTAACTGTACACTTAGGACTTACAAATAAATGTTCTAAATATAAGTTGTTATATTTCAGAACATGTCAGGAGACGATATGACTCCTCAGCAAATGTTCCAGATGATGCAAGCTCTCATGGAACAAAACAATGAGCTACAATCCAAACGAATGGCTGAGCAGGCTCAGTCATTTGCAGATCAGTTAAGGGCCAGAGATGAGGCCGAGGCAAAACGAAAGGCCGATAAGCGAAAGAACAAGGGGCAACAACAGGACGACCAGGGAGAAAGGCAAGATGATACTGGGTCTTCCAACAGATCAAGGGGTTGCAGATTTAAGGACTTCAAAAGTAACGGAGCTGTTACTTTTGATGGAACTGGAGACGCCGTCACTGCATTGGAATGGATCACCACCACGGAACGAACTTTCAGGATCAGCGACTGCGCTGAGAAAGACATGGTCCGCTTTGCAACCGCTATGTTTGCAAGGGACGCTGTTATGTGGTGGGATGCCATGACGCATGTGTTGACGATGGAGGTAGTGTCGCACATGTCCTGGAATGAATTCAAGGAAGTATTCTCTCAACAATACTGTCCAGCCGACGAGAAGCGACGTCTCGAGGCAAAGTTCCTGAACTTAACTCAGGGAACGAAAACGGTTACAGAATATGCCGTTGAGTTCACCCGATTAAGTCTGTTCGCACCGCATCAAGTTGACACGGAAGAGAGAAAAATAGCCCGGTTTGAGGCCGGACTAGATTATGAGATTCGCCGAACCATGAGTGGGGTTCGGTATACAACGTTTGCTGGATTACTCGAGGCAGCTCGGAATGTGGAGCAGATTGTCTTATTATCTGGATACGTAATCGGGTCAGCCGCCGCACCACCGACTCAACCGTCGCCGCCAAAAAGGCAGCGGGAGTCTGGATCCTCCCGATTCTCTCCTCAATCCCATCAACAGTCATCATCACCCAAGAAGGGAAGAGCCTTTTCGGCCAGTTCAGAAATGAGAGACTGCAGACGATGCAGAAAAGCGCACTCTGGGGAGTGCAAGACTCGGGACATGTATTGTTTCTGTTGTGGGCAGAAAGGCCATCACTGGGAGCATTGTCCACGAAAAGATGATGCATGCTACAATTGCCACAGGCTTGGCCATTTTTCAAGGGACTGCCCGAAACCCCCACGAGATCAGAATGCTCCACAATCAACAGCAAGATCTTCTGTAGCTTCCACGGCTCGCAGGGATCAATCTCAAAGGGCTCCAACAAGGGCGTTCCAAATCACAGCTGAAGAAGCAAAGGATGACCCGGAGGTGGTCACTGGTACGTTCTATGTTAACTCAATTCCTGCACGTATACTGTTTAACTCTGGAGCAAATCGTTCGTTTGTCTCCACTACATTTGCTCGTCAATTTAACATGCCAACTTCCAAACTGCAATTTGTACTTGACATAGAGACTGCTAGCAATATGTTAGTAAAAGCAGACAAAGTATATAGGAATTGTACATTATTGGTAGAAGACGTAGTATTCAATATAGATCTGATCCCTATGGAGTTCGGGGAATTCGATGTCATAGTAGGCATGGACTGGTTAGTTCACAATGAGGCCCAAATCGTTTGCAAGAAAAGAATGATCAAGATTACCACTCCCGAGGGCCGAGACATATGCATTTATGGTGATAGACACAAAGGCGACCTATGCCTCATTTCAATTGCAAAAGCCCGAAAGCACGTTGCCAAGGGTTGTTCTGCTTACTTAGCCTACGCTGTCGATGCAAAGGCTGAAGTTCAATCTCCTTCTACCGTTTCCGTCGTTTCCGAATTTCCCGATGTCTTTCCAGAAGATATCTCGGGATTGCCACCTGATCGCCAAGTGGAATTCCGCATTGACCTCATTCCCGGAGCTGCTCCAATAGCAAAGGCTCCTTACCGTCTAGCCCCTGCTGAAATGCAGGAAATGATGAAGCAGTTACAGGAGCTACTTGACAAAGGTTTTATCCGCCCAAGTTCATCTCCTTGGGGTATGTGCATCGACTACCGGGAACTCAACAAAGTCACAATCAAGAACAAATACCCGTTGCCCCAGATTGATGATCTCTTCGACCAGTTACAAGGCGCAAGCTACTTCTCGAAGATTGATCTTCGTTCGGGTTATCACCAACTCAAAGTACACCCGGATGATATTCCAAAGACGGCTTTCAGAACTCGTTACGGACACTACGAGTTTCTGGTAATGCCATTCGGTCTTACAAATGCGCCGGCCGCTTTCATGGATCTCATGAATCGAGTCTGCCGGCCAATGCTCGACAAATCGGTCATCGTGTTCATCGATGACATTCTCATATATTCAAAGACCGAAGAGGATCATGCTGCACATCTGAGAGAATTGCTAGAGTTGCTACGCAAAGAGCGACTTTACGCCAAATTCTCTAAATGTGAATTCTGGTTGAGGCAGGTACGTCTCAACATTCGAAACAATTTCATGATCCTTATACTCAATCATAAATTATTTTATTAACTTGTACCTCTTAAACAATCAATTCAGATCCAATTCTTGGGGCACGTGATATCTGGTGCTGGGATTGCTGTTGATCCTGCAAAGATCGAAGCTATCCAGAACTGGGAATCACCCCGCAACGCCTCAGAGATTCGGAGTTTTCTGGGATTGGCTGGTTACTACCGCCGATTCATCAAAGATTTCTCAAAGATCGCCGTTCCGCTAACAAAGCTTACTCGCAAGAATGCTACTTTCTTTTGGAAAGAAGAACAGCAAGTAGCCTTTGACGAATTGAAGAAATTGCTAAGTGAAGCACCGGTGTTAGCCCTGCCTGAAGGGAACGAAGACTTTGTTGTCTATACAGATGCATCAGGCACGGGTTTAGGTGCTGTTCTAATGCAAAGAGGAAACGTCATAGCTTATGCTTCTAGACAACTCAATCCACATGAGAAAGACTACTCTACTCATGATCTAGAGCTAACTGCTGTGACTTTCGCTCTCAAGTTATGGAGACACTATTTGTACGGAACCAAGTGTCAGCTCTACACTGATCACAAGAGTTTAAAGTATATATTCAGTCAGAAGGACTTGAATATGAGGCAAAGAAGGTCAATGGAGCTGATAAAAGATTACGACTGTGAGATTCTCTATCATCCAGGGAAGGCCAACGTAGTGGCCGATGCTCTAAGTCGAAAAGCATACTGCAAGGCATATTGCTATGCCTTGACTTCTACAATTTTGACCTCAACTATTATAGACGATGTTAGGGCTGCTCAGTTACAGGCCCTAAAAGAAGAGAATGTTAAAGACGAAGATATCAGAATTCAGTTGCCATTAATGCAAGATGATGGAACTGGATTAAAGGGTATTTATGGCAGAGTGTGGGTTCCTAAGTTCGGGAACATGCGGGAAGTGATACTTGAAGAAGCTCACCAATCCAAATTCTCAATTCATCCTGGTAGCACAAAAATGTACAACGACTTAAAAGCCGACTTCTGGTGGCCAGGATTGAAAAGAGATGCCGGTCAGTATGTTGAAAGGTGCAGAACATGTCGTCTAGTCAAAGCAGAACATCAACAGCCCTATGGTAGTATGCAACCTCTTCCTATCCCGGAATGGAAGTGGGATCATATTACTATGGATTTCGTAACCAAGCTACCTAAGACTCGTCGTCAACATGACGCCATTTGGGTCATTGTTGACCGATTAACCAAATCTGCTCACTTCATATCAATCTGAGAAACCTACTCACTGGACCGACTTGCCCAGATCTACGTAAACGAAATCGTTATTAGGCATGGTGTGCCTAAGTCTATTGTCTCCGACCGAGATAGTAGATTCACTTCTAAATTCTGGACTGCTCTGCAAAACGGTCTTGGTACTCGTATCGCAATGAGTACTGCCTATAGACCTCAATCTGATGGGCAAAGTGAAAGAACAATCCTAACTCTCGAAGACATGCTCAGAGCCTGTGTCATGGATTTGGGTGGTAACTGGGACGACCACCTCCCATTGGTTGAATTCTCCTACAACAATAGTTACCATTCCACTATCAAGATGACACCGTTCGAGTCTCTATACGGAAGAAAATGTAGGACTCCAACCTGTTGGAGGGAAACAGGAGAAACTCCAATAGCCGGTCCTGCTTTGCTACAAGAAACCAATGAAAAGATACAACTCATTCGGCAGTACATGAAAACGGCACAAGATCGGCAAAAGAATTACCACGATCGCCGTCATAAAGCAATAGAGTTTCAAAAGGACGATTGGGTATACTTGAAGGTATCCCCAATGAAAGGTGTTACAAGATTCGTGAAGCGAGGAAAGCTATCACCTCGATTCATAGGACCATTCAAGATACTAGAAAAAGTTGGTAATCAGTCCTATCATTTGGACTTGCCGGAAGAATTGTCAAGTGTTCACCCAGTCTTTCATGTTGGGTACTTAAGGAAAAGTCTGGTGCCCGAGAGGGAACCATGGACTGATCACTCGGACATTAAGATTGACGAACGGCTAAGGTTTGTTGATGAGCCGGAGTGCATTTTGGAGACAAAAGTCAAGAAACTACGTAACAAGGAAATCAGGATGGTGCTGGTCAAGTGGAAGCATCATCGGGGAGCTAATCACACTTGGGAATCGGAAGAAGATATGAAAACTAAGTACCCAAGTTTGTTTAGCACAGCATGACTTCGCGGACGAAGTATAGGCGTGGTGGAGCCCATGCTGGAAAAACATAATTTCTGGAAAATGTTGGAAAAACTTCTAAGTATGAACTCGGACCTGTCCAATTTCGGACCAACACCAAATTCGGTCCTGTACATCCAAGTTCGGACCAGAAGTCATTTCGGACCAACAGTGACTTCGGACCCTCCCCATTTCGGGTCCATACCAATTCGGATCATCACCCTAGTTTCGGACATGTCCCAATCCGGACCAAGGATCAATTTCGGACCACACCCATTTCGGACTTCACCCCAATTCGGACACACTCTACTTCGGACCTCACCCAATTCGGACCATCCGGATTTCGGACCATCCGAATTCGGATGTGGTCCGAATTCAGTTAGAATTTCATTTAAATTTCAAGAATACAATTTTTTAAGCAATTACTGACATTAATTCACTATTACACTTACATTACAGATCATTGTGGTGTTATCAAAACACACATTGATTCAGAGACAAGTCACACTATACCAATCACTGTGAGTTGCAGATTATCATTCGAACATTTATTGTTTTTACATACGTGTTTATACATTCAATGGCATGTTCACATTGTTCATATACATCATTTGGCACTCAAGAATTACTTTGTTGTTATGATGCACACTCGTACTTGACATGTAACACACATGTATCCAGCGTTCATTTGAAAGTGCATCAATATACATCATGCTTGCACTGCATGATCATTACTTCATAATCTGATGCGACCTGGACTGGGGCTGACAGCAGGCCACTGTCGGGGACTGATCATCCCACTCGTATCCCATCAGGTTCGGCACATCCCCGATCAGCATATTGAACTGCCACCCCATGCTAGCACTGCATGGTTTACTCACACATTGAGGCTTTCACTGCCGTTTTCACATACATGGGGCTTACACTGCCCATGGTTAAGCATTGTTTGTAAAGAAATATTTGTTGTATGCATAATCTGTTATCTCACTAAGCATTTAGCTTACTGTTGACTCACATTGTTTACAGGCAAAGGCAAAAGTGTAGCTGGACCTTCATCTTAAGCAATCAAATTCTTATCTCGGTAACCTTAGAAGCTAATTGGTACATGGACGATGTAGCTTTGGGGCTGGGAATTTGTTACTATTAAAACAATTATGATGATGTAATAGCTAGACTTAAAAACTGTAGACATTTACTTTCATTGCTTTAGTGTGGATTCGCTTAATTCTGATTTAAGTACTCAATTTCAATTATTATGATACTCATTGGGTTGTTTGTCGATCCTGGAGATTTCAATTATATCATTAATTTAACAAGGACGTCACACTTTAAGGTTGTATAATGTCTAAGGCCATGTTTGTTTATCTCTTAATGGAATCATTAAGAGGTCATTTTACCTTTGAATGACTTCTTAATGATTTCATTAAAAAGTAAACAAACACCCCCTAAATCTTTCCTTTTTGCTAGATCTTATACAAGTTAAATAATCTTTTTCACAATAGTGATGTACAAGTTAGCTCAGATAGAATTTTCCTAGTCATAAAAAAACATTTTTTTATAGGACTTCATACAAGAAATATATACAGAGAAGAAATAATGAAACACAACAGACCTTGTGATATAGCTTGCATCACATACAACAAATTATTTTAGTTTGAATTCTGCCCCTGTGCCATGTGGACACATGTGGTTGGTTTAACATATTTGTACAACAATAAATACAAACTACAGATCAGCTGACATGAGTCCCAACATATATTACATATGTGGCATGCCACACTTGATCTTGACCAAAAGGCCGAGACCCGGTTGACCTGACCTGGAAACAAACATACAAACTTTCTAGTAATCACGAAATCAACTAACCTTCTCTTTGTCTAGCATCTATACATGCAAACAACATTGTCGAAAGTACTTACATTACTCTGCTATCTTTCTAAAATCTTGGCATACTGTACGTAAAATGGAGCCATGGCTTGATCTTTCGATAGAATTGAATTTGATTGATGTCACACGAGGAACTCCAATGGTGGATCCTCTAATGGTTTCATCTCTAATCTAGGTGCTGCTTTCATAATCCTTGTGTATATTTATGTATGAAATGAAATGATAATTGATCAGATGATGAAGATGTAACTTGAACTTGGCTGCCTAAAGTATTTTCTTTGCCCTGAGGTATGAGTACGTCAGAAAAAACGCCACTAAAGCACCAAAGATAATTCCTCCTGTTGTAAGCCAAAACGCAAACTGCAAACAAAGAATTAGAATGTTAAGATATTGGATGTTCCACATGGGATATTTAAGCTTTAGGAAGTTAAGAAAAAAGTACCGTATGTTCTTCCAAATACGATCTTAAATTCATGCCAAAGATACCTACAAAGTGCAATCAATATGAATTGTGAGATTTTTTGGGTATCATGCTTGTGGAATGTATTGCATGCTTGAGGTGCTTTAACTTCATAGAATTAGCCAATTTTCTTTCTAAGAAAGTAAGAAACCGAATAAAACTCAGTTTTTGTAATTCAAACTAATTCCTTTCTCTCATAAGTCAAGTACTTCTAAGACTGAGTAGATTGTGTTCCTGCATTTCTAGATGTCTCATTAGTCTGAAATCCGAATGTTTCCTTGATTTCTAAATTATATATTAAAGCTAAAAGTTTGCGTCATTATAATTGTGATATTGATTTGTGTCTACATGATCTACTTTAAAGTTTAAACTACATTCATTTTTATGGGTTTTTTAGACTGTTGATTGCAGTGAACACTTTGATTAAGATGTTTGTAAAGTCAAATCTTGCAATATTCATGGGATGAAATTAGTGCAGCAAAAAAGTAAGAACCTGTAACCAGGGCACCAACTGCAAGACAAAAGGTCCCAACCTGAAGAAGCAACTCAAATCTGCTGACCTGAAGCCTTCGGGAACTGGTTAAAGAATACAAAATGTATAAAAATAAGTGAACTATTCCATCATTTATCCATCTTTCATGAAATTCGCAAAAAAGTTCAGTTTCAGATTGTATCATGGAATTGCAATGGGGGAAATTGCATACAAGGGTAATGCTCTGTAGGCCAATTTCTAGTGACACTTTACCACAAAATATGACGAGTAGTATTTAGTTATTAGTGCCAGCTTTTTAGTGACACTTTACCACAAAATGTGATCGAAAGTACTTTTTTCACCTTTATTAAAATTTTTAAAAGCATGTTACCTTTTATCAGGACCAAACAGTCTGTTACTTAAAATAAAATTTGACTTATAATATGTTACATGTATTTGCAAATTTCCCTTGCAATGGTATCTCTTTTGACAAAATTTGGAGCAAAGAGCACTCACCCGTTTACACAATGTTTTTCTTACAAATCATTCATTTTGTTCCACAATCAGGGATCTTTTAAACATTTGACTGAAAATAAGCACTTCTATTAAGCTACTAGTCCAACACTGCAATTTTTAGAAGACATGGAGTAATACTCATATGGCTGAAGTACACTAATATGAGAAAGGTTCATTGCTTATCTTCAAACTTCAGGTAAACCTAAGAGTGCACACTAGTTATAACACTAAACTACTTGAAATCATAGCAACTAGCAAATATCTATGCAAACCTCAAGTTAACAGAAATAGAATCTTCCATTTCTCTTGCAGAATCAAGAAGCCTTTCTGCTTGATTATGACATGATTCACATCTGCAATCATGGGAAGATTATTCAATTACTTCTAATCACCTGTCCTCTATTTCTTCTTGTACCACAAACCTACCTGTGAAGATAATTTTCAAGCAGCATTTCGATTTCTTCCTCCTCTTCTGCATATGATGAAATCAACCATGAGTTACCATCAACAACAATATATTAAATTATGCAACACAATTACCCTCTGCAATCTGTTTCTCGAGTGGAACTGAGCACTCCACATTGTTGTTTCTACTCAGGATGCAGTTTCTGCCCACAATACAGAGACGACGTATTTCATGAGAATCCTCTAGTATATCAAGCAGCATTTGTCTGAGTGCACCGGCTTTGGATCCGAGTTCAACCTTCCATGCAAAAAATTTGGAAGTTTATTTTCAGTTCACATAGTGGGCAACTAAGTTGGTAAGTTTAAGGGAAATGATGTCATTAGTTGATGCCATGGTACCAAGGTTTGCTTGCAAATACGAAGTTGTTCCAAGATGCCAGCTGTTAATCGATTTGGTAAAACCTTAAGTAGATCTTGCACCTGAAGCACATTAGAAAGGTTTCTTTTCCAGTTAACATATGGGTGCAGTAACAAAATTTTAAATCGCAAGTGAGTCAAGTGACGTGCATACACTATCGCTTTACAGCTATATCATGCTAATGCCAGTAAGTAATACTTCAAGGGATTTAAGAGCAGTAATGGGACTTCAGCTTCTTGTGAAATGTGAAGTGATGCAATATTCAGGAAGCAAATCAAATGAACTTGCTTGCATGGTTCAGTGTCCTTCAGTCCACTCTAAATGTCACAGAGCATAAAGGAAAATAAATTTTTGGGTCTAAACGTTATTTATTCTCTTACTTAAAAGTAGCAGCCGCCACACACCACTGTAATACGGTGGTTGTCAGTCTAGCTCTCTTCCTGATGGTACAATACTTTGGCTTTTACTACCCAGGATTTATAAAATATGACCTTACTAACTAAATGTAAACTAAAATGTTCTTGCTATGTTTCCATACTCACATGTGGGTCTAAATCCATTAGTCTGTGCTCAAAGTGCTGAATTCGTGAATTAAGTGCAGCTTCAACAACCTGAAAAATTCCATGTTCAAAGTTCTCGTTAGACCATGGTATATTCAGAATCTAAAAACTTGAATAAAAGACCAACCACATCAATATGAATGCTGAAGAAAATTTTAACCACCAAAGCTTTTAGAAATACTGAGAAAGGGCACAAAAAACGTTACACTAGGTAACCCAGAAAAGTTATATAGAATAGAACCAACCTCAAGCTCAAAAGGCATAACTAGACCTCCTCCGATCATACTTTTAGGATTTAAGCGAGGTAATAAATCATCAATAAAAGCTTTGCCTCCTCTACTGCAATACTCGACAGATAAACCAGAAAGAAACATGTCAATTCAGTAGTTGCTTGCCCCCTTCCACCCCAGTAACTTTGATTTAATATGAAATAGAAAATAGTTTACATTGGAGGACTTCAAATATGAGATACACTTACCGGTTGTAGTTAAATATAAAGACAGACTCTTGCATAGCAATTGCCCGCAGGGAACCCAAATTCAATAGTATGGCATTTTCACGAACCTATAGACAAAAGCATAAACATGTGTATTATACTGACCAGTGACCAGTAATCATGGTGCATAAGTTTTTATCAGAAAAACAGAGGTTCCATAATAACTTTCAGAGATAGAAAGCACCCAGCATCGTTATTAAGAGGAAGAACAACAAGAATTAATTGATCGGATAAAATATCAAGCCTTGTTCAATGCAGCAGCTTACTGACTATTTTATTCTTGAGATTGTTCATATAAATATATTTTTGAGTGGATTTCACAATGCATAAATAAGCCCATAACTAGATAAATAGATCTTGATGCTGGAATTGTCTTCTCGTTAAAAAAAAACCCGGGGAGGGAAACATGTGGAACAAAGGAGAGAAATCAACCATTGAAGATTTATGAGCTGGTTTCTCCAATGTAATCAACATGAGATTTCTTTCTTTTTTTCTACAAGGATTATAAGCAAATCTACTTACACAATTTATTTTGCAGTTTCAAATGGCATATCTTTGTCATGGTTCTACAGACACAAGCACAAACTCTTGGGAATTGGGAGAAAGCCAAGTGTAAACTCTAAATTCAAACTTCTTTATATGGATGTTAAAAGCATGCAACTACCAAACCCAGATTATAATCATACAAGCTGCAATAATGCAGCAAAACTAAGAAGCATCTTGCCAGGAAATGGATGTATCAGTACCACCTGCATATAGATAAGATTCTGTTCTGATTATGCATGAATTCATAACAGTAGCTTGGCTTGTCAATATACCAGCAAAGAGGGCATTGTGTTTGTCAACCACAATGATGGATCAACGCTCCGTATGTCACGAGGACGGAGACCTGTAATCAGAAACCTAAATTTAAACAATGCCAGATTAAGTTTCATCAATAAACAATAACTAAATTGTCGGAGAGTTACTTGGATAACAATGTGCACTGAGAATAAGAAAGAAATATAGAAATAGGAAGAGCATAGTTCCAGTTATAATACAAATTATGTATGTGAATATCAAGGTTGCTTGAACATTAGAAAGTCATTCATATCTATGGGATGGGTGATAAAAATGCTATATTGAACAGAGCAGCAGGAAGAAGCAAACCAAAGTCCAGCCTATTAACAAAAGCAGTCCTAACAGAAAACAGATCATTATATTAGTGGAGTGTTCACCACTTGACTTTAGTAGATGTCGTCTGTTGACTTTTCTGGTTGATACCATTCCTTTCGAACTTACTTCCACAACCTTAAAAAGAAAAAAGAAATAGCACATGTATAAGAATATTTAGATGAAGTTACCATGAAATAACTGCAAATGATGTATTTATCTAACTAAACCGTATTTGAAGAGCCACACGAATGTCACATGAAGCTTAAACTATTTTAAGAAACAACGATGATATACCATGCATACCAAATCAATCTTTTTTCAGCCGAAGTCAAACCACATATTTACGTTAAGTATATAAGGATATTTCTTCCTTCCATGGCCTATAGAATTACTGGGACATTTATGCATATCTTGTGATACTTTGCTCTTTATTAAATATTAGTTACATTTTACAGAAAACAATTTCACCTTTTCTCAAATGTCATTACTATATATCTTACGCAGGAAATCTCATACTAGGAGTATGAAATTTGTGACCCATTTAAAATTTGGTTAAATTTGGCGGTTCCCGCCAAATATACCCACGGTTTTTTGGTCATTTCTATGCGGTACAAGAAATCAAAAACACTCCATATTCTCTGTTTGAATTTCTGAGTTTTATCCGATTGGGATTTCGATTGTACCATCGAAATACTTCAATCTGAAAGTGTTTCACGACTCTCAGATTTCCAAGTGTTTTTGCAATCCTCCGAATTTTCTACAATATGAACATTGGTCTTGTTGCCCATTTGTGTTTGTGATCGTTGTGTTATGTTCATTCATTTATGTTTGTTTATATATTTATGATAAAAATGTAGTGGTTATAAATATTAAAAGTTATACCCACAAAATCAAACAAATAACATGAAAGTATGAAACCAATGTTTTGAAAAACATACTTTAATGTTTGTATATAATTAATGTATTTTTTATAAAACGATAGATTTAAAAAGATATATTCAGGATGATATAGTTAGTTATTTAAAATGATATATTAACTTTATTCAATAACCAATGTATGTTCTTATCATCTAGTGTTCAAATTTCGTGCATCTCATTTAAACTAAGTAGCATTAGATTCGAAATCAAGTATTCTTTCGAAATTCAAACAAACCTCATAAACCGGATCACGACTGCCAAGGTTAAGAGCATCAGATAAAGACAAAACATTCCTCCTCGAACCATCAGTCGTAAACTTCTCGAGATCGTCGGAGCTTCGATAACTCTCTATACCCGAATCATCATCATCATTATCACCCGTAGAAGTTTCCTCCGTGCTCTCTTCCGTTGATTTCGCATAACGCCTAGACCTACCAGTGGACAAAACTTCAAGTGGAACGGGGAACAGAAAACAACAGGTCTTCCGCAGAGAAATCGCCGGATATGTTGGCTGGATCAAGGTGTTCGACGGCGAATGAACCAACGATAAATGCGGGAAGTGTGAGGAGGAACAAATCGGAGTTATAGCTTTTAAGGCCATTTTTGTAACCTAAAATCAATTAGTAGAGCTGATCATGTTTGGGAATCGGATTCTACAACGTGAATTTGTATGGGGTGGTGATGGTTGTTGGGGTTGGTGAGGAGGAGGACGACGGTGGGACTGACTGTAAGCGTTTCCGGTGGCTATCTTGTGTCCACGTGGATTTTATCCATTCTCGTGATGGTTTACCGCTAACTTTTGAAAAACTTTACTAAATTCTTTTTTTCTTTTAGATTTTATAATTAAAAACAGTTTCATTTTTCTTTTCCATTACTAAATTCTCGCAAAAGGTTTTGATAGTATTTTTGAGGCGGTTGCACAATTTTTACTCCACCAAATTTAATCTTTTAATTGAATGAAATTCTGAAAATAATAAGACTGTCTGAATCCAAATACTGTATTTTGATGGTTGGCAGAAAAGAGAGAAATTCAGATTCAATTTCTTTACTGTTTTCTGTTTGGTCATTAAATCTGTCAAATGACCAAAATATATTATTAATAACTTTTTAAATTTTTTTAATGATAAAAATATTTTAAAAGTGTTTTTTTTTGTTTTTTTTTTCATTAAATAGTTTTTTTCTTCGTAAAACAATTTTTTTTCTTCATAAATTCATAAGGTAAGGTGGAAATATATTTTAAAAGTATGTTTTTTTAATATTTTCTTCATAACATAATTCTTCTTCTTAAAACAAATTTTTTTTTCTTCATAAATTCGTAAGGTAAGGTGTTATGGTAAGTTCGATGTGTGAGTAGTGGTAAAGTAATGTGGATAGGTGGGGTGGGCTAAGGTAAGGTAAGACTGTAAGAGGGTGTAAGGATGTAAAAAGATGTGATAAGTTTGATGAGTGAATAGATTAGTGGTAGGGTAAGACAGGTGTGGAATGGATGGGGTAGGTTGGGGTGGGGTAGATGTAATATAAAGATGGAAGAAATGTGGTAAGTTATATATGGGGTGGATAAATTGGTGGTAGGTTAGGGTGCGTAGGGTAAGGCCGGGTGGGATTGGAATGGATGGGTAGGATGGAATAGGTGGGTAGGAAATCTCATTTAACCTCTTTTTATTCATCAATTTTACACTTACACAAATTCATCCATTTCATTTATTTACTAAATCTCATTTACATCCTTCTAATATTGAGTACTAAAAATCACTTATATATTGTGTACTCTATCCATTACTATTATTGAACATCCTTGATTTTTATACAATTTCAAACTATGTGTATTACATGTATACTTATCAAGTTCTTAAATTAATTACATTATGTAATAACAACCATTGATTTTAAGTAAGATGTAAATTGAACCATTCAGTAAAATGACACCAAACTCCAATGATAATCAACAAATGCCCCAAATTAATTTATATCAATACTGGTTTTTAAGTGTGCATATATATAAATATAAAAGTTTCGTACGAACGATTAAGGCCGAAGGTTAAAGACAAAGTACATTACATAAATAAATAAATAAATAAAAGTGGTTTTGATGAATTCATGATACAAGAGAGATGCCATCGACGATCAAGTCATCAGACAAGAGCTTGTTTGCTGCTTCGGTCGTATGAAATCCATCCCAAAAAACATATTCCGTTGCATTTGAACATGTCCCCGGCGACTCGCTGTTACATAAAAACGATGTCTCCACCAACCCTGTACCGCAACATGCCTTCCTTGCTTCAAAGAACCCTACAAACGATATTAATTATTCATTACATCATTTTACATTCAATATGTATTTATAATTATACGTATCCATCGTTTACCATAATCGCTAGGCTTCTGAATGAGGTCATAAAGAGGCTTGTAGATATCGAACACGACAAGATTAAGGCCAGTGAGTTTGGATTTTAGGGATAAAGAAGTTGCATTGAGCTTTTTATTGAAGTACTCGGCTACGGAGTTCATTTTTGTTACGCACTTGTTGCTGTCTTCACCAAAGATTGTAATGGATGCCGGTAAGCAACCAATTGGTGGCAACGCCGATACTCCGATCTTTCGTGCTCCTAGACCATATAATTCCTACAAAACATCATTTTAACTTTTAGCATTTACAACAAATTAGATTAAAAGAATGTTATTATAGTTTTCTAAACTTCCATCTATATTTTAAGCGATAGATTAATAAAACACGCTGATATCGGTTTGAGTGGAATTTGAAAACTTCATTATTTGGAATTTTGGATGTATCAATGGACCTAGCTTATATTTACACGTGTCATTTAATACCGGTATACGTTGACTATTGGTTTTTTCATTATTAGATACTGATAAATGATATTTCATGATATTAAAAATTGGACCAGACATTGAATCAGTCGTCTAACAATTTTAAAATTTGAACTGGTTCAACTAGTTGAACCAATCCTTAATTTAAGTTTATAAATTATAATAGTAAAGAAATTTTCTAAAATATTCTTGAAAAATATTTATGATCGATGCATTAAATTCTATGTCTTACAAAATAGCCAGAACTAGAAAAATTAGAAAAAAAAAGTACAAATCAAGCATGGTGGACCCAATATATTATAATGGGTGTCACTCGACACCGATAAAATTTTAAAATACTGAGTTTTATATGTATCAAAAACTCGAGTGGCACCTAAGATTTTTTTTAGTGACGCCTACGAAAAATATATAAAAGAATTGTATACATAAAAACTTAAAAGGAAAAAAAAATCCCAAAAGAAATTTTTAAATGAAAAGAGAAAAAGAAGCAAATGATCAGCCTAAAATCTTGTTATTTGTTAACTTTATATTGACAACTTGTTTCTGTCATGACATGATCCGTTTCAGAAATTTTTTTTAAAAATCTAACTACTAAACGTACTTTAAAAAATGAGACCGACAATAAAAGTTTCTGGATATGCCTCTGAAACCAAGACTTATGTAAAAAAGATATCTAAAAATTAAAATTCTTTTATGAAAAGTTGGTTTCTTTCCCGGTTCTGGTTCGCCAGTTTAGGCAAAAACCAGCCAGTTCTGACCAAACGGTTTTTAATACAACATAACTGAACCGGCTTTCTATACAGTTTCCGGTCCTGTTCGGTTTTTAAAACTGTGATTTTTCACATTTCACTTGTGATATATATATGTTTTCTTTTATGTACCTGGATGAAGTGGGAATAGGCTTGGATAAGCAAATCTGAGAATTGATAAGGCGTGTAGACTTTGTAAAGAAGTGGATTGACATAGTAATTTTGAACAAAATCACTACTTCCAGAGCTGACCAGGTATATTGAACCTTTGATTATTGTTGTTGCATTGGACTTTCCTGCAATCCCAGTAAGCTTCTTTTGGTATTCCTTGTAGTACCCAAGCTGCTTCTTCAATGGAATTGTATTCTACATTCAAATGCATCTTACAATTTTTTAATGCACATGTACAACTCATTATAGCATAACTATCATCATTGTCTACCATTAATTTAAATTTCACAATTAACTTCAAATATAAAACTCAAATTGTTTGATCAAAATTGAGTTACAGGTACCTAAGAATTAACAATTAAGACATTAATTTTTTTAAAAAGTTTCTAAAAATATGATAATATTTATTTTTTTAGTATGCATTATGTTTTCAAATTAATAATCGGGTTTAATAGAAAAAACCAATATATTTTTTATGATTTTGCGGTTTAGTCCCTCTGTGTTATTTTTTTCCAATAAAATTTTATAAGTAATACATTTGTTTGTGATTTTTGGATTTTTTTTCTTTATTTTTTCAAAAAAGTCTTCATGTTTGTGGATTTTTTAGGAAAAAAATAGTGAAAACATGTTGGTTTTTTGTGGAAAAAGTCAGGGTTGATTATGAAAAAAAAAAAAAACAAAACTTTTCCGAAAACCGGATTGAAAACAATAACTTGAGGACTTTCTTAGAAAAAAATAACACGAGGGACTAAAATCGCAAAAAAAAACATGAAAACAGTTTTTTTTTCATATTAAACCCTTAATAATCATATAACTTTTTGTTGATTATAAATTTCAAATTTTATTATATCGTAAATTAAAATTTGACATCTTTTCTTAATTTGTAATTAAAAAAATAAAGTTTTATGTTCGTTACAACGCACGGGCATCACAATACTTGTTTATTACGATAAACGAAATTTGGTCTTACATATAAGTTGGCAGTGGAGTCATAATATCCAGAGCCACCAGAAGCAAAGTTGGCTCCAAGTAATAGGTTTTTCCCTTTGGCTTCTTTGCTTAAAATGGCTGGAGGGTATGAAGTGAATCCTAGATTCTCCCCTGCATATATCGGATTGATATAATATAAAATAATTGTATATGCTAGATAACATAATTATCTCAGGTAGGGCTGCAAACGAGTCAAGTTTTTATCGAGCAACTCGAACAAGCCGAGCTTTTATAGAACTTGATTTCGAGCCAGAGCTCAAAACTTGAGCTCGAAAAAATTAACAAGCCGAGTTTGAGCTTTAAATGGCTCGGTTCGAGCTTTTATCGAGCTTTCCGAGCCTTGTAAATATATACATATAGAGTCAAGCTTTTCGAGTGATGAGCCTTGTAAATATATACATATCTAGTTGAGCTGTTATCAAGTAATTCAAACTTTTCAAGTATCAAGCTTAGAATTTATGAAGTTCGATCTCAATCTGTGTACCGAAAGAGTAACTCAAAAATGGTTTATAAACATATTCTAAGATACTCGAGCGTTTGCAGCCCTAATGCCAAGTTATTATATGAGTGTGACCTATTGTAAACAAGACCAGAGCCTATAATGTTTCTGATATGACCAAACTTGTATCATGTTTATAATGATCAATGATATTATCAACTCTAAGGGGGCGTTTGGTTCGCGGATTTTTTTATCTGGGATTTGCATTTTGTCAAAGGATTTGCATTATGCAGCATTTGCAGTTGTCAGGATTTTGTTAAAGAATTTGCATTATCTTATAGAAAAAATTTGTTAATCTGAAAAAATGCAAGGTAACTGAGATTTAAAATCCTAGGGGGGAGGCTGAGATTTTAAATAACAAAGAATGGAATGATTTAAGAAATCCTGAGATTTTAAATCCTTACTGAAATCTGCGAACCAAACACAAGATTTTAAATGCAAATCCCAGGAAATCCCAAAAAAATCCACGAACCAAACGTCCCGTAATGGGTTTTTATTATTTTACATTGGAATCATAATGTCATTATGTTGATATGGTCACAGGTGACCGTTATACACATACGCCTATTATTAGCTAACCATACTATTGGAAATCGAAAGCAATAAGGTCTTATACAAATTTAATTGTTTTATTGTACGTTTATAAATTGTGTATAATGCATTAGAAAATGCTTACCGGTGAAATCAGATGCAAGTTTTCCATTACAAAACCGGCCGGTTGGTTGGTGGTTGATGAAGTCTCTACCGTAAGGAGGAAAATTGGATTTGACAATGGTTTCAAGGTAATTGTTGTTTCCGACATCAACAACGGAGTCTCCGAAAATGAAAAGTGCTGGAACTAACGGTTGCCCGTTCGTTATCGTGGTCGATATTAATAAAACACCCATAAATAACACAAGAAAAACATCAATAATGCCCATTTCACTTTCTTTTTTCACAAACTGGAAACAATGCAATTATGTGTTTGTGTATGATATGGTCCATATGGAGTGAATTTATAACACATAAAAACTATAAAAGAGTGTTATTTCTTTATCTCTAAAAGAAGTAATATATTATTTTTTTATATAAAGTTGTTATTTGAATGATTTTTGTAAGATGATCTAGATATTTAACCTACTTAATTCATTATATGTTACCAAAAGATAATGGAGCACAATCACATGTTTGACTTGTACATTCATAATGCATAATTAGTAATTAAGTTGTAAAGTTTAAATTTTAGGGTTTACCTTCTGTATAAAATTAATATACCGACAACTCTAACTGAACCATGTCAAATCATCATAGATCCCTGAATTAACCGAACAATAAGGGGGCGTTTGATTCGCAGTTTTTTTTTCCCTGAGATTTGCATTTCTCAGGATTTTGTCAAAGAAACTTCATTATCTTTTAGGAAAAAATTGCTAATCTGAAAAATGCAAGTTAACTGGGATCTAAATCCTAGTGGGGAGACTGGATTTTTAAATAACAAAGAACGAAGGGTGATTAGGAAATCCTGGGATTTTAAATCCTTACTGAAATCTGCGAACCATTCACAGGATTTTAAATACAAATCCTAGTGAATCTTAAAAAATCTGCAAACCAAACGCTCCTAAAACATTTTAGGAAGGAGAGATGGGAAAGACTCGCTGGCCTAACTCAAGGGTTTTCTGACATGCTGCTCCTCTTGTCAGCTCGGTTTTACGTTCAAATGGTAGGATTTACTTTTAATAAACTACTAGCTTATTTAACCATATAATAATACATGGGTGTGTTTTAATAATTATTTTTTAAAAAAAATTAATATAAAATTAAATACAAACTTATTCATATATAAGGTTTTCTATTAAAAATAATTTTTTAATTAATGTTGGATTGTTTATAATTATTAAAGTATATCCTTTATTCAATTATATGAATTAAATAGCAAAGTATTTTAAGTGGATATTTTTTTCTTAATAATATATAAATTAGTAAAATAAAATGTTTAATTATGAAAAATACGGAAAAATAAAAGTTTACTAGTTGATAAAGCAACATGTGTCGTTAAAGGTTTTCTTTTATTAATATATGTAGATTTAGATATAAATATAGATATACATATACATATACATAGATACTTTCATATTTTATCATATGATCATTCCATTGTTTTTATTTTCGTTACATCCCTCAACTTTTTTATATTAATTACTCCGGTCCTTATGTTTGAGAAAATGCCAATTGACACATTAATTTAAAGCATGATAGATTTTATTGCTTATGTGTCATTAAAAAAATAACTGTATTTTCATATGTTCATATGTTCAATTCATCCTATTTTATAGGATCGTAGGATCCTACAGTATTTTAACAACACCACTCAAAATAATTAAATAGTTGTTAAAACTTGTTAACTAAATAGATTTAAGTTTGAGTTTTATAAATTATTGGAAACATATATGCCATCACAAATACAGTAATATAATCCACAGAATATGAAAAAAATGTTCACTTTAATATATAATTATAATTTGCTTGACATGTTCAAATTATACCATTTAATAAAGTTATAAAATGTTAAGTGGTTGGAAATTCCAAATTTACACTTCAAAATATATAAATTGTGAAAGCAAAAATTGGTATGCATTCTTTTGTCAGTATAGGATTTGCCTTGACCTATACAGTTTAATTTATATATTTTCATTCCAAAATCAATAAAAATAAATTATGGTTAGTTCTAACCTCCAAATAATTTATTTGATTTATCTACCTGTAATAACTTGCTTGTAAAGCCACTTCAATTTCATCCATATGTTATTGTTAGTTATTATAAATCCTTATTTAGTAATATATAGAGTTGGGTTTAATGAAAAACCAATGTGCATTAGGAAACCAACATGGTGCATAAACAATCATAAATGCATCAAGAAGATTATTCAATGTCATTATAGGTATATTTCTTTTACTTTAATTTAGTAGATTTTACGAATCAGATTTAATACTAGAAAATCCTATAATTACTATACTTACTGATTTTGATGAGATTTATCAATTAAAGAAAAGTGATATTTTACATGGAAATATGAGAGGTTTCTATTTTGACATTTTACATGTATACCATTTTGCCCCTATGCACACCGATGCATCAATCAGATGATGCATCCGAAAAGTGATATTAGTACATCATTGTCACCTTGTTCTTTTTAATGAATGTATCAGATCCAATGTCTGCGATTGATAGATATTGGTTTCCTAAGGTTTCCTGATACACATTGGTTTTTTATTAAACTCACTTTTAAATATTCATCATTTATTTTTTATACGTTTTCAATATATGAATTATAATACATTGATTATTGTTTAAACTAGAAAAGTAAATATGTAATCCTCTAACGGTGGTTTAAAGGTTGAGTCATAGGTTTCTTCAAAAGAAGTCCAGAGTTTTATTCTTACAAGTTTCAGGTGCGTTTAACAAGTGAGAATTTTCGGTCTGAAGTTTTTAATAAAAATGAAAACAACGATGGTTTTTAAGAAAACAAATTTTAGAGATGAAAATGTGTTTGAATGTGTTATAAATATTTCTTTTTCCTTTTTCATTCTTCATTCTCTTTTAAAACATAGATTGAGATGACTAGATTAAAAACAAAACATGAAAGCCTAAAAAAATGTGTTTTCAAATTTCATTGTAATTTTGAAAGCTAAAAACTGAAAACATCTAAAAAGGATTTGAACGCATTATTCAGAAACCCTTTTTTCGACGAAAATTTTCGCTGAAAACATGTCAGCTAAACGAACCATATATTTGCTTCTTTAACCTCGCATTATCAAAGTCTGATGCCTAAGTAAGCTTTCACGTCTAAATAATGAATATAACTAAAACACCGTTGAACTTATCGCACAGGAAAAAAAAATCGCTCAATGTTGTAAGCAAAGTGGGTTTGCACCCCCTACTGTTGTGGCCAAGTTTCATTTGGGGCATACAAAAAGTAGGGATGAGCTTTCGAAACCGAAAATGCCTAAAACTAAGAAACGAGAACGGTTTGAAAATAAAATGGTCTCGTCTGGTTCCGGTTATTTCCATTGCGAACATTTTGTTAATTGTAAACTAAATAAATAAGTATATGAAATAATTGTAAAGATCTATAAGGAAAGTATTTTGGTTTTTTTATTGTCTTATTGATTATTGTCCCTTATATTCTACTAAGTGTGTGCATAATTCAGAATAGAACCTTAAAACCGATGAATCATATTGAACCGGATTAAAATTACATCCATTCAGTTTGTTTCTCAGTTTTGGTCTTTTTTTTAATTTCTTAGTTTTATTTAGGTTTGGTCCGGTTTTGTATTTCTTTTTCACTGTAAAAGTAAGAAAACCAAGCTTGTAGCCGAATTGGTTTTGCCCTTGGTTTAATTTAGTATTGTTTTTGTTTAGTTCGATCTCCAATCAATCCGGTGGATTCGATTTTGAACCGTTAGACACCAATATAAACAAACTAGTTTATAGACCAACGTATGAGATAAATACTTTTAATAAATATTATTAATATAAAACAAATATAAACTAAAAACTAAAAGATAAAAATATAAATAATAAAAAAATAATAATGCTATTATTATTTGTCGAAACTATTATTTTTCTAGTTTATAAACAAATATTAATAGTAGCTAATTATATATTTATAAATTTATATATTTTAATTGATATAAATTAATATTTTATTTTATGTATAACATAATGTTTGTATAATTTATAACAAGAAATAAATTTGTAATGAAATATGTTTTAATAATTATCTTTTATTTGTCAAATATTTAATATTTTTGTATTAGATGTATTTCTTTTTAAGAAAATTGTAATGACCTTATAAATAAATAAATAAAGTTTTTAATTAGAAATGCATATAATAAGTTAAATTATACAAGATTTATGTTTGTTAGATTTTAATAATTTATTATGAATAATAATCTTTTTATTTATAAATTAATGTAATTTAATTAGAAAAGATTTATTAGATTTTGATAAAATTTAGTTTTTAAATAAATATATAGTTAAAAATTATCATATTTTAGAATATTTGGTTTAGGTTAGATTTATTTATTTTATTTTTTATTTTAATTATTATAAGTTGTATTTAACATTTATTTTAAAAATAAACAATTGTTCTTATCTTTTATAGTGAAGTGTGAAACCAACACATAACAATTTGTGTTCTTCTTTATTATATGTATGTGTATGTATGTGCCATGAGATCCATTGCGAACATTTGTTAATTGTAAACATTGTGAACCAATAATAAATTGACACATGCATAAGCATCATGAAATACATAATAAAAGATTTAATTAAATCAAAATAAGGGCAATTATGAAAACAAATTCAAAAATGAAGAATCGTAATTAAACACCTTGAATCCGATGACTGTAACCATGTTTTGTATCTGTGTTTTATTAGAGCAATTTAAGCCCCAATAATGTGATATTCAAAGCATCGAAAATCAACACTAATCCAAAAAATTTAGTTCTTGAATTGCATGAATGAATTGAATTCAATGTGTTTTAGTCTTCATCACGTTCATCGACTACAATTGACATAAACAATCAACGAGATAAAAATTTGGTCTTCACCTTGAACATGTTTATCATCTTCACTAGAAAACATAAAAAACCTTGAACCTTTATCACCATCCATTGTCATTCATCATCGTTGTATCATAAGAATTATTTGTAAGAATTCATTTTGAACTTGTTGAATCCTACGAATCATCTTTAAACATTCATTTTGAACCCCGTTGAATCCTACAAAGCATTTGTAAGCACACTTTGAACCCGTTGAAGAATCAATTGTTTCACAGGATTCATACGCTTTGCTTTGTTCAACGAATTAATGTTCAATATGTTCATCATATTTACACATACTTCAACTCTTCGGCTCACTACAACCACTCAAATCCAAACAAACCAAACTTGCTCCAAAGGAAAATGGTGACGAACACTTGACCACTTCAACATGAAAAATGATGAACCTGGTGAAAAAGTTGAGTTTACTTTTCATCGTGAGAGAAGCACATAAAAAAAGTGTTCTTCTTTTGTTTTTCAAAACCCCTTAATAAATTGTCAAAGTATTGGATCGTCAACGAATTAATGAAAGCCATAGGCATGAATACGTCGGCCAACAAAACATCGTACATTACTTAACCTCATTTTTTAAAATATGAAAACTATTGATAGCCATACGTGATAAGATGTAAAAACATATCATCATATCTTATTCTAATAAGGGTTAAAACACAATCTTATCAAATAAAAATAACATGATACTTTTCTCCTCCCCAAATTAAAACCTTAAATGCAGCAAAGCCCCTCCTCCTGCTGGCGCCCCTGACGATGGCCGCCACCCCCCGATGACGGCGATGCTGACCACCATCACTTCGGCAACACAACACTTTGACGACGTAGGTTTTTTTTCCAACTGTCTTTCATCTTTTTTCAACATTTTTGTTGATATATTCTATTTTAGCCTAAAATTGTTTGTATATATTTTGATAACTCAGATAATTTATAATACAAACAGACTTGTGAATTTTCTTATCAGACCTCAATATATTATCAATACCACCTCTTATGCAATCAGACAACACTTTAATGTAATTCGTGCATGTTGAGATATTTGAAGAATTCTGATATAACCATTGCAATCTGCATATTGACTAACTGCCACTAGATATCAATATATGATGAAACCTTCACCTTTAAAATCGGATAATTTTTTGGAACCATATTAATGCCCGTAATTATGTAAAATGTTATTGACTAAATTGCATCTTTGAACACGTGTATATTGCTATTTTGCATGAAATGAAACATTTTATCAATACACATGTAAATTGTTAAATTTACATCTCAAAGTTGAGTGTGGTTATTTGTTGGTTTTTATATTTTCTGTTATATTGTTATAATTTTGTTATGTTCACTGACTTTCTGTTTAGTTGGTTGGGCTCCAACCCTTTTCAGTTGTTGGGCTTCTGGCTGTTGGCCCAGGTCAGCTAGGGTATCTTCCTTGGTTTATTTAAAGGATGCTACGCCTCTTCTTTCCAACAGATAGAAAAAGTCTCTGGTTTGTTTTTTGTTAAAAGTTCTAAAAGCTTCTCTCAGTTCTTAAGTTTTCCTTCTCTGTTAATATTGAATGAAGTTGTAAAATCTTGGTTTTGTATATCGTTTGAGGGTGAGATTCATCTGTCGATGAATACTCAGAGTGTAATTGTAGAGAGCTTTCTTATGTAAGTAATAGGGTGGCTTATGCCGGTTGTGAATTAGGTTGATAATAAAAGTGTTTTGTGGTTAAATCGTGTTGTTTGGCCTGGTTCGTTTCTGATTTCATGGTATCAGAGACTAGTTGTGAAAAAGGGATTAGGGTTTTTTTGCAACCTAGGGTTTGGTTCGTTGTTGTGGCCGTGTTTTGTTTCGCTGTTAAGTGGGGTTTCCCCTCAAAACCCGTTTTGTTCGAACCCTTTCCGCTGCGGTACTCATCTGGTTCATCTTCTTCATCGCATCGACTTGGTGGATTGCACTGTAAGGTTTTCTATCTTTCTCGTGTTGTAGCAAGTTCCTGTTCTTGGGAGTTTCCGTAGGTACGGGAATCAACTGCCCCTGAGAATCAAACTTGGCCTATAGACGAGGCTCTGTTGTGTTTAACTGTTTTTTTTTTTTTGTTGTTCGTTGTTGCATCCATCTGTGTGGTTGGGTAGAGAATCAGTCCTGGCTTGACCTGGCGTCTTGAACGTTCGTGGAATCCTGCCATTCACGGACCTATTCTCTCTCTGTGATTTCTTCTTTTATTATTTTTTGTGTCTTGTGTTCTGGTTATTTGCAATATTTGACAAGGTGTGTTCTCTGTTTTTAGTTGGTCTCTAGCTTATGTGTGCTGATTTTGGTTTATTAAATCTTTTTAATATGGGAGATCAGGAAGAGACCTTAATTAGTAGACTTGATTTTGGTGATCCTCTATACTTACATGCGAGTGATACTAGTAACACTCCTCTCATCAATTTTAAATTGAAGGGTACCGAGAATTATAAATCATGGGCTGTTGCTATGGAATTAGCCCTTCAAACCAAAAACAAAACTGGTTTTATTGATGGATCTTTTGAACGACCTTTAACTAATGAAACCTTGGGAAAACAATGGGATCGTTGCAACGCTGTTGTTATTATGTGGATTTTAGGTACTATGTGTGACGATTTATATAATGGCCAGATATATTCCAAAAATGCTACTGATATGTGGGCTGAACTAAAAGAGACATACGACAAAGTTGATGGCTCTATTATGTTCAACTTACATCACCAGATTAACTCGCTTACTCAAAATGGCACCTCTGTCTCTGATTATTATCACAAACTAAATTCCTTATGGAGACAATATGATATTATGATAAAGCTTCCTCAGTGCACATGTGAAGCATCAAAAGATTTTCAAAACCATTCAAACCTTTTAAAACTCATGCAGTTCTTGATGGGTCTTGACAATTCTTATCAGTCTCTTAGAAGCAACCTTTTAACCAAAGACCCATTACCAACTGTTAAAACTGCCTTTTCAGTTATTTCAAGAGAAGAGTCGCATCGATTGTCCACAAATGGTGGTCAATCGGCTGTCTTCTTCTCTAAATCTACCCCTTCATCAAAACCTGTTGCTAACCCTGAGTTGAAATGTAAAAAATGCCAAAGAAGTGGGCATACAATTGAAAGATGTTTTGAAATCATAGGGTACCCTTCAAAAACTAACAACAATCTGAAATGCACTAAATGTGGAAGAACTAACCATTCTGTTGATAAATGTTTTGAAATTGTTGGCTACCCCTCTTCCTGGAAAAAGAAATCTAACAACAGCTCTTCCCAAGTTTCTCTTCCAAATCCGAATTCCAGCCCAAGTGAGGTATCTAACGTGTCCTTAACTAAAGATCAATTGTCAAAGCTGATGAATTTTCTTGAAGACAAACCTAAGCCCGTTACGTCACATTCCAACATGAGTGGTAATTTCAATATTTCTAATCCTTTTATTGTTTCTAGTTCAAGATTAGATTTTCAAATCAATACTCACTGCTGGCTTATTGATTCTGGAGCAAATCATCACATGACTTGCTCTGACAAACATATGTTTAACACTGTTGATGTTACAAATTTAAATATCAAAGTCACTCACCCAAATGGGACTGCTGCCAAGGTCACCAAAATTGGTGACTTACGGCTAACTGAAACAGTCACTTTATATAATGTATTAGTTGTTCCTGAGTACACCGTTAATCTGTTATCTGTTTATCACCTTGTTAAGGATAGTGAGTTGTTTGTTGGATTTGATGAAAGTCATTGTTACATTCAGGATTTGAAAAACAATGTGACTCTGGCGACTGGTAAACAGTATGATGGGCTATATAATTTCTACCTTAACGTACAAGGTAATGAACATGCCTCCCTTCATGTTCCTGCCAGTCATGAATCTGCCTTATTATGGCATGAAAGACTTGGTCATCCCTCTGATCAAGTCTTAAATGTTCTTAAAAATTCTTTAAAACTTGAAAACAATAAAACTACTCATCCCTGTGAAATTTGTCATTTGGCCAAACAAGTTCGAGAACCATTCCCCTTAAGTGAACACAAAACTACCTATTTGGGTGAATTAATTCATCTTGATGTATGGGGCCCATATAGAGTTACAAGTAAGGAAGGCTACAAATATTTTCTTACTCTCGTTGATGATTTTTCTAGAGCTGTTTGGACCTTTTTACTCAAGTCCAAAGAGCAGGTTTTTGAAAATATTGTTTGTTTTTACAACTTATTAAAAACCCAATTTAACAAAGTTGTTAAAACCTTTAGAAGTGACAATGGGTCTGAATTTGTTAATACAAATATGAATGCCTTTACACGACAACATGGTATTGTTCATCAAACATCCTGCCCCTACACACCCCAACAAAATGGTCTTGTTGAACGAAAACATCGACACCTTTTAAATGTAGCTCGCACCTTATTATTTCAAGGAAATCTTCCATTGTATTTGTGGTCTGAATGCATCCTGACTGCTACCTATCTGATTAACAGGCTTCCCACATCTGTCCTCAAAGGAAAAAGCCCCTATGAACTGGTCTATAACACCAAACCACGTCTCTCTCACATTAGAACCTTTGGCTGCTTATGTTTTGCCAAGATTTTAAATGTTACTGATAAATTTTTACCAAGATCTGAAAAGTGTGTCTTAGTTGGATTTTCTAATGAAAAAAAGGCCTACAAGCTCTATAGCATTGGAAGTCGTACTTTTCTGTATTCCCGAGATGTTAAATTCTATGAAACTGTGTTTCCTTACAAACCAACTAACAAAGATCAACACACTTTATTAGATCACAATTATCAGTCCTTTTTTGAAAAAAATAGTTTTGGTGTTGATCAAGAGCCCAATGATGAGAGCCATACAATGTTAAATGGAGATGGTATGGACCATAGTGATCATGGTCGGAATGAATGGGAAGATTTTTTTGAAGACTACCATGCAACACCAAGTAATGGTGATGGCAATAAGTCTCAAAAATCTCCCATTCATGAGGGACAGGTTGAACATGTGTCTGATGCAACTCCAAATGAAAATGAGGGAGCTTCTGAGGGCACCCAAGTTGATAATACCATTGTTCAACCTGCTGCTTCGTCCCCATCTATCCGTCGGTCAGTTAGAAAAAGTAATTTCCCTGCCAAGTATAATGATTTTGTTGTTAATAGTAAAGTTAAATTTGGTCTTGAAAAGGTTGTAAATTACTCTCGATTGACTGGTTCTGATTTTTGTTTTATTTCCAACTTAAATAAGTCAAACGAGCCAACCACTTATTGGGAAGCTATAAAACACCAACATTGGATAGATGCAATGAACTTGGAAATGGAAGCCTTACATCGAAATAATACTTGGGATTTAGTTAACTTACCTTCAGATAGAAAAGCTATAGGATGCAAATGGATTTACAAGATAAAATATAAAGCTTCTGGTGAGATTGATAGGTATAAGGCTAGATTAGTTGCAAAAGGATACAACCAGAGGGAAGGTCTTGATTTTGATGAGACTTTCTCTCCTGTTGTTAAGATGGTCACTGTTCGTTGTTTATTAAATCTCTCTGTTTCTAATGCCTGGCCCATTCATCAACTAGATGTGAATAATGCATTTCTGTATGGTGATTTAGAGGAAGATGTCTATATGTCACCCCCATTGGGTTATTTTAATAAAGTTGAAACTAAAGTATGTAAACTTCGCAAGTCCCTTTATGGTCTTAAACAAGCTCCCAGAAAGTGGAATGAAAAATTTACCTCAGCTTTATTAGAAAATGGATTCATACAAAGTAAGAGTGACTATTCTCTCTATATTAAATGTGTTGATACTGTGTTTGTTGCTCTCCTTGTATATGTTGATGATATTGTTGTCACTGGTAATGATCAAGATGAAATTAATAAATTCAAATTGTTTTTAAGTTCTAAGTTTCAAATAAAAGACTTGGGTATTCTAAAATACTTCCTTGGAATTGAGATTCTGACTTTGACTACTGGAGTTTGTATGTCCCAACGGAAGTACTGTCTTGATCTTCTTTCTGAATTTGGAATGCTTGCCTGCAAACCAGCCCAAAATCCTTTAGATCCTAGTGCTTTTATGAGTTCCAAGGGATATGAAAGTCCTGCTGATCTCATTCTGACCAACATTACTGTTTATCAAAAATTAGTAGGAAAACTCATCTATCTTACTATAACTAGACCAGATATTACCTATACTGTACATGTTTTAAGCCAGTTCATGCATCAGCCCCGACAGTCTCATTTCAAATGTGCTATTCGATTATTAAAATACTTGAAAAATGAGCCTGGTCTTGGAGTTCAAGTAGCAGTTTGTAGTTCAACTAAACATGTTTTAACTGTCTTCGTGGATGCTGACTGGGCAAAAGCCGTCATGCTACGAAAGTCAGTTACTGGCTTCTGTGTTTATCTTGATGGAAATCTTATTTCCTGGCGAAGCAAGAAACAACCAACTGTTTCTCGTTCTTCTGCTGAGGCAGAATATCGAGCTCTAGCTTCTGTTACTTCTGAAATTATTTGGATACTTAAGGTTTTGCGTGACTTGCACGTCTGTGTTGAGTTGCCTGTCAGTGTTTACTTAGACAGTAGGGCTGCTATCTTGATTGCAGCTAATCCTGTTTTTCATGATCGTACAAAACACTTTGAGCTTGACTTGTATTTTGTGAGAGAAAAAATTTCTGCAGGAATTATAAAGGCTATCAAAGTTAACTCTTCAGAAAATGTGGCAGATGTTTTCACTAAAGGTTTGCCTGTTCCTTCTCATTCCAGGTTGTGTAAGAAACTTAACTTGTTAAATCATTTCCACACTCCACTTGACGGGGGGTGTTAAATTTACATCTCAAAGTTGAGTGTGGTTATTTGTTGGTTTTTATATTTTCTGTTATATTGTTATAATTTTGTTATGTTCACTGACTTTCTGTTTAGTTGGTTGGGCTCCAACCCTTTTCAGTTGTTGGGCTTCTGGCTGTTGGCCCAGGTCAGCTAGGGTATCTTCCTTGGTTTATTTAAAGGATGCTACGCCTCTTCTTTCCAACAGATAGAAAAAGTCTCTGGTTTGTTTTTTGTTAAAAGTTCTAAAAGCTTCTCTCAGTTCTTAAGTTTTCCTTCTCTGTTAATATTGAATGAAGTTGTAAAATCTTGGTTTTGTATATCGTTTGAGGGTGAGATTCATCTGTCGATGAATACTCAGAGTGTAATTGTAGAGAGCTTTCTTATGTAAGTAATAGGGTGGCTTATGCCGGTTGTGAATTAGGTTGATAATAAAAGTGTTTTGTGGTTAAATCGTGTTGTTTGGCCTGGTTCGTTTCTGATTTCATAAATAATAACAACTAGTCAATATTAATGCACATTTGAACATGTGTATATTGCAGTTTTGCATTAAATTTAACATTTTATCGTAACGAACACGTTCATTTGGTATAGTACTCAGGTTCTCCAGTCTAATATGATACCCCAGTCTTTTTTAGAAGGAATCAGGGAGAAAAAAGTAAATTACTTATATAAACTGCTCCTTTTTATCTACAAACAATTCAATTGGAAGTTACAAACTATAAAACTACAAAATTGATTGACGCAACACCGCCATTTTTAAACAAAGAGGTCTTCAAATAGAGGACATCTCGTTCCATTGTATCTAAAACAAACTTCCATAAACAACATCTCCAACAACGCAGAACCTTCATTTACAATTAGTAAGTATTAATTAATGATAATTCTTATGCTTTTAATTGTTATTTGAATACATTTGGCTTTAGAGAATAGGATGCCTGAAGAAGCCAATCTACTATAAAGTATACAAAAGATTTGGTTGATTACCATGTATATAATTCAAGGTAATGAGCTTATTAAAAGACTCACCAAAAGTCAAATAGTCACTTCCAATAAAAAGAAATTGTATTTCTGCCTCTAATTCAAACACATTTCACAACAATCATTGGGTCCTTACCATCATGCTTTTTTTTTTTTTCCAGATCAAATAATGATAGTTCATAAGAGTACCAAGTAACTACACATTTTATCTTCATTTCAACTGTTCGCATTTTTTAACATCTATATTAAACTTACCGATAGCAATCCTTCCAATGTTAATATACATGTTCAGTACCCACATTCTATCCAAGGCAGTTCATTGATTTTTTGGGCCCCGGACAAAAACGTATAACAGGGCCTACACATACATAAATACACACACAGGTTTGTGTGTGTGTGTACAAACATATATAAAATTAATACATTGCTATTTTGTGATATGTTGCTATTTTAGGATTACGCTGTCATTTTACGCAGACGTTGCTATTTTGTGCAAACCTGGTGCTGACTTGGCAGCTTACGTGGATGCCTAGTCAGCACCTAACCACACCTAGTCATCAACGGTTGCTATTATGGAATGATTTCTTAGAGTTCAATGTTTTGATTAAAAAAAGTTCAGATGGTAGGATGATATTTTGGACGAAATATTTGGTAGGTTGCTGTAATAAAAACTTTATGTACGATAGGTTGCTATTTTGTGCAGTTTGCCCTTGTCATTAATTAATAATCAATATTAAATATGAATTTTAAATGTTCTAAAAATAATTAAATTAATGAATGTGGTATATATGATATTAATGATGTTTAAGAGAGATAATATGATACTAATTATTAAAATTAGGTATATATGATATTATAATGTTTAGGAGGGATATATATGATATTAAAATTTTTAAGTTTGGTATATATGATATTATGAAGTTTTGGAGAAGCATATATGAAATTCTCCTAATTAAATAAATGTTTACACGACAGTAAAAATCATTTTTGAAAAACATCATTAAATGTCTTTCGTTTAAAAAGTTATTGGATTGCATATATATTTTTGTATTACTTATTGAACTTTATGATGATATTTTTTTTTATATAAAATTGAACTTTTTGTATTGTATCATTTAAGTTAATCAAGAAAAAATTAGTGTATAAGGATTCAAGTATATTATATGTTTTTTTGTCATATAGTGTGCCATAACTTTTACGGTGCTAATTTTTAATTTATATCATAAGATGATGTTGGAAAAATCATATATGGTCGTCGAATTAGTGCTTCATATTTAGAATTGAGCTCTTCGTTTGAAGTTTTATTGCAGGATGATAGTAAATCTACATTTCTATTATGGTTATGTTTTATTATATATGTATTATTTACTACATGACTTTGTTTTATTTCTTAATAAATGTCTTTTTATTTATATGGGATCTAAGATAAAGAGAAAATTGTATGACACACCACACACAGAGCATGTTAGGTTTTATTGTGCTATGATAACAAGCTTTCTAATATATGTTTCGCGTGTTACTCTTATGCTATTCAATTCAAGTATATTATAATATACTTGTAATACGTTAATTTCAATATTCTTATGCATTATTTCAGGTTTTACTATATTCTTTTTCTATTTATAAAATTGTCGGTTAATATGTCGTTTTCTACGGATTTAACGAAGATAGAGTTCAAATCGGTGACGCCAGAGGCAGAAAATATTAGAAGAATGTTGTGTGGTTGATGTTTTATTAACATTTAATAGTTTGATGGTTCTCTGATGTTCTGTTATTCGAATGTACGTATAATGTATTGTTAACAGTTGCTTCATGTGTATACATGATATCACTGGTGGACCTACATTGAGAAGAGGGGTAGCCCGTGCAACAGGTCCCCTCCCTAATAACCTCATTTCGTATTGAAATTTTATATGTGCAACCGGCAAAAATTTAATTGTGCAACTTACGTTATTAAAGAAGTCTTAAGTGTGCAACTTGATTTAAGAATTTTATCCCTCCAATGAAACAATAAAATTAAAGTTGAATGCCTAAATAACTAATAAGTAACAGAATTAAAACAAGAAATAAATGATTTAAACCCAAATTCAATGATTTTTATAGCCTAAATTAAAGTCCAACATCTTCCAATTATTAGACCGGTTGTCTTTAGTTGGACAATTGCATTAGTTGAGTTTACTCTTTAATTGAAAGTTAAATTGAAAGTTCATGTCTAATATCTTTAGTTAATTAATTTACTCTTTAATTGAATCATTGAAATTTAAGACTTGAAAAGCCAACTCCGGCGTGTCAGCTTAGTTATCCTCGTCAAGCCACTTACTTGATGTCTAGCTTCCCAAAATTTAATTTTAGTTAGTTAGTTTACTCTTTAATATTTAATTGTTAATTGTTAATTGTAGGTTTTATAATATCTTTTGATCGATAATTTTTTTAAAAGGAAGTTATCGAAAAGTGGTAGTCACGAATGTCATATTGGAGATGTAACTTGTTAACTTATACATCTTAATAAATTGTGTTTTTATTCAGTATATGTTAGTTTATTGTTATTTAAAATTATACGTTCTATTTTAAATCATAAATACCCATTTGTTAGCCCGACCCGATCAAGATTATCACTTGAAATTTTAAAACGTGAACGCAACAAAAATTTGTGCAACGGGTCCCTTGGGTGGCTGGGTCCACCACTGCATGATATATTATTCATCTTATACTATTCCAATTAATGTATATTATTCATCTTATAAATTACAACTACATGTTTCACATTTAATGTTGTCACGTGCACCGCATGGTATCACACTACTTATCTATAAAAACTAATAAATGAGTAAATATATTTATTCCTTGTGAAGCCACGTGTCGATTCATGGTATTTATATCTAATAAAAGAGTAAATATTATAGATAATAATAATATCTAAACCATTATTGTAACAACCTAACTTTTGATCCAGTCGTAAATTCAGTATTTTTGAACCGATAATGTAATATTATTACATTATTTGAATTATAAATTAAATAAGTTATGAAATATTTAATTAAATTATATAAATATTTAAATTATGATTTAATAAATTATTAAAGATAATTAAATAAAAGAGATATAATATACAAAAGTAATAGTGGGTTAAGTAGCAAATATAACTAGATGAAGTATATAAACGAGATTTATGAACCATTTAATCATTCTTCACTCTCTCTCTACTCTCTCTCTACTTTCTCTCTCTACTCTCTCTCTCTCTAAAATCTCATAAATTCACCATAATTTGCAAAACAATTGGAGATTAATCAAGAAGCAGTTACAAGGAGTAGAAAACTACAACAATCTACAAAGAATTCGAGGTAAAAATCGACATTCTAAGCTTTTATTTTCGGTTTTGAAGAACAAATTCGAATTTAACATTTTCATTAGAATTAAAGCTATTTAACTTGAGTTTTAACTAGAATATGTATAATATAATCAAACATAGGCTTAATACTAATTATATTCGTGATTTATGGCATAGAAATTCATGTTTTAAAGCTCTAAAATATGAACAAATTCGAGATGCCAAGAACAAACTCGAAAAAAAACATAGAACAAACTCGAAATGGAGATAAATTCGAGAATGGGTTCGAATCTAGGCATCAAATTCGAATTGAAGCCCTCGAATTTGTCCTTAGGTTCGAAAGGGTATTCAAATTTAAGTCTCATTCAACTTTAATGCCCATATTCGACTTTAATATTCAAGAAATTATCTTGGGATTGAATTTGGTACCATATTTGAATATAGGTTCGAATTTGTTGATCTATATTCGAATCTAATCATCAAAATTCGAAATGATGATTCGAATTTAGTATATATGATTCGAATTTGTTATATAAATTCAAAACCCCACTCCTTAAATTCGAATATATATTGAATAAAATACATAGACAATGCATAAAATAAATGAGTATATATATATATATTAATATATGTATATTGACCCTTGAGAATTTATAAAACAAAGAATATTACTGAAAGGATGATTTATGAATGAACAAGTTATCAGAATCAGATAAAGTAAAGACTTAAAGACTAAAGATGATGATATTGACACGAGATTGATATGATAATTCTGGACAGGTTCAGTGAAATTCTGAACATAAATACAAAGATAAAATCATGAGATAACTCAGGTGGCAGATTTTACATCTGTTTGATAAAGACCCAGATCATTGAGTTATTAATATTCAGATTTAACATGCTTGAATTTCCGGTTGAGACATATTGTTGATGCTAGATTGATTTGACATTCATATTATCAGCTGGATTGTGACCTGTGCACACCATGGTTGGATGTTGCCCAGTGGATCATGATAGCTAACTGACTTATCATTTCATATGATATTGCTTTCACTGTTCATTTCAGATATTGCTTTAAGATTACTGCTATCATGACTTTGATTACATATGCTTCATCATTGCATATACTTGACATATTGATTCAGCTTGATTAGCCTTATCGGTCTATCGTTCTAGCCCGGCTATTTCACCAGTTCTATTGAACTTGGTAATGACCTCCGATGTTCCGCCACGTTGATTTACTGGTAGCTAGCCCAGTATGTGGCTGATCCCCACGATTTAAGCGTGAGTGTGGCTTGAACATCATCCGACTCTATGACTTCTATGTCTCAATCATGAGTGGCTGTAGCGGCAGCCTTGACATATCACGCTAGACTTATGATGATTCGCTTGACATTGCATGTTAATTTGAAAATCTATTTACTCACTAAGCATTGTTTACGGTTGCTACATTAACATTTTTACAGGAAAAAATAAAGGAAAGTCACCTGCAGGACCTAGTACTTAGGTCATACAAGAATCAAGTGAAGTTTCATAGACCTCTACTCAGCAAACCATTTTGGTACTGATTGGATGATGATATTGTGGTGTTCTGGGTAGATTTATCTTGATTGTGTGATGACATGAACTAGATTAGATTAATTTAAAAACGGTAATCTGTATTAAACTTAATCCTAATATGCCTGTACTGTAATTTATAATTCCGCAATTAATTACTCTATCTTAGTTATGATTGATATCGTATTGAATGATGTGGGACCTAGACTCGTGAGAACCGCCCCACAAGGGGTGGTCTTCACACATATCTATCTAAATATAATATAATCTATATTTAAATTCAAATCAAATTTAATCCTATAAATTCTAATCTTCTAATAAGTTATTACTTATAATACGGTAAAAGTTTAAAAATAGAGAAAAACAAATATTATTCATATACATACATATATTTGGATTTATAGGAAATTAATACATGATAAATGATAATATCATTCTTATATACTTTTGTTTAAAAAAACAATATATAATTTTTACCTTTAGTAAATTATAATTTATATATTAACAACGATGTATTAAAAAATATCCACACGGATATATAAATCAACTAGTTATTATTATTATTTTACCAACAACTAAATTAAAGTAAGCAATATATAAAAACTAATAAAATAGTAACTTTACTTATTTTTTATGAAGTCGCATATCATCATCATGAATCAAAACGTGACATTTAGATTTAAAAAACAAAAAAATTTAAAGTATATCTATCTAAGTCTAATATAATCTACTTTTAAATTCAAATCAAATCAAATCAAATCAAACAAAATCTAATACTCTACTTATTTATTAATTATAATATTATATAATATAAGTTTAAAAAATATAAGAAAATAATTACTATTTATATATATATAGAAATATATAAAATTAATAGGTCATAATAAATAATAATATCATTCTTATATACTTTTGTTTATAAAAATGATATTTATATATTTTCCTTTTAATTTATTATATTTTATATATATTAAATAAACTAGTGAATTAATAAACTACTTCCTATAACTAAATAAAAGTCCGTCTGACCAATATAACTAAATTAATTAATTATATTAATCAAATCTATCTATTCTATTATAAGAGTAACTAGATGCCACATGGCACCTCAATATAGCGCCACTTGGCTTAACCTGTGATTGCCACATGTACCCTACAATTTTGGCGTTTAATTTGTTTTTAAAATTTAAAATTTGATTTTAAATCTAAATATAATAATAACAGAATATCTATATTCATTCTTGTGAAGTCATGTGTCATCACCATGAATCGACACGTGACATTTATAGATTTAAAAAATAAAAAAAAAATTAAATTATATCTATCCAAATCTAATATAATCTACTTTTAAATTCAAATCAAGTCAAACAAAATCTAATACTTAACTAACTTATTAATTATCATATAATATAATAAAAGTTGAAAAAATATCTATCTATTCTATTATAAGAGTAACTAGATGTCACATGGCACCTCAATATAGCGCCACTTGGCTTAACCTGTGATTGTCACATGTACCCTACAATTTTGGCTTTTAATTTGTTTTTAAAATTTAAAATTTGATTTTCAATCTAAATATAATAATAACAGAATATCTATATTCATTCTTGTGAAGCCATGTGTCATCACCATGAATCGACACGTGACATTTATAGATTTAAAAAATAAAAAAAAATTAAATTATATCTATCCAAATCTAATATAATCTACTTTTAAATTCAAATCAAGTCAAACAAAATCTAATACTTAACTAACTTATTAATTATCATATATTATAATAAAAGTTGAAAAAATATAAGAAAATAGTTATTATTCATATATATCTAGACTTATATAAAATTAATAGGTTATAATAGATAATAATATAATTCTTATATACTTTTGTTTTAAAAAATAATATATATACATTTACCTTTTAATTTATTATGTTTTATATATATATTAAAAATATCCGCGTAATACGCGGGGTAATAAACTAGTTATTAAATTAAATTAACAATTCCGAAGCTAACAATTTATATAACACACACACCATGCATGAGAGGCAAATTGGTATCTCAATCCCATTCCCACGTTCCCTTTTAGACATGAGTAAACAATATGAGCTCGTTATTAATACTGGTAATGAAGCCACCGGAAAACAAGATAACTCGCCGGCAGTAGACTTTAACTCCGTTGATTACAAACATCTTATCGGAACCTATCCTTTGTCTCGCATCTTCTCCGTCACAAGGTTCCACCACGTTGAGTTCTGGTGCTCCGACGCCACCACCACCTCCCGCTACTTCTCATCGGCTCTTGGCATGCCCATCGTCGCCAAATCCGATTTATCTACCGGAAACACTACCCATGCATCGTACCTCCTTCGTTCCGGTCAACTCCTCTTCCTCTTCACCGCCCCTTACTCCGCCACCACCACCACCACCACAGCCTCCATACCAACGTTCTCCCACACCGACTGCTGTGCCTTCACCGCCGCACACGGACTCGCCGTCCGATCAGTCGCTATTGAAGTTGAAGACGCTAAGCTTGCCTACTCCATTAGTGTCTCTCACGGCGCAAAACCTTCATCACCTCCGATCACCGTCAGTGAACCAGACAACGGGAAAACCGTTGTAGTCTCCGAGATCCAGCTATTCAACGACGTCGTTTTAAGATACATTAGCTACACAAAACCTAACATCAACATTCCGTCCACTTTCTTCTTACCTGGATTCGAACCAATCGAAACGAACTCGTTGTTACACCACCACAACTTTGGTCTCCGCCGCCTTGACCACGTCGCAGTCAACGTCCGGGAACTCGCTCCCGCCGTAACCTACTTAAAATCATTCACCGGATTCCATGAATTGGCTGAATTCACAGCAAAAGACGTCGGGACAAACGAGAGCGGATTGAATTCGGTGATCCTCGCCTCGGATAACGAGACGGTGATCTTCGTGTTGAATGAGCCGGTGTACGGCACAAAGAGGAAGAGTCAGATTCAGACGTTTCTCGATCACAACGATGGTCCAGGAATTCAGCATTTGGCTCTGGAGAGTGAAGATATATTTTGGACTTTGAGAGCGATGAAGCAGCAGAGTGGAAACGGTGGATTCGAGTTTATGCCGCCACCGCCGCCGACTTACTACCGGAATTTGAAAAAAAGGGCGGGAGATGTGCTGAGTGGTGAGCAGATTAAAGCGTGTGAGGAGTTGGGGATTTTGGTCGATAGAGATCATGAAGGCACTTTGCTTCAAATCTTCACCAAGCCTGTGGGTGACAGGTAAATCATATAACAGTAATTTTGTTAAAATATAAAAATAATAACATCATTTATATAAACCGAGATTAAAATATAAGAGCTGGTCTTATATGTTTTAAATAATTAAATTGATTTTAATATTTTAGTTAAATAAAATATCAACCTCTTAAATTAAGACTTCAGACTTCAGACAGAAATCCATAATTTAATTTCAAACGTGATTTTCAAACATTCTAACATCTTAAGTCTAAAATATAACAAACAGTCTGTTTTGACTTAAGATCTGAAATCCACTTAACTGGGTAATGTATTAAACAGTCTGTTTTCAGTTAAGATCTGAAATTAAGACTTCGGAGGCTTTTATGAGGTAATTAAATCCAAACAAACGCACTCTGTATGAATAAGATTATTTAATAACATTTTGTCACATACGAAAAAAATTTACAAGTGTTTACAGGTGTCATGTGTCATCATGACTTACTACCTATATGTGTTTGTGTTTAACAGACAGATTTAATATTTTTTACTCAAGTCATATCAACATATTTATAATCTATCTATATATTATAATAAATGAGAACATCTCATTGCCACGTGTCATCTTCTTAGCATATTCATTCTTAATTTTCCCGCTCTTTTTCCTAATTTAGAACTATTTAATAATAAATTTAATTAATTAGAAAAATGTATAAATAACCTTTTATCTTTCTTTCCTAATTTATTTCCTTACATTAATTACTTCAATTTATTATATTAAAAGCAATTAAACCAATAAGTTACTAATAACTAAAACATATATATTGTCTTTAAATTTGATACATGCATATTATAATTGTATATGTTTTGTATAATTAATATCTTAAAAGAGATATTTATTTATTAATATAGCATAAATTTTTTAGTTAAATCATATTAATTATAAAATGTTGACAAATTAGATACAATTTTTCCTTCTTATATGTCTTATGTTTTCATTCATAAATATTGATTTCTAAAATTTAAACTAACTTATAAAGTTTAGAATCTATTTTTATTCTTAAAATTTTCTATTATTATTACTTCTTACAAAAGTAGTTTATCTTACTTTTTATAAACTGGATTTAGATTACATGTTTGAGTTTTTCTTATTTAGAAAAAATAATTGATCTTATTGTATTAATAATTAGATCAACTATTTTCTTTTAAATTTTGTGTTTTGACGCGTTTAATCTTAATACATTTAAATTTTAATCGAGCACACGTTTTTTTTTATTTTTTATATTGAATTAATCTCACATGCCTATAATTAAAAAAATAAAATTAAGTTTGTGTTAAAAATTTATGGATAACGTTTTCATGACATCCTACATTGATTTTATACAAAATGGTATAGTTGATAAACATTATAAATGTTTTAGTTGAATTGAACTTTTGATAAAATAAATATATGTTTCTATCACATGCATATAACTAGGGGGGTGCAAAATAACCGAACCCGAATAACCCACCCGAACCGAACCTTATTCGGGTAAAATGGGTCGGGTTATTCGGTTTTCGGGTTTGTTAATCGGGTTAAATGGTAACCGAATAAGGTTTTCGGTTCGGGTATCGGGTGAGATGTAAAAAAATTCGGGTTACCCGATTAACCCATACATCAATAATTAAAATTTTAATAATAATATATCATCATCCCATCTTAGAATATTGCGTCTACTTTAGTAAAGATGTAGGTTTTTATTTTTTACAAACAAAAAACACGTCTCTTTTCGACTCTTCTACGGTTCCCCATATATAGAATATAAATATTTAAATACTTAATTTTAAACTTTTTAACTCGCTTAACCCGTTTTACCCAATTTACCCAAACCATTTAACTCATTTAAACCATTTTATAGAGAATTATATTTTTATACTAAAACCGATTAACCCATTTAACCCAAACCGAATAACCATTTACCCATTTAACCCAAAACCGATTAACCCGTTCTCTTATTTGGTTCGGGTTCGGGTAGTTAACATATACCCTCATACCCGAATAACCTGAACCGAATAACCCGAAACCCGTTTAACCCGCCCGAATAACACCCCTACATATAACAATTGTGTATTTGTTTATAAGTTTAAATTCTCAAAAAATAATAAGATTTTTTTAAATGATCATGTAACACGTGATTTAATAAACTTCCACAATTGTTATTTTTAATAAGTTTTTTTAAATGCTCATCATAAATGATTAATACAACTTATTATTATAAAAAATAAAAGAAACATACAATTTATCACTTTTAAAAAGATAAATACATTATGTTATTTTTATGACCCATGAATAATTAAATATGAATACAATTGTTCCTTTTAAAAAGATAAATAACTCTATTATTTTTAGTCTATAAATATTATTTTGTAGTAAAATATATAAGTATTATATTATATATAAACTAAAATTTCAATTTATATAAATTAAAATATATTAAACTAAAAATAAACTTTTAAAAACAATCATTGATGAATACTGATAGTATTATTACATTATTTTAAATAATATTTATTAAAAATATCCACGTATTACGTGGGTCATAAACTAGTTTATTACCCATGTAATATATGGGTTTACATATAAATATTTAAAAAGTAAAAAAAAAATATATTTCATATAATTATAAGCTTTGAACAAATTAAAATATAGATAGATAGTTATAGATCATAATATTAATAATATTAATCAATAAAGACTAATAAATGAGTAAATTAGTTTTGATTTTAAATTAGATTTAGTTACATTTTTTTTGAACGGCAAACTATCCTACTCCTACTCCTTAAACTACTCCTTTACCTCCAGACTTACTTACTCCACCTAAATTTCAACTTGCCTCCGACGGGGATCGAACCCGTGACCTCTCACTTACAACTTCACCCTCTTACCGCCAGGTCAAAGCCTTTTAGTTACATGATATGTGGCAAAATGAGATGTTGACATTTGTCAAATTAAATGAGAAGATGACAAGGGACAATTTAATTACTTATTTATTAGTATTTGTAGATTATAGATTTGAAATAAAACAAAAATACATTATGCTAATGTTTGACAATTAGTTAACTAATTAAACCTAAAATAATTTTCAATTTGCCTATTTGCATTTGATAGAGTGTTTTTCTCTTATTTTGTATTTTTTCCATATTATTCAATAGAAGTCTTGAATATTACACGTATATTGAATATAACTTATATCTGCAAGCATCCAGACATATAACCTAGTTAATTAAGGGGAGAAGTTAATTGCACTCCATCTAAAAAGTTGCGATGTTCGATATATGTATGTATGTATATATAGGTCGACACAGTCCCCACGCCTGCTTGGTTTACCTTTTGCGTGATAGGCATGAAGCTATCTGGCGCGAGCTAGTTAGAACCACTAAAAAAATCAACTTTTTGTACTCCGCCTAAACTTATGCACCCTGTCATTGTAAATGTTTGGCTTTTTCAACTTTATATAATTTTATTGTATTTATAATCACATGCAATTAACTTATTTTTTGGTTTGAGCAGGCCAACCATTTTTATAGAGATAATTCAAAGAATAGGATGCATAATGTTCAAGAATGGTAGTGATGATATACATCAAAAGCCGGGATGCGGTGGATTCGGTAAAGGAAACATCTCAGAGCTCTTCAAATCTGTCGAGGAGTACGAGAAGACGTTCGAAGCATGACTTTTCGATCGAAAATGAGGGTGTGAAGTTAAAATGAATCAAGAATGATATTAATAAATAACATAGTAAATCGTCTCGTAATCGAAAAATATTTTCTTTGAAGTTGTGACTCTAAATAAAGTTTAGTCATCAATCCCATAAATTATGAATGGACTCGAATCTAGATGATGCTTATATATATGCCTTCTTAATTTGTATATTTAATTCTTTAAATGAGTTTTCTTGCGTAACTTGTGTTTATACATTATAATAAGGCGTTTGGTTCGTGTGATGAAATTGGAATTTAAATTTTGGTTGTTTATAATTTTTGATAACTAATGTAAAGAGTTAAATTTTATGTATTTTTCATCAAATTCAACCATTGTTTGTGTAGTGCTGAATGGAATCATTAAGAGGTGGTTTAACCTTTGAACGAGCCTCTTAATGATTCCGTTAACAAGTAACAAACAACGACTCACTACAAGAAATGTAACTTTTAGGGACGAACCTTTTAGGAACAACATATTGTTGTTTCTAGATGTATACATTTTGGGACGACAAGTTGTCCTTGAATATATTTTCAGAAAAATCAAAAAAATTTAAGGTTTGGGAACAATAAGTTGTCTCTAAAATGTAAGCGGGAGTTTTCCCTCCAACATGGTGTTAGGCGCAATTTTTTTTAAGTCTTTAGAGACCACTTGTGCCTTGTGGTGTCCGAAAGTTAAAAAATGTTTTAATTTTTTTAGGGTTTTATTAAAAAAAATTTAGATAGGAAATGTCCTCCCTAAATCTAATTTGCATATATCTGATTATATATTTATATCTTTTAAATAAATATTTATCTTAATTTTTTACAAAAAAGAAATATGAAATGGCTTTACTTTGTTTGTGTCCTACCGTTAAACTATCCAACTCCCCATTCACCTACAGCAGCCACCGTCCGTGAAACACCTGATCATCGGCGCAACAAGCAAACCAACGACGAACTGCTCTCACCGGCGCATCAGACAACCGCTCAGCCTCTCTTGTTTATAGAAATTTGATATTCCTTTCAACCTATACATGAATTAGATTCCGATCTACATCTCTAACTAATACCAAAAACTATCTTCTACCTTCACCATCAATCACATTAATAACTAAAATTTAAATTTCAATTCATTCGAATTCCATTTCGTGAACCAAACATCTTATATGATCCTTTGCATCGGTTATAGCCGGTGACAGACCTAAGTTTTGAGGTCGTCCGTTGCACAATTGTTTGTCGCATTTTCGGGTTAAAAATACAATTAATTAGATTGATTAGGCCGGCCTAACTAATGAGTATATTTAATGTAAACTAAACTAAATGATTATGAATAGAAATGTAATTAATTAAGAAAGATAAATTAAAAAAGTTATCTATTTTTTTGGTCGTGTTTGTGTAATGTTTAAATTCATTATTTTCATTTCCTCAACCTTTTGAAAATTGTCTATCATCATTACCACTTTCTCATAATTTTTTTTTTAAAAAAAAATTGTCGCTCAATAGTTATTTATTAAACCTACAATTAACGGTTTACCTTAAAATTTTAAGTTTTAAACATTTCATATTTCCACTACAAATCAATTATCAATGAACAACAGTTAGCTAGAATTGAACCTTCCATAAATTATTTATCAAAAGTTCATAAATCATAAACAATTTAAAAAAAATGATTAAAATGTCACCACAAGTATATAAACGTTAAATTCTATCAGATTAAGATTCATAAAAAATTTATAAAAATTAAAATTATCTATTTAGGTAGACATTTGGGGTTAACTGGTATGAAGGTTGTTGGGTTAAAGGTATCAGACATTAGGTTTAGTTACTGGGTTCAAATATTGGTGCTAAAATTGTTATTTTTGTTTTGTTTTGGTAATTATGTATTACTTATTTTGGTATCTATACATATTAATAAATGAGAATATCTTTATGTCACATAGTGTTCTCTCCTTAAACTGCATCTTTAATTTCTCGCCTTTTTTCTTAAATAAATCAACTAATTTTCTAAATAATTAATGTTCCAATATATAATGACAAAAAAATAAAATTTAGATTTGCTACTTAAAACTTTACTAACTAATATAAAATTTTAAAAAGTATCATATTGAAATTTAAGTGTTATCCTAAATTAAAAATAAATACTGACTTTCAATTTAAATTTTTAATCATAATTATATATTAAAATTATTATAAAATACAATTCAGATTATAATTTTATATATAGTTGTTTAATTTATTTTATATCATGACTTTTAATTTCATAGTTTATATGATTTCAAAATTTTCTGTATACCATTTAACATTAATGTCTTATTATTCTATTTATAATAATATGTAAAGTTTTTATATACTTTTAAAAATTATTTATTTATTTATTAAATATACTCATGTAATACGTGGGTCATTAAACTAGTTATACTATAAACTAACTTGTTTGATTTGAGTTCATAAACTTTTTTATAAAAATATTTTAGAAATTAGTCAATGTTTAAAGAACAAGTTGTACACTAAAAAAATACTAGTTGTACAAACAATCGAAATTTAAAAAAAAAAAATTACATTACGAAACATGATTATTAGCGAGATGACCCGTTTTATATGCTACCCTAAAATATATATAGGTCTGCCTATGTGTATAGCCACTACGATATTCTTAACTTCTCATGTTTATATGTTGCTTATGACGAATTTTCATCTGTTGGAAAAAAGTGTAAATTTTTCAAAAGAAAAAGTGTATTTTCCATGTTTTGGACCAAATATAATTATATATAATTGTGAGATATATAATTAATATTTTGTGGGTATGTATTCTCCTTGAAGAGAGGATTACAACGATATAAAGAACGTCCAAAACGGAGCTAAGATGAATGAGATATCAATGCTCAAAGATTGGTGTTTGATGTGGGAAAATGCAAGTTAAAAGTGTGAAAACTTGTCCCACATCGAAAGATGGACCAAACCATGAGTGGTTTATAATGAGGAGCCTTGACAAGCATGCAAGTTACTCCAAGACAAAACTTTGATCCAAGCAATAGCAAATCATTAAACTTGTGTGCACTCGCATCTGCCTCGTATTTTGTATAAGGTTATTTTTTTGCGTGAGCCGCGTTCGTGTCTTGAACGAATCTAGACAATTCTAGAGCCGTACAGAAATGGTTTAATGATAGAATTATTATATTTAATTATTAATAAAAAATATTTTTTATTACAATTAAATATAATTAATTTGTTGTTACAACTCATGGTTTAATGATAGAATTATTATATTTAATTATTAATAAAAAAATGGTTTTTTATTATTATTACAATTGAATATAATTAAGTTGTTGTTACAACTCATCTCCTATAAAAGGGATGGAGATGCAAACACCAAGATACACTTGAAACACTTGAAAGACTTGGAAAACACTTTGCATTCTTGAAAGATTTTGCACTTTAAACGGCGAGACGTTGCTGCTTCCAAGAACGAAGATCACTTAGAATTCACGTGTTTTTCCAGGCAAGTTGGTTACCTCCGGCAGTACACGCTGCTTTGGTTGTTGTACCCTGGGAAACAGACTTCGAATCTGTTTTAAGGGAATCGTGTCAAACACGAGAGTCAGCCTTTATTTTCCGTATTGTAATTTACTTTCTGTATTATTATTTCTTTTATTTGTAATTTTAATTTCCGTACTTTATTTATTTGCGTGTATTGTAATTTCATTTCTTGAATTGTAATTCGTAATACATTTCTTATATTTTATAATTGGTATCGGGCACAATATCCCTACAATCTTAAAACAGATTTTACAACCACGATACCGGTTATAAAATTTAGGAATTTTAGAGAAATTGTTTCTTCGATTCAAACAAGTTTTGTCTCGAAGTAAAAGTTTCTATTACATTATTGTTTCGATTCAAACGAGTTTTTTCTCGAAGCAATTGTGTTTCCATTTCATTTAATTATTTCTGTTTCGTTACAAACGAGTTTTGGTTTCGAGACGGATTTAACTTTTGCAACAGCCTTGATTAAGTGTTTAATTTGAACGACAGATTCGATTATTCACTTTTGGTTTCTTAAACATTGAACGGATGATTCAATTTTAACTTTTAATATAAAATTTGTTACTATTCTCGTTCGGGTTACAAGTGTTTGAATGAACGGTTGATTCATTCTTCACTTTGGTGTTATCACTTTGGTGTTAAATTGAACGGCAGATTCAATTTTAGTGATAAAATCGGTTATAATAAAAAGTATTTAATTTTGTTATAAAGTTATTAAATTGAACGGTTGATTCAAGTTTTGTCAGTTGAAGTATTTGACATTGTTTATAACAAAAGATTTAATTTTGTTATAAAGTGATTAAATTGAACGGTTGATTCAAGTTTTGTCAATTGAAGTATTTGACATTGTTTATAACAAAAGATTTAATTTTGTTATAAAGTGATTAAATTGAACGGTTGAATCAAGCTTGATCAATTAATTTGACGTTGTTTATAATAAAAGTGTAATTTTATTATAAAGTGAGAAAATTTTCTTTATTGAAAATTTATAAAGTATTTGTTTGAAAAGAAGATTCACAACTACTTATAATTATTTTCTTTGGCGTTAAAGAAAAAAAAAATGGAAATGTTAGATGGAGTTGTGTCACGGTCAATGACTTCAACTATAACATCTATTGCTAAACCATCGATTAATGAGATGGTTGATATGATTGGAGTTCAAAATGCGAGTAAATTTGCCGATCATATTGAGAAATCAGAATTGTTTTCTGATTTGGATCTTGAACCATGCGTGGTTCTTGACGGCAATGGTGAAGTTGCAAGTGTGATGAATGTGAATATCACGGCAATGGTTTCTGATGTAGAATTGGTAAGATCTGAACCGAATGAATGGTGGATCGACACTGGTTCTACCCGACATGTGTGTTCGGAGAAAAGTTTGTTTACTACTTTGAAAGTAGTTAATGGAAAAAAGATCTTCATGGGAGACTTTGATACGGTTGATGTCAAAGGTGAAGGTGATGTGATCTTGAAGATGACATCCGGGAAAGATCTTAAGTTGACAAATGTTTTGTATGTACCGGAAATTCGAAAGAATGTGGTTTCCGGATGGCTGTTAAACAAGTTTGGATTTAAAATGGTTTTTGAATCTAATAAATTTGTTTTGACCAAGAATGGTCATTTTGTTGGAGAAGGTTTTGCTTTGAATGAAATGTTCAAAATAAACTTGATGATTTTGAAAAGCAATTTTAATAAAACGACTACAAATTCGGTTTATTTGACAGAGTCTTCTATTGTATGGCATGGACGATTTGGACATGTCAATTTTAATTCTTTACGTCGTTTAATTAAGTTAAATTGCATTCCATCTTTTCATATTGATTCAAATTATAAATGCCAAACTTGTGTTGAAGCCAAACTTACAAGATTGTCTTTCCAACCGGTTGAAAGAATAACCGAACCACTTGATATGATTCACACGGATGTGTGTGATTTAAAATTCATTCCTACGAGAGGTGGTAATAAGTACTTCATCACGTTTATTGATGATTGTACAAGATATTGCTATGTTTACTTGATGAAAAGTACAGATGAAGCAATCGAGAAGTTTGTTTTATACAAAAAAGAGGTTGAGAACCAACTCAACAAAAGATTAAGGTTGTAAGAAGTGATCGAGGTGGTGAATATGTGTCACCGTTTGCGGATTTATGTGCTCAACATGGAATCCGACACGAATTCACCGCTCCTTACTCACCTCAACAAAATTGTATTGCGGAAAGAAAAAACCGAACATTGAAAGAAATGGTGAATGCCATGTTAATAAGTTCGGGAATGAGCCAAGAAATGTGGGGGGAAGCTATCCTCTCGGCTACTTATCTTTTGAATAAGATACCCCGCAAGAAAATGGATAAAACACCGTATGAACTTTGGATGGGAAGAGAGTCATCCTATAAGTACTTACGAGTGTGGGGGTGCCTAGCAAAGGTTGTTGTACCGGCACCTAAGGCTCAAAAGATAGGACCTAAAACGGTTGATTGCATATTTATTGGTTATGCACATCATAGTAGTGCCTATCGGTTTCTTGTGTATGAGTCTAAAAATCCAGAAATTCACAAGAATACCATCATGGAATCAAGGAATGCATTCTTCTTTGAGAATATATTTCCTTGTTTACAAAAGGATCGTGCTAGTTCGTCTAAATCAATTGACGAAAATGTCCAAGATGAGACATTAGAACAACCTGAAAGAGAAGAGGTTGAGCCTAGAAGAAGTAAAAGGAAAATGGTTGAAAAATCATATGGAGATGATTTTGTCACTTACATGGTTGAAAGTGAACCCAAAACTTACCGAGAAGCGGTAACTTCTTCTGAAGGACCTCAATGGAAAGAAGTCATCAAGAGTGAAATTGAGTCAATTTTACAAAATCATACTTGGGAACTAGTGGACCTTCCTGAAGGTTGTAAACCACTAGGTTACCGATGGCTTTTTAAGAGGAAAATGAAACCGGATGGTTCCATTGATAAATATAAAGCACGGTTGGTAATCAAAGGTTACAAACAAAAGGAGGGTGTTGATTACTTTGATACATATTCGCCGGTGACGCGAATAACATCCATTAGATTGGTGCTTGCGATTGCCGCAATAAGAAATCTAGAAGTGCACCAAATGGATGTGAAGACGGCTTTTCTAAACGGTGATTTAGAAGAGGAAATCTACATGGAGCAACCCGAGGGTTTTAGTGCTCCCGGATGTGGAAAGAAAGTTTGTAGGCTTGTTAAGTCATTATATGGCTTGAAGCAAGCTCCCAAACAATGGCATCAAAAGTTTGACCACGTCATGCTAGAATGTGGATTCAAAATTAACGAGTGCGACAAGTGTGTGTACACGAAAGATACAAAACATGGATATGTCATTCTTTGTTTATACGTAGACGATATGCTTATCGTTGGTAGTAATGAAAGAATGATTAATTCAACGAAAGAGATGTTGAAATCCAAATTTGACATGAAAGACATGGGTTTAGCGGAAGTGATTCTTGGTATTAAAATCACACGAACCCTAGATAGTCTTGTGTTAAGTCAAACTCATTATGTGGATAAAATTCTTGAGAAATTTAGTAATGGTGATTCTAGTATAGCTAGAACTCCAATTGACACTAGTCAACATCTATCGAAAAATAGAAGTGAAAGTGTTAATCAACTAGAATACTCAAGAATTATAGGCAGTCTAATGTATCTAATGTCTTGTACCAGACCGGACATAGCATATGCTGTAAGCAGGCTAAGTAGGTACACGAGTAATCCGAGTCGGATTCATTGGAAAAGTGTGATACGAGTACTTCGGTATTTGAGATATACTCGACAGTACGGACTGCGTTATGAGAGATATCCAGCTGTGATAGAAGGATACAACGATGCGAATTGGATATCCGATATAAAAGATTCTAGATCTACAAGTGGATATGTATTTACACTTGGTGGTGCTGCTATTTCTTGGAAGTCTTCCAAGCAAACAGTGATAGCTACATCTACGATGGAATCTGAATTCATCGCATTAGATAAATGTGGTGAAGAAGCCGAATGGTTACGTCAATTTATTGAAGACATACCAAAGTGGTCGAAACCCGTCTCAGCCGTTACTATACATTGTGATAGCCAATCAGCGATTGGTAGAGCACATAGCATAATGTATAATGGTAAGTCAAGACATATTAGACGTCGGCATAATTCGATACTACAACTACTCTCAACAGGTGTTATTACTATTGACTATGTGAAGTCAAAAGATAACATTACGGATCCGCTTACGAAAGGCCTAAATAGAGAGTTAGTTTTGAAGTCGTCAAAAGGAATGGGACTAAAGCCCATGAATGAATAAATTCATACGAAGGAAAACTTTACCTTGTTGACTGGAGATCCCAAGATCTTGGTTCAAAAGGACAACCTATTTGTATGAATAAAGTGTGGTCACTGTGGGGGGTTGTGGAAAACTCCTAGTCCATTCCTATATGATTTCTAGAAGAAAATCATTTTAGTGACAATGAGGTTAAGAATTTTATAATGATTCGGTAGAAATCATTTATGCTTTTAATGATTCGGGAGAAATCACCTATGTGAGAGAGAAGTGGGGTCGCTTCGAGTGGAATTGTAGGGGCACAATTCTTAGTAGCTCTCGCAGAACCAGGCTAGTGTTCCATGACCATAACGGACACGACTATGAGGAGTTAACCTTGTTAGGGAGATTCTTGTGTGAAGTGTATTGTCGTCTTCACAAATGGCAGCTCAGTTCAAAGATATCGAGTTCTACTGACGGCTAGAAGACTAAGTGCATTTCATAAGGGAAGGTTCAAAGGTTTACACTTACCTATCCTATGCAAGATTTCAACCATTGAAAATTCATTGGAATTTTACGTGTCTTCGATCAATCTCATACATGTGGGGGATGATTGGAATGTGTTTTCGATCGATCTCTCATTCATGTGGGGGATGATTGGAATGTGTTTTCGATCGATCTCTCATTCATGTGGGGGATTGTTGGAAAAAAATGTAAATTTTTCAAAGGAAAAAGTGTATTTTCCATGTTTTGGACCAAATATAATTATATATAATTGTGAGATATATAATTAATATTTTGTGGGTATGTATTCTCCTTGAAGAGAGGATTACAACGATATAAAGAACGTCCAAAACGGAGCTAAGATGAATGAGATATCGATGCTCAAAGATTGGTGTTTGATGTGGGAAAATGCAAGTTAAAAGTGTGAAAACTTGTCCCACATAGAAAGATGGACCAAACCATGAGTGGTTTATAATGAGGAGCCTTGACAATCATGACAAGTTACTCCAAGACAAAACTTTGGTCCAAGCAATAGCAAATTATTAAACTTGTGTGCACTCGCATCTGCCTCGTACTTTGTATAAGGTTTTTTTTTTTGCGTGAGCCGCGTTCGTGTCTTGAACGAAAGACAATTCTAGAGCCGTTACAGAAATGGTTTAATGATAAAATTATTATATTTAATTATTAATAAAAAATATTTTTTTATTACAATTAAATATAATTAATTTGTTGTTACAACTCATGGTTTAATGATAGACTTATTATATTTAATTATTAATAAAAAAATGGTTTTTTATTATTATTACAATTGAATATAATTAAGTTGTTGTTACAACTCATCTCCTATAAAAGGGATAGAGATGCAAACACCAAGATACACTTGAAACACTTGAAAGACTTGGAAAACACTTTGCATTCTTGAAAGATTTTGCACTTTAAACGGCGAGACGTTGCTGCTTCCAAGAACGAAGATCACTTAGAATTCACGTGTTTTTCCAGGCAAGTTGGTTACCTCCGGCAGTACACGCTGCTTTGGCTGTTGTACCCTGGGAAACAGACTTCGAATCTGTTTTAAGGGAATCGTGTCAAACACGAGAGTCAGCCTTTATTTTCCGTATTGTAATTTACTTTCCGTATTATTATTTCTTTTATTTGTAATTTTAATTTCCGTACTTTATTTATTTGCGTGTATTGTAATTTCATTTCTTGAATTGTAATTCGTAATACATTTTTATATTTTATAATTGGTATCGGGCACAATATCCCTACATCTATCTTCCTTTGTTGTGCAACTAATAGATGTTAAAAACAATACTTCATGGATTGTCATTGGAGATAACATTTTGATGCTTGGTTTAAAATATAATGATATATTTGATTTGTATAATAAAATCCAAATTAATTAAAATTTATATTTTAATAGTTGGTGTGATGTTAGAAAATGGCTTGTGACGCATTGAAATCTGAATTCACTGACAAATAAATAAACATATCAAATTTAACTATTCATAGTTTTTTGATGATATTGAAATAAGTTTTACTTACTTCTTACGTACTAAAAATTCAAATTCTTATAATTTCAATTCAGAAACATAGGATTACTTGAAAACCATCCATCCCTAAATGGATAACCATAGAAGATGAGAAGTGATTTGTAGTTTTGTACACAACAATATTTTGTCATACACAATAATTACATTTAAAATAGCTATACTGTCTTTACTAGTTTTTTATCATGAAAGTAGTCAAAAGTTACATTTTAATGTAGGATGAACATTTTATAATGAAATTGTTGTATATGAAAAATTTTGTTGTGTACAAATCACCTCCCATAAAATATATGTAATGTCATTGGATTAATATATCATTGTATTTACAATCAAGAGGTGAATAATTAGTATTTAAACTTGACAAAATTATTATCCGAACAAATAAGGTATTTTAAAATTGAAAATTGGATTTGGATACAAAATTGCTGCCACCCCCTATTGTTGTTCTATTTGTTCCGCGCATTTGACAATGGCTGTTCATAGTCGGATATCCGAATTTTCGGATAGTTGAAAATACTATCCGAATCCGTATCCGAAATTTCGGATATCCGAATTTCGGATATCCGAAATTTCGGATACGGATTCGGATAGTATCCGAATATCCGAAAATTTAATTTTAAAAAACATTAGTATGGCTTAGTTTAAGGTATGTTGCTGAAACTAGTAACTAGTAATTACTAAATTAAGTATAAACTACTAAATACTAAGCAGTAACTAGATGAATTACAAGTGAAAAATGAATGAAGTATCTATATAGAAATATCAATAACAACCAAACATAAAAACCACCAGCAACAACCTAAAAGAAAAAAAAATCTATATAAGCTATTAAATAACTAACTAAAAAAAACAAGTAAAAAACATCTTAAAAGAAATTAACTAATTAACTCAAAAAAAGAGAAAGAGATATATCGAGGGCTGAGAAACTAATTAACAAGTTAAGAAATTTTGGGCTTTTCTTTTCTTTAACAAATTAAACACATATGCAAGCAACACACATGGCTGAACTGCGCAAACACCGCTCAAAATCGAGGAGAAAAGAGAATAGAAAGAGTGCATTGGCGTTGTGCGGTGGCCAGTGGTGGCATCGTGCGACTGCGACGGGCGACGGCAAGTGAAGACAACAGCCAGATCGATGTGGATGCAGCAACCGCCAATCAGATCGAGTGAAGACAGCAGCGCCGGAGCAGGCCCGCAGTGGTCGAGTACTAGTGGAGACGTGGAGTGGCCGGTGAGATCAAGAAATGGTGTAAATGTGTAATGGTGACTGTGAGTGAAAAAGATAAAAAACAGGTAGGGTTTTGCTTTATGTTTGTCTGTTTGTGGGCCGTTTCATCAAGAAAGAAATAAGCCCAAAGGCCAATACACAAATCTCACATTTTTTTATAAAAATAAAAAATAAAAATCGGATATTCGGATAATCCGAATATCCGAAACATCATGAATTTGCTATCCGAATCCGAATCCGAATTTCGGATATCCGAAATTCGGATTATCCGAAAATTCGGATAAATTCGGATCGGATTTTCGGATTTTCGGATCGGATGCTCGGATTCAGATATTTTTGAACAGCCCTATTTGACATGACCAATTTAACATGCTAAACATGTTATTAGTTTCTATAATATTTTATGAAATAAATTGTGCTTTATTATAATGGTTAATTACGTCAAAAGATAGTTTATTGTCACTGATTTTTTAATTTAGGTAACATACTACAAATTTTTCTATTTGAGGTTACATACATTTCAAATCAAGTCAATAAAGGTAACCGTATCAGATTGAAAGACAAAAGTTACTGACATGATAGTTTTTGTATCTAGTCATCAGTTTTTTAATTTCTATATTACTTAATTATTTTTAAATTTGTTCAAAATAACAAGGTTTTATCAAAAACTACTTTTAAATTGCACAAAATAGTGCACATAATATAACAATTAAACTGTCATTTTTGTAAAAAAAAATGCTGACTGGACAAAAAAATTGCCACATCAGTAATTTTTACCTTTCAATCCGATGCGGTTACCTTGATTGACCTGATTGGAAAGTATGTTACCTTAATTTAGAAAAAAAAATAGTATGTTACCCAAATTGAAAAAACAGTGACAATATGTTATCTTTTGACGCAATTAACCCTTATTATAGCAAGTAAAATAGTCTATTATTAAAAAAATAACATGTTTTTATGGTTTTTACGTATTTGTTATTACAAGTTATTTTGTTCTTAAGTTAATTTTTTCTTTCTAGTTTATTGTAATTTTGTTATTAAAATTTGATTTTTCAGTTTTTAAAAAGCTCAATTTATCGATTATTATGAAGTTTGAATAATCAAATTTCATAAAACTAGGAAAAAAATAACTTTAGGACTTTTTGACAAAAAAAACATTGAGAGACGAAACGCAAAAACCGTAAGAACATGTTTGTTTTTTTAGAATAAACCCCGACTAAAATTAAAACAAGTTAATTAGAATAAGTTGTTATATATTATTACTAGGTTAATACACATGTATTACATGGATTGATATAAAAAATTATTATAGATTAAATATTTATAAAGAGGTGGAATCCCTTAAGGACCTTAATTTTTCTTTTTAAATAATTAAGATACAATAAAAACCAATAAAAGGATGAAATACATGCAAAATCATTGAGTCAATGATAAAAAATGATAACTTTAAAACACGTTTAAGTCAAAAGAAGACAGTTAAAATGTGATACAACATATTTAAATTATTTATCTAAAATATAATATTTTATGACTCTTACATATGCGATTCATTTCAATTATTATCTTCTTATTATTGATTTAAATATGTTGAACCTTCATTATGTTTTGTTTGTTTGTGTTATCATCAATAATCCCATAAAAATCAACGAAATAAATTTTAAATGATAATTATTTTATATTTATAATTTTTATAAAGTATATTAATTTAAATCGTATAAATTTGTTAAAGACCTTAAATTAAACCATATACAGGTTTTCTTATTGAACATGTTTTAATTAATATAACATTATATTGTCTAACTAATTAAAATTTGATACAATAATTCTAGCGTTAACTTAATAAATAAATATTAATTAAGATTATTCAAATTAAGTTATTTTAAAATATAAATTTTGCCACATTTTTTTTGAAGTTTTTGGAAAATATTAGTACAAATTAAAGTTTATTAAAGACAATACATTTGAAATTTGAATGGTATTTTTTTAATGTGTCAAAGTTTCATAACTAACATATAAAGATTTGATAACAAAGAGTTTTCAATTTTATTGTATACTAAAGTATTTAATTATTATTTCATAAAATTATTTATTCTTTCGGACATTTAAAATTTGAAGTTGATTATTTTATTGTTCTTATAAAAAAATTTATTTTAAAATTAAATTCTTTTAGTTTACTATTTTTTAAAATTATTTACTATTTGACATTTAAACATAAAGTTTATTATTTTATTGAGTTTTTAAATATTTTTATTTTGGTTGTTAATTTTGAAAACTTTTAATGAGTATTAGTTGTAATTTCAATTAGTTTAGGAAACTAAAATATAAGTTTAAAATAATAATGTTCAAATTAAATCAATTAAATGACATGCATATTACTTACATTAATGTTAATTTTTATTTTTGGAAAAAGAGCGGGAAATGAAAAATTAGTATATTAGGAGGATGACATGTGGCAATGATTGTTCTCATTTTATTATAATATATAGATAGATTTTGGGTTATATGCCGAAAATAGCAACAATTTTTTTACCTTTTTACAACTTATAGCAACATTATTTATTTTTATCATTAATAGCAACAAATTTTGTGTTTTTTACTATTTACAGCAACGAGACCTATAAACCTATTATAACAAGTCACCTACAACCAAATATCCTCCATTGTAACCATACACCATTAATTTTGTTACCAAACACCCAATTTTATGCCCAAACACCCCAATTTATTATCAAAGAATTTTTTTTGTCAAGATGAAAGATGATGAAGCTAGATTCAATTACTCTCTCTCTCTCTCTCTCTCTCTCTCTCTCTCTCTCTCTCTCTCTCTCTCTCTCTCTCTCTCTCTCTCTCTCTCTCTCGGCACCAAGAAACAAAACACGCTAGGGTTCGAATCAACATAAATTTGGTTTTTTCTTGTTTAAAAATGTTTGAAACAAAACAGTCGGTTTCGTGTCCTTATATTTATTCGGTTTGTTGATGTCTCCTCATTGTCTCGACCTCCTCCGTCCACTATCGGCTCGAGAAGGAGATTGAATGTTTGACATTAGGGGTGTTATTTGGACGAGTTAAATGGATATCAGGTTATTCAGGTTTGATGGTGTGGGTACTCTGGCTGAACCCGAACCAAATAAGGGGACAGATTAATCGGTTTCGGGTTAAATGAGTATCGGGTTACTTTGGGTTAAACGGGTTATTTGGTTTTAATATGAAAAATGAAATACTTTACAAATTAGTTTAAACGGGGTTAAATGGATTGAGTAATTTGGGTACACGGGTTAAATGGTTTGGGTATCAAAATTTGGTATTTAAATCTTTACATCTTTATATATAAATTTTTTTAAATCTAATTAAAATTGGGAAGTTAAAATTTAAACGGGTTATTCGGGTACCCGAATAAACATGAATATTCTTCGATCCCTAAACCGAAATTATTATTCGGGTATCATTTTAACCTGATTAACAAAACGATTAACCGAATAACCCGACTCAATTAAACCGTTTAAGATTTGGTTCGGGGGGTTATTCGGGTTTGGTTATTTTGCACATCCCTATTTGATATTGGAATGGATTTTTTTACCTCATGTTGCATCTATCATTTGTATAATTTCTTTAGGTTACATGATTTTATATGTTTTTTCTTTATCAATTTGAAAATTCGTTACATGCTATCGAATTTCTTTGTATTCGTATAAATGGATTCATGATCTCTTAAAGTGTTTGTAATTAAAAATCTAAGTGCTTTTTATGTTCTGTAGGGGCTAAATATTTTGTATGTTCTTAAGTTGTGGTTATTAAAATATTTTTTATGTGTTTTTTAAATTCTTGAGTAGTGGTTAAATGTTTTGTATATTTTGCTTTTTTATGTTCTTGAGACGATAGTGGAGGGAGGAGGTCGAGACGATGAAGAGGCAGCAATAAATCGAATAGATTGGGGGACACGAAACCGACTGTATTGTTTCAAACATTTTTGAACAAGAAAAAAACCATATATATGTTGATTCGAACCTAACGAGTGTTGTTTCTTGGTGACGAGAAAGAGAACTAGACTTTGAATTTAGCTTCATCATCTTCGATCTTGACAAAAAAATTCTTTGATAATAAATTGGGGTGTTTGAGCATAAAGTGAGGTGTTTGGTAACAAAATTAAAGGTGTTTGGTTACAATGAATGCTGTTTGGTTGTAGGTGACTTGCTATAAAAGGTTTATAGGTAAGCCGTTGCTGTAAATGGTAAAAAACACAAAAGTTATTGCTATTAATGATAAAAACAAATAATGTTAATAAAAAGTTAAAAAGTTGTTACTATTTTTGACATACTAAGTCTTGTTATTTTTAATGGTTAATTCTAAAAAGGAGTAATGACCGAGTAATGACCTCAACTCACAGCTGGAGGAGCATATGTAATAAACTAATAATGACGCTTGAATACTCTGTTACATAACATTAAATTTCAAATTATAATATTTTTAGAAGAATAAGAAAAAGTCATCTTTCTCACCCGCCGACGGCCATTCCAAATACTCACTCTCCTCAGTCCACTTTCTCCTTCTTCCCGTCCGGCCACTTTCTTTCTCTAGATCACACTTTCTCCTCTGAAAATCTTCACATGCTTACTTATTGCACATTGATTACTAGCCGTTACAGTAACTGAATATTGCCGACAGACGATCAACTCTGCCGTCCCGGAGTTGGTGATCGTGGATTACGATCGACAAACGAACGGCTAGGATCTACAGTGACAACCGCCTATCGGTTGGAACTTATTTGAGTACGTTGGAGATGGCGTTGTCAGGTATGAGAGGTTTATCTGTCTTCATCTCCGACGTTCGTAATTGCCGGAACAAAGAACAGGAACGCCTTCGTGTTGATAAAGAGCTCGGCAATATCCGTACTCGCTTCAAAAATGAAAAGGTTGGTGATGGTTTTGTTTTCTGGTTGTTATAAGATTTCTCTACGTTGACATAGTTAAATTATTTGTGAGAAGTGCAGGTTTTAATACACTCATTGTTGCGTTTAGCTTTATCTGGGTTTGTAATTGAGTTATTAGGTCACAATTTTATGGGAAGTGAAAATTTTAAATTAGGTTTAGTTTCTCAGTCGTCCCATCTTGTGGAATGAGCATTACTAGTCGAATTTCTGTTGGGGAGCTGAACTGTGGAGGTGACCGACTTTTAACTAACTCAGTGACGCATAATTCTTAAACTCGATAAGAAAATATCAACTCAAGAGAGCAGACAAACTTGTGTATGAGACTAGGACAGGGATTAATGCTGCAATGTAGTTATGAGAAAACAACTTAGTATTGGATCTTTGGACTAGCATATAATATCGGATGATTAGTGTCATGTGAATGTGCAGGGGGGATGTCGTGGGTATGTCTTCACAAGATTTGCCTCAGAAGTCAGAAGTATGGATTACATTTCTTTGGAGTTGGGACCATTACTGAGAAAGTGATGGATTGATTTGAATGTATTCCGTGCTTCTGTCACAAGAAACATAAGACTACCACTTAATAACGTCTCATGTTATTTTCAACATTTCCTTTTTCTCAGACTGTGAAGCATTTGCCATCAAGTCTGTAGAGTTTTACGCCCAGCACCTTGTTTAATTGAGATCATAGATCTCTCTCACACACACACACACACACACGTGGGAACCATAGATAGAACAGAACATACATAAGAACATACACAAAGAATCACAGGAATCTGAATGTTTATTAATCAAAGAACTTCGTGCTAGTACATTCTGATACATGATCAATCTTACATCATCTGTTACATTGATAAGGATCCACATAGATCACTCAAGATCTCACCAAGAATGTACGACACAAACACACACCACTGCACCAGTGGTGGTGCCACCACCAGCCACCGCTGGTGGTGCCTGACTCTCTCTCTCAACTCTCGTGCATCTCTCCTCTCTATCTCACTGATCTGATACTACACTCTGAGGCTATGCGGGTACTCCTATATATAAGGGAGTGAGTAGATAACTAAAAGGTTAACTGCAGTGAGATTTGAGTGGAAATGGGCTAATTACCAGAAATGGTTTAGTCATGTCATATACTCTTGTAGATGCATCACTGAAGAGTGGTAATGCTACACCTGCACCCAGCAGAAGCTAAGAGAAGTGCCAATGAATAAAGTAAAGCTAATCCCATCCTATGAATATGTTCAAATTGTCTTTGGTGTTTATCTAGAAAGAGTTCAATGAAGAATATGGTGAAAAGAGAAAGTGATATGACATAACTACCTAGTTGACAAACCAAGGTATAAGCCATCATTTAACATTCACACTACAAAATTCCTTTTAAGTCATGCAATAATATTGTTCCTTTATCTTCTTTCCTTTGGTGGGTGTAGAAATCTTTGTATAACTTGTTGTACCTATTGCATGCCTTCCTTTACCAGAAACCTAGTGGCATGATTTTGTGGGCTAAACATGGATAATCAACATTCTTATATTCTATCTAAATGAGGCCATCTAATGGATGTATTCAAGGAAAAAGCTACCTATGGATGTATTCAAGGAAAACTAGTCAGGGTTTTATCCTTCATAACTATACTAATTGATATGTGCATAAATGTTTGTGTGTTGGTATATTTTTTTGTTGAAAAATTTCATCATATGTTTGTTACTCCATATCACCAATCACTCCTACCATAACATGATTTAGAAGTAGCCTCATCCCTTTAACTGTATGGAGTAGTTATATCCACGTATGAACTGGATGGAAAATCATTAGACTAAGGTCCATAATTTTAACTTAGCAACTAACAATAAATCCAGTCTACTTTAGCGCTACATTGCATACTTTAAATAATTAAGTGGAAGTATAAAACAATAATGATTTTTCTAGAAGCACCTATGTGGGCAGAATCACCTAATACAGTGATATTCCATTATAAATGTCAACTTTCAGACTTGTCTTCATCTAGTAATATTTTTTTACTTGTTCTACTCACAGGGTTTGTCTCCATATGAAAAGAAGAAATATGTTTGGAAGATGCTATACATATACATGCTAGGATATGATGTTGATTTTGGTCACATGGAAGCAGTTTCCCTAATATCTGCACCAAAATATCCAGAAAAGCAGGTATAGCTTATGTCCATTTGTATGTGTTATTATTGTTGTTCATTTCATCTTCCATAGTCTTTTAGATCTCCCCTATACTATTTATGTTAACTTCTTTCTATGGCATGTTTTTCTCAGGTTGGGTACATAGTGACATCATGCTTGCTCAATGAGAATCATGATTTTCTAAGACTCGCAATTAATGCCGTCCGCAATGATATTATCGGTCGCAATGAAACATTCCAGTGCCTGGCTTTAACACTGGTATGGATACAGTAGCATTATCATGATTTTGTGTAGTCTCTATATTTGTTATGTGGACATGTGGCGCTTACTATTTCTTGCTTGTAATGTGCACATTTAAACTTGATGCTCTTTAGGCTGGCCATTTTTTGACCCAGTTACTTTTCATGTTGGGTTAGTCTAGTTTGGTTCATTCGTGTTTGTCGTATCGTGTCAAAAATTGCCACCCCTACTTTAGCCATATCGATAGACAAATTAGGATGCACTTGGAATCTCTCCCCAAAAGCTTTTCATAATCCTAGCATGAAGAAATGTTAACTGTTGTATTATAGATATACGATGCAGTGATGCACATACTAGAGTAAAATTTCTTTATACTAGTTAACAACTTTTCATAATCTTAACATGAAGAAATATTTACTTTTGTACTATAGACATACGATTCACATACTAGAGAAAGAGTTCTTTCTTTTTGCTAGTTAAACAAATAAATTTCTTACAGGTTGGGAATATTGGTGGTAGAGAATTTGCTGAATCGCTAGCACCTGATGTTCAGAAGTTGCTTGTAAGTTCAAAAAGACATTTGAAAATTAATTTTCTTTTTAGGTAAAAATTCAGTAATTACTCTTGTACCTCAGATCTCAAGTAGTTGCAGACCACTAGTGAGAAAGAAAGCTGCATTATGTCTACTACGCCTGTTCAGGAAAAATTCAGACATCGTTAATGTAGATGGCTGGTATGCTTGTTTGAGCTGTTTCTAAGATTACTGTTTTCTTATGTGTTAGCTTTTCTTCTGATACTAGTTTCTGGTTCAAACTTGCAGGTCAGATCGGATGGCACAACTATTAGATGAGCGTGATGTTGGTGTTTTGACATCATGTATGAGTCTTTTTGTTGCCTTAGTGTCCAACAACCATGAAGCATATTGGAGTTGTCTTCCGAAGTGTGTTAAAATTTTGGAAAGGCTTGCTAAAAATCATGATATTCCTCAAGAATACACGTACTATGGTATTCCTTCTCCATGGCTTCAGGTTTGTGTCTCCATGTTCATGTAACATCTTTTTCTTAACTTGAAGTCAATGATGGTGAAGACCTGATAGTTAAATTTGGCCATGGGAATGAGACTAGTGATGTTCTATATGGAATAATGGTGAATTGATTGATATACATACATACATATACGTGTGTGTGTGTGTATTATATGCATGTGGTGTAGGTTCAAGAGAGAACCCCATATATTGGAAGAACCGTGGGAACCAAAATTACTTTATTTGAAGTTAGAATTTCTTTATCATAAATACGTTTATATTATAAGTGTATAAAAATTTGCATGTTATTGAGTTTTGTAGGTCTCTAAAATGTCATGTGAATATGAGGTAATGTGAATGTGAATGTATACAGTTGTTGTGAGTGTATGTTTAACGTACTTCAAAATTTTGAAAACATGTGAACTTTTATATATAGACTTCTAGGTGTGTGTGTATGTATGTATGTATGTGTGTGTGTATGTGTGTGTGTGTGTGCGTGAGTGTGTGAGGAACCACTAGTTTCACCGGGAACCAAAGGTACCACTCATACAAACATTTTTAAAATTTTTTCTTCATAATTATGTCAATACAATGCTAGTTACAAAAAATCACACATAATCACACCTTGGAACTATGTGAAATATGCATGTTCACAAGAACAATCAGTTCTGGAACGTATGTTCACACTATGCACATTCACATATACATTTTTACATTCACATAATTTTTAAGGAGCTTGAAGGTGTGAATGTGTGAATTTTTGTAAATAATCTTATATTGCTAGTACCTACATGAATATGAAAAAAAAAGTTTTGCACAACACGTTCACACTTGAACGCCCGTGCATACAAATAAGAACCTAACTCTTGTGGGGAACCAATTTAATATTTCAATTTTTCATATATATATATATAGATTGAGGTTCTATGGGGCACCATATGCATCGGGAACCAAATAGGAACCAAAAATGCATTGCTTGTTTACAAAGGGTGCATTAAGGGCATTTTGGGAATGCTTAATAATATATTGTTAAATTATAAGATTTAATTTAATATTTATCATTTATTTAGGAAACTAAATAAAATGATCAACCACCTTCCCATAAATTCATCCCCTTTTCTCTCTCTTTCCCTTTCTCTTTCATGGCTAGCCTCTCTCCATCTCTCTTTCTCTCAACCAGTTTTCACAAGACAACCACTACAACTACCGCCAGACCCAGCACCACCATCGCTGTTGTTTCAAACATGGTGCACAACAGCAATGCATCACGACAATGATAAACACATTGAAGACGTTGATGAACACGTTTAAATTTCAGAGATGCATCACGAAATTAACACGTTTAAATGTCGAAATGCATCATGATTTTGGTGATGCATAATGATGGAACAAAGACGATGATGAATATGGCCGAAATGCATCACGATTTTGGTGATGCAGATGCATAATGATGGAACAAAGACGAGGATGAATATGGTTGACATGCATCATGTTTGAAATTGAATTGGATGAAGATGCATCGTGTTTGAAACGAATCTAATAAATTGGATGAAGATGCATCATGTTTGTTTAGATTCGAATAGAATATTTTCTGAATTCAAGCATCTTCCGATTTTGCCCTTCCGCGCACGAGAAGTTATGCACCCGTGCACCCATTTTCAAGTTAATTACCCTTTTGCCACTACAATCTGAACCATTAAATTTCAAGATCTAACGGTGCATACAGGTTCCCAAAGTACACAATGCATACAGGTGCCCCATAGAACCTGACCCTATATATATATATATATATATATATATATATATATATAATCAATTTAAACATCTACATTTTATAAATACTTTGTTTATGCATAACACAAAAATATTTATTTGTGCATAAGTTTCGACTTTATGCACAAAGTGATATATGAGTTTATGCACAAACTAATTTATAAAAGCTAGTTCATAAAAACGATCCGCAAACATAACATATAAACGTACGCACAAACTAGTATGCAATTTGATGCATAAAATGTAAAAAAATGTGATTTTTTTTATGGTTCTTTGGTTTCCCCATTTAAGGAGGTTTCCTGAGGACCACTTCCCTATATATAGGGTCAGGTTCATATAAGAATCCCATATTCATAACGTGAGAACAACTCTTAAATTTGTGAATTTAATATTCACATGTAAATTTAGTATGAGTTTATGACATTTACAAATATTTAAGAGTAATAATACTTTATTGTCAAATTTTAAAGTTTTATACTTTTGAATTTGATGCACAAATTTGTGAGTTTGATGGTGGTTCTCATGTTCTTATGAAATATAGGGTTTTCTATACACACACTCACATGCAATTTTTGAACGATAATAACCCAATCAACACATGGGAAATCAACTAGTTGAAAAGTTTTAGTTTCTTAATTTTTTTTATTGGAGAAGGAAGTCTAAACTCTCAAGGACCAGATGGGGTATTGACGTATTGTAGGATATTGTTGCCATCATGCCATGGAAGGAAAGAGTGGCCACATACAACAACCCATACACTTGTGTAGACTAAAGCATTTCAAAGATAAAAGGCAGCCTTTGCGTGGCCCATGGTCAGATACCACGGTTACTGAAAAAAATAATTCAATAAGTTGATCTACTACTGATATATCAATAAAAATATTTTAGACTATGATTTTCATAAAAATGTTAAACTGGCCCTGAAAATCTAGAAGGTTAAAAGAAGATCTCAACCATAAAAACTCAGTAATAACATGTGTAAATTGAAATAGAATTTCTACAGTCGCCTACCATAACCAAATAAACTTTCATCACACATTCTCTGGTCTGCCTTGATTACTTGCTGATAAAAAGCACAACATAAGCTATTGGGTGGCTTGGATGTGGATTACAAAGCAATGAACAATAGAATGTATAGAAAAAAATCTATAGAAGATAACCATTTAATGCACTTCCAAAATGAAATATTCACTCCTAAACCAAAAGAATTAAGGTTGAGAGAGTAAGCGGTTTTTATTCTTTTGTTTCTTTGATTTTTTGGTTGGTTTCGTTTGTTCTCATTTCGCCTCTGTGTTTGTTATTCTTTTAGGTGCGTCTTAACAGCTCTGATTGATAGACTGGACTTCTAGTTGTATCTGCTTTGTATCGCTCCTTTGTGCTTTGGAATGTGTTTGTTCCTAATATTAGGAATGTTCCTAGCTATTAACTTATTTTTGCACTCTGATTCTTTGTGTGATTCAAATATGGGAAAGTGATAAACTCATTATGAGGTTTGAAAATCACTTTTTCACTTTTTTGTTCTTTTTAGTTTTCCAATAGATATACGTCTTAAAAATTATACGTTTTGCTTAACTAGTTGGGAATAATTGGCATCTGGAGTGTTGAAATTAAATCAGGAATTTAGGATTACAGTTTAGTTGGATCATATTATGTTTATCTTCTTACCGATTCTTTGATCAGTTCTGAATTAACATTCTAGATCAGAACTGAGCAAAGTTATATTCAGTTGATGCTTTCTATCATCCTGATTGAGATTGTCTTTAGGGGGGTAATTTATGTGGTATATCTGTTTTGATGAGTATATGGTTTTGCAGGTCAAAACAATGAGAGCCCTTCAGTATTTCCCAACTGTTGAAGATCCAAGTACGAGAAGCGCGTTATTTGAGGTATATTTTAGTTGGAAATCTCTCTCTTTCCAAACCAAGTGCTAGATATGATAACACTGATAAAGCTTCTCTGTGGTGGTTAATGGTTAGGTTCTACAACGAATTCTCATGGGAACAGACTCGGTGAAAAATGTCAATAAGAACAATGCTTCTCATGCTGTATTATTTGAAGCTCTTGCTCTTGTAAGTTTGTGTTTCCACAATTCAGATCTTAACTTTTGAATGAAGCTCAACTTTGTTACTAGTCTTAGATCAACCCTTTGATCTTTAAAGATCCAAATGATATTCATGGTTGTGTTTCTCTCCGTTAGTGGGATTATTTTCATATATGTTATGTATCAATATTCATGGATGGCTTGCCTTTTTGGGGACTAAGCCAAATGCCACTAGCCGGAAAGAAAAGAAACGTAACTAAAAGCTTATTTTTGCTTCAACCAATTGCTGACAGGTGATGCATCTTGATTCTGAGAAGGAGATGATGTCTCAATGTGTGGCGCTGCTTGGGAAATTTATAGCTGTTCGTGAGCCGAATATTCGGTATCTAGGTCTGGTAAGTTATGAAGCAGTGGAGCGATACAAACAATCCTCTTCCCTTTTCTTCGTGTAGGTGCAATTAGACAAAAGTTGAGGCTTCCGCTATAATTTTTATCATGTTAAAATCTTCTTGCTACAATCTGATGGCAATAAATGGTTGAAATGGCTTGTGCAGGAGAATATGACTCGAATGTTGATGGTTACAGATGTTCATGAGATAATTAAAAGACACCAAGCTCAAATTATCACCTCCCTGAAAGATCCTGACATCAGGTGATACTTCATTGCTATTAATTAGTTATAGTCTTTCTGTTTTAATATTGTATAATTTGTTGATGATCTCTTCACCAACATTCCAACAACGAGAAATGAAAATACTCCCATTTTAAAAATAAATACTTGTAACCTTGCCATTCTATGATCTCGTAATGGACACCGATACACCATAGGTATCCATATTCCATACTATGTCATTTTACATTTTTACTTGTGCTTATATTGATACCTACTTATGTGCTTAGACATCACCTTTCCAGTTGATTTTCATGGTAAATATAGTGATCATGTATTGCTGTTGACTAAGTTGGTCAGAAGTTATTTCACTCATGTTCATGCGCCCATTGATGAGAGTACTTTGAGGGAAGCAGGGTAAATTGCTGTAGTTTGCTATCAATGGGATAAAAGCTTATGTACGATAAATGTTAAAGACTCGTTGTCCATCTCTTAAGGTGACCAGCCAAAGGGTTGAGCTCAAATGCTGGGATCCAAGTGGGAGTGGATTGATATAATGAGGCCATTTCTTTGCACCCAGTTCTCTATAAGGAACCATGTCATATATTCAACTGCCACATCACTTTTTAATGTAAGAGATGTAGTTTCCATGTTTAGCTTTCAATTTGACTTTTTCCAAATGCAGTATCCGGAGACGTTCCCTGGATCTGCTTTATGGCATGTGTGATGTCTCGAATGCCAAAGATATTGTTGAAGAATTATTGCAGGTATGCAATTGCAAGATATAAGCTGTGTCCACTCTGTTTCAGCTGTCATAATATGGTTTGATCTAGTGCATCGAGGAGGCAATTGAGAAAGCAAATTTGGTATGCCACTGACACATCTATTTTAGTATCTTGCTACAGCAGATTTTGCAATGCGTGAAGAGTTGGCATTGAAAGCTGCTATTCTTGCAGAGAAATTTGCCCCTGATTTATCATGGTATGCAATTCCATATTATTACTAAGGCCATAACTGTAAAATTGTCTAAGCATCACATATGCTTTTGTAAAATGTGGCTTAATTTCAGTTGCACCGATTGCTTCGTTTGCAATTATGTTCCTTATAACACAAATGTCTGGTGCTTCTGAAGTTGATTAAACTCTGTATGGCGGATGATTCAGAGCTTTATGATTCTTGTCATTTAGGTTAATTTTGAGTACTGGTATTATATACTCTGTCCTGTTTGGCTTTTGATCCTATTGCCCATCCACCCAGGTTGCCTTTGTGAATCCTCTTCTCACACCTGATGCTCTTTTATCAAAAGAAAACGTTAATTACTAGTGGGATGCTATAATTTTCAAGGATATATCTTTCTGAGTATAACTGGATATGTTCAAATGCAACTCGAGTACTTAACAAAGACTTCGTCCCAACTACTTAGGTCTGTTGATTGAATAGGAACTCATTCTGAAAATACTAATTTAAATTTGGGTCTCATGTTACTATGGGACTGGCTGGTGGGGCGCCTAGGGTTGGTTTCTTCTCCCCAAACCAACATATGTGTACAGAATATGAACTCAAATGAGGTACCTTTCATTTTATGAATTTCTAACCCACGAGAAATTGTCACCCATTAGTGACACAAGTCTGAAAGGGAGGTAGCATGGATGACAGAAATAGAGTGATTACCTGTATTGCAATTCGACCTTCTGGTTCTAGTTTGACTGCTGCTCTTGTGCTCGTCATAAATTTAATGGGAACTTTTTTTGTTGGAAATATATTTTCTTGCATAAATGTAATAATTGCCTTCAGCTAAACTAGTATCTTTTTACTTATCCATATCTGCCTTTTTATTTCCATCATTTCCATTCAGGTATGTGGATGTTATACTTCAGTTGATCGACAAAGCAGGAGATTTTGTCAGTGATGACATCTGGTTTCGTGTTGTACAATTTGTGACAAACAATGAGGACCTTCAGGTACCTTAATATCACTATTATTTGATACATAGACTTATCTTCAAGTTGCAGGACACACTCTTACTGTATAAATTCATCAGCCTTATGCAGCAATCAAAGCCAGAGAGTATCTTGATAAGCCAGCCATACATGAGACGATGGTGAAGGTGTGTAAAGTCATTTATAATTACTTATTTTTTTTTCTGCTATCTTGGTGCAAATAGAATTTGCAGGGATTATAGTGTGGAGAACGTTAAACTATGGAAATTTCCTGTTGCCAATGCCTAACTCAATCTGCTGGCATGTAGTAGCTCATATTAAGGCCAACAGTTTCTTTCCTTACCGATCAAACACTTGTTATTTCTAAAATTTCTTTTGCTCATGAAAACCGAGACAGATAGCATAACTTCTATTCTATTAGCTAAGATCAATCTGAGATTTAGAAACCGGGTTTCTTGGTTGAACAGGTTAGTGCTTACCTGCTTGGAGAATACAGCCACCTTTTGTCAAGACAACCTGGTTGTAGTCCGAAGGAAATTTTCAGCATCATACATGAGAAGCTTCCTACTGTATCGTATGTATACCTACTTGGTTATGCTTTATGTTGTGATTGTTATTGAAATTTGGATAATCACTAAGACTTGCTTATATGTCCAGGACACCTACGATCCCTATTCTTCTTTCAACGTATGCAAAGATTTTGATGCACTCACAGCCGCCGGATCCAGAATTGCAGAATCAAATTTGGGCAGTATACAGCAAGTCTGTTTCAACTGCTTTGAGACCCCTTCATGATTTATTGCATTCACAGTATTTTTAAGCACAAATTCTCATCTGTTCAGATACAAAAGTTGCATTGATGCTGAGATACAACAAAGAGCAGTCGAGTATTTTGCATTGAGCAGGAAAGGTGCAACTCTAATGGATATATTATCCGAAATGCCTAAATTTCCAGAGCGCCAGGTATATGCATGTCCTGAATCTATTCATATATACACATATACATAAGGATTAGGTTTGTATAGGAAATTTCATGTTGGTGAAGAATGTGATAAGAAATTCTAACCATAAATTTTAGGGGGCCACCCTTTTTTGTTATAGTTCTGGTGGGGCCCAGGCTCATTTTGTCTTTGACTCAACACTTACTGTTGAATCATGAATAATATGCTGATTCAGCATATATGTTCTATGATTCAATACTTCTCACATTTCCTACCAATATTTGATTTCCTATACGATCCCACACACACAGATATATATATATATAGAAGGGGGTTCAATGGAGAACCTCCATGCATCGAAGAATCCCATGCACCACCACAAATGCATCAAAATCTCGCGTGATGCATCATTATTTCCATCAAATTCCCGCGTGATGCATCACGATTTTCTTGCGATGCATTGTGGTTCTTCAAGGTTCTTCGATGCATATAGGTTCTCCATTGAACCCACCCCATGAAAACTAGCTATATTGGAGACATATGCACATGTGCATTTTCCGATTTGAATATAAATATATAACATTTACCAAGTGATGGAGAACCTTAGAACCTTGAAGAACCCACCCCATATATATATATATATATATATATATATATATATATATATATATATAGAGAGAGAGAGAGAGAGAGAGAGAGAGAGAGAGAGATAGAGAGGACTTCAATGGAAAACTATCTATATTGGAGACATATGCACATGTGCATTTTCCGATTTGAATATAGTATGCATATGTGCATATGACACAGCTAGATGTTTTTACCTATTCGTTGCAGTGGGTCTCAAACAAATATTTCAATATTTACATATTGTAATAAAGTAGAAAGTCGCTATTGATTAAAATATGCAGTCAATCAAACATTAGAAAAGTTCATATACAAAATAAACAACTTTTAACTAAAAATGTAAAGGGTTTATTATGGAAAAAACCAACATGTTTTCACGGTTTTTGCGTTTCGTCTCTCCATGTTATTTTTTTTCCCATAAAAGTCCTCAAGTTATTTTTTTTTGGTTTAGTGAAATTTGGACATTAAACAATCCACACTTTCTGAATGTGGGGGAGGCGAGGCGCTTAAACAATCCACCGAAGGTGTAGATTTGGTTTGTTCTTCTAAATTGTTTATTTTTAACCTTAAATTTGGTTGATAACTCTGATTGGCTTACATCGTTCATCATCACTTGGTAAATGTTATATATTCATATTTGGTATTGGTTCCATTGAACTCAGCACATGTGTGGGTCCCATGGAAAACCTATCCAAATTGGCAAACATGGGCAACCTTATAACATCTCTTGGATCAAATCTTAATGTAACTAACTACCATGTGCTGCACATCATGGGATCAGATTGCTTTCAATTTCAAATTTGGTAATTGTCTCAGAATTTATTTTGTTTTGAAAAGAAGGAATTACCCATATGTATTTAGATTGAGTATATCTTCAACATAATTATTATTTTTAAATAAAAAAGCATCATTTTACTTTTCTTCTAATTTGATACCCCTATTCTTATACCTTTTTTAAGTTAATTTTATGGTTGATATTGGAAAAAACCAAGCGACTTTCATGGATTTATCATTCAAGTCCCTGGACTTTCTTTTGAGTTTTTAAATCGCTCGACATGTTTTCACACCCATGTATATTCTATATATTACACAAGTGTTCCAGAACAGTCAGTTTACCCAGACTATGTTAGGAACACTTAACTATTGTTTTAACATTAATGTTCTTTCTGAAGTCCTCGTTGATTAAAAAAGCCGAAGATACTGATGCTGATACAGCAGAGCTTAGTGCTATCAAGTTGCGGACGCAGCAGCAGGCATATAATGCTCTGGTGGTGACCGATCAGCGCCCTGCAAATGGAGTTCCACAAGTGAGCCATCTTGCTATGGTTATGATCCCTAGCACGAGTGATATGGTGAGGTTTCTACATGCTCGACTTATGAACATCTTATAATTTTAGCTTTGGGTTAGCTATTGGTGTAACTTTTAATATTTTTACAGGATCATAATGCTGTTGACCAACAGGTGACCCTGGCCAATGGGACGCTGAGTGTTGATCCACAGCCCCCTTTACAGAATCATGCTCATGTTCATTCTCCTGCTGCTGATATCCTTGGGGATCTTTTAAGTCCTCTGGCTATCCAAGGTCCTCCTGGTGTATCTGCTGAGTCAGAGCATAATAATGTTTCTGCAAATGGAGCTACACTTGGTGCCGATGATGGTTTAGCGCTTGCACCTGTTGAAGACCAGGAATATACGGTTAAAGTACTGTCTCGTTGCGTGCATATACAGTTGTACACTATCCTCATTGGTCCTTGATATCTTTAATCTGATTTTGAACCTTGCTTTGAGATTTTCCACAGCCAATAGGAGATATTGCAGAAAGATATCATGCTTTATGCCTCAAAGATAGTGGGGTACTATATGAAGATCCTTATGTTCAGGTAATTTATGTTTGAGGGTTGACTTCCTCAGTCAAGTAAATCATTGTTATACTTCAAACAGATTTAAGGTAATACATCTTGCATCTGATTGTTATCATCCCAGATTGGCATCAAAGCGGAATGGCGAAATCATCAGGGTCGCATCGTCCTGTTCTTGGGAAACAAGAATACGGCTCCACTTGATTCGGTACAGGCGCTCATCTTAGCTCCATCCCATTTGAAGCTGGAACTCTCCTTGGTACCAGAAATTATACCTCCACGAGCACAGGTCAGGCAGCACCAGTTCAGTTGGTTGGACATCCCCCCCCCCCCCCCCCCCACACACACACACACACACACAATAATTATTAGTGTTTTTTTTTGTAATTGTTTAGGTTCAATGCCCACTTGAAGTTACAAATCTCCACGCAAGTAGGGATGTTGCTGTTCTTGACTTCTCTTACAAGTTTGGAACCCATTTGGTATGTAGTTATTCTTTTCTTTGGGTGTGCTTTATCTGTGAGGTTTTGCTGTAACGGCCTTGCCTTTCTAAACATGATTTTCTGCAGGTTAGTAATAGACTTCGGCTTCCTGCAGTGTTGAACAAATTTCTTCAGCCTATTCAAGTATCCGCAGAAGAATTTTTCCCCCAGTGGAGATCACTACCTGGACCTCCTTTGAAACTTCAAGAAGTGGTTTGTGCATTTTATCTTATGCGCTGCCTACAAAAGATATGCATTAGGTAGTATAAAACTTTCATGTTAACTTTTTAGGCTACCATGGATTTGTTTAGGACAAACACACGAATTACTGTGTTGTCGTAAATGAAGATGTTACGTGCCAGAGTAACTAGAGTGCAAAAAACAAATAGAGGGGTGTGGCTGTTACCTAAACCAGAACCATAATTGGGGGTAAAAAGTGCACTAGAATGTGTAAGTTAGTGGAGGCACTACATTATATGCTAACTAATACTATAATGTGCCAATGGTGCTTTGGATTCACTTACATAACAATTTTAGTGTGCCTTTTATTTGATCATCTTTACCCCATATCGAGGAATTTATGTGACCTTTTTTCCCTTAAAATTGATCAGGTTAAAGGTGCGCGACCAATGTCATTGGGAGAAATGGCAAATTTGTTCAACAGTTTGAGGTTGGTGATTTGTCCTGGACTGGTAAGTTCTTCATAGTATTATATGGGATTACTGTCATAAAAAGGTAATCAACTTTTTATCGTTTAAGATAACCAACTTTTTAATCCTAGAAAAAGGAACTAAACTTTCAGAAAAATCTATAGAAGGCAACATACTTTAAAGTTTGTCCATGTAAGGTAACACCACCTTTCAAACTTTCTCGTTGTTTACCAACTTTCAATTTTTCTTACCCTCTCTGCTCTAAAATAGCTTCCACGTTTCTATAGGCACTTAGCATTTTAAATAAATTAAGGGTTAAGTTGTCTGTTGATTAAAATTGTGATTATTATACACTTATGGAACCTCATGTTCTTTTATTGTGGCCATTTATTTTGGGGTGGAGGAAGATAAATACGGTGGCTGATACCTAAAATGGTCGTTACCACATCTATGTTAGAGTTACTTACTACTCGCATACACAAATATAATCAAATACCCAAAAATAAAAATTGAAAGTTTGTACCCTAAATTGACAAACTTAGGTGATATTTGTTTTTTAAGAGGTTAAACATCTAAAGTCTGAAAACCATGTCTGAAATTAAGAGGAGACCTTCAAATCTGAAATTAAGAGGCTCTGAATTTTAATTCAGACTAGTCTCTTTCTCTTAAAATTCAGAGGGAAATTCAGAGGTTGTAACCTCTTAAGTCTGAATTTAAACAAACAATACAATTAGGTTAAGATCTGAAATTCAGACTTCAGACCAAATTCAGACCCTCTTAATTGAAAACAAACACACCCTTAAAGTTAGAGTTACGTTAAACGAGAAAAAACCTATATTTGATTACCTTTTTATGAAAATAATCTTATTATAGGCCATATCCCATTTTAACATGAGTAATTGAGGCACACTCCCCAGGCTCTATGCTTAAAGTTTATGTTCTTTTTACAGGATCCAAATACGAGTAATTTGGTTGCAAGCACAACCTTCTATTCTGAAAGTACACGAGCCATGTTATGCCTGGTAACTACATTTACTTGTTTCAGCCGATATTTTCATTAGATGGCATACCAATGCATATGGTGTAGATGAGATAGTTGCATTTCACATTTCATTTCAGTTTTGTAATCGTCTCACTTTCTCAGGTACGAGTAGAAACCGATCCAGCTGACAGATTGCAGCTCCGTATGACAGTAGCATCAGGGGACCCCACACTAACATTCGAGTATGTTTTCACTTTTGAATTTCACATACATAGCAAGTAGCCATCTTTTAACTCATATTTTCAAATAGGCTGAAGGAATTCATCAAGGAACAATTAGTTAGCATTCCTACCGTTGCCCAGCCTCCTTCACCCGTCCCACAACAACCTCGGCCAACTACCCCACCGATTGCATCATCAGACCCGGGGGCTTTGCTTGCTGGTTTGCTTTAAAAACTTTCGATCAGGATACCATTGAATACAAGCCTAGCCCGCTGCCAAGAAACGGTTATAACGGTTATATAGGTGGGCGGTGGGACATGTCCATGTCTTCCGACAAGTGAGAGTCAGGCAATGCTACAAGCATGGGCTGGCGCCTGGCGGGATTAAACGCAAGCTTACAAATGAGCGGCATAGCGTTAGACTTGGATTTTCAGAGGGTAACATGTTCAGAACAATCTGTTAATACAAGTTTTTATTTTAATTTTTTCCTTTTAATTTCATTTAGTTTTTGAATACTATTTGCTGGTGAGTGGTGATATGAGATTGGTTGTGTAATGTGGATAGAATTTGTAAAGGTTGAAGTTGATTGTAAACGGTATTGCCTTTTTTGGTTTTCAATGCATGATATATTTGATTGCCATTTTAATTTGCATTTCATCTGTTTCCTCTTTTGCAAACTGATTTATCTTATTTGTATATTTGTACTAAAATATTTAAATATTTTTAATTAATAATACAAATCAAGAATGACATGCTCTAACTTTACTTGGTCGTGATTGATTCTTCTCTCTCTCTCTCTCTCTCTCTCTCTCTCTCTCTCTCTCTCTCTCTCCTTTTTTTTTTTTGGAATTGTAAATTATTTTTGAGGTGGATTGACTATGAATTACCTAATGAGTGGCATACATTAACAATCTCTGACTTGCACTTGAAAGTGAAAAAATTGAAAGCCAAAAAGGAAATACCGAAAGCAAAGTTGAATAGTTGATGAAAAATGTGAAACTTTTCAATCTGAAGTTGATTGTTTAAAAAAACAAGAAAATACAATGCATTTAATGTTATTATTTATTAGTATTAGATAAAATTATCTAAAAAAAATAGACGAATCCATCTTCAAGTTGTATAATTATATCGTAAATAATTAATAAGAGTAAATTACACAAATGGTCCCTGTGGTTTAGTGCTTTTTGCTCTTTTCGTCCCTCAAACTTTTTTTTTTGCACCAATAGTCCCAAAATCACAAGCCTTTAACACAAACGGTCCCTCTGACTAACATCTGTTAAATTTGACCGTTTGAGAGGAGGACATTTCCGTCTTTTTGCCATTCAGGGACCACTTGTGTAATTTCCTAATAAAATTTTAAAATATAAAAATCTTTTATAATTTGTTTATTAATTTTTATTTATTTATATTATTAAAATTATTATTATCATTAAAAAAGAATATTTGAAGAGGTTTTTGTATTACAGTAAATTAAATCCAAAATGCTGTGTGTGAAAATTAAAAGCCAAATCAAATCCTTCTTTCCCAAATCAAATCCCTAAATCTCTTTACCCCTTTGTCGTACACCGGTCGGAAGTATCATCATATTATCGAAGATACGGGGATAGGGGGACAGATCTGATAAGCAAGGATCCGAAGCAGGCGGTTACAATCAGTGTGGATGGAAGTGAAGTCTCAGAAATTTGAACCGGCGACCGGTGAAGGAGCTGGAAAAGGAGATGGGGAGCTTGCTTGACGTCTACGAAGCACGACCGACAGAGACCAAATATTTGGCCGGAAATAGCTTCTCGATGGCGGATCTCCAGCACGTGCCGGTGATCAAGTTTCTGATGGAGACGCAAAACGAAGAAGATATATTTGAATACAAATAAGCAGTGTTCGCATATAGATTCCATACTCAAATCATTCAAACGAAGAAATGAAGAACACAAACAGATTCCATAAGTTAAATCACTGAAACAAAAATAGAATATAATCATTTGAAGATGAATAAATCAAAGAATCCTAAAAAAACAATTTTATATATCAATGTCAAATCGAACATCATAATCAAATTAAACATTACAAACAACTAATATTAGTTGCCAATTCTTGAATGTTGAACAAACTAATTGCAAAGCTTTCAATCGAACAAATCTGGAAATTTTTTAAACCAAACAAAAAATGTTGTAGATTTTTAAACCTTGAATCAAACAAATCCAGGAATCCTTGAATCCAAACCTACAAGCTTGTAGATCTCTAAACTCTTGAAACGAACAGATTTAAAAATCCTAGAATCCGAATCAGATCTATGCACACACAAAGCACGAAGAAGCTTCTTTTTAAGGCGACAGGTTGGCTTGGTGGACGGTGGTGGTGGCGGCGGTCCAGTCAATGGGTGATGTCAAAGTTTGAAGGGAGCAAGATCTAAAACCCTCTTAACTCAAGCAAGATTTTACAAACGAACTGAAGCAATATTTTACAAACGAACTCGAAAGTGGGCGGAGCTGTGAAGGGCAGTGGGTGGCGGGCGGCAGTCAAAGAACGACAGACGACGGACGAAGGTGTGTAGGAGATGAGAGCTGTCGAATATTGTTGAATGAATTTTCAATCGTGACCGGAAATGTTGAAAGATGAATGGATGTTAAACGTCGGGAAAGAGAAAAATCACCAACGTCCATTGGATGTCAAAATTGTTGAAGATGAATGGCCGGCCACATTTGAGCTTGCCTGGAATCCCAAAATCTTAAATGATGTTTGTTATATTTTGTTTTGTTTTAATAAGATAATAACAATAATAATAATAATAATAATAATAATAATAATAATAATAATAATAATAATAATAATAATATCAATTTATTAGAAAATTACGTAAATGGTCCCTGAATGACAAAAAGACGAAAATGCCCTCCTCCCTAACGGTCAAAGTTAACGGATGTTAGTCAGAGGGACCGTTTGTGTTAAAGGTTTGTGATTTTGGGACTATTGGTGCAAAAAAAAAGTTTGAGAGACGAAAAGAGCAAAAAACACCAAACCACAGGGACCATTTGTGTAATTTACTCAATAAATAAATATATGAAATCAAAAACCTAAATTGATATATGTTCTTTTTAAACTTGAAAATGTATATATTTATATTCAAAATATTATTAGAAATACATTTGATGTATATATATGTATTCTAATAACATTTAAAGAAAGTTTATACATATAAAATTCACCTAAAATGTAATTGCTATTCAATGTTCATTAACCTTTGAGTAA